>JBAMAX010000258.1:0-321976 GCA_037043745.1 Chymomyza amoena
TTACTGATGAACTTCCAACCATATCAAAAGTTTTACTTTAACCTTCAACTTCATCAGGCGTATAGCCTGACCCGGAAAATTTCCTTTAAGAAAATGCAAAGTCTCATGTGGAAGTCTCTAAAATACGGCTAGAGAAAATTGACAAGAAAAAAAGAGCAGTCATATCAACATATTAAACAATTCCTCCATAAATCTGATTCATAAGTATAATTAAAAATATGTTTTCCTGGGACTAGAGCCACCAACGATTTCCACAAAGTTGTTACCAATTCCCGAGTATTTCCTAGACATAGCCCATGTGGACTAGCATTGACCAAGCAGAAAAACATGTAGACAATAACTTTAGTGTATTTAGTGTTTATGTATTTAAAAAATATATATATGTAATGAAATGGAAACTTGCAACGTATTGTACATAATAAATAGAAAGTCGTTTAATTGTACTAAATCATGCACGACGTATGCGATGATCGTAAAGGATAACTCGGCCGTAAAAATCCGAACGAATCATTGTCCTCTGAACATTTTCTTTATACTTACTCGGTTGAGTAGTGACAGGTATTGATTTATGATCGACCCTATGCACAAAATATATTCCATTTGTGCCATGCATTAATTTAAAGTTCCTGGTTTCGTTTTGAGTTGTTTCACCCGTTTTCCAATCATAAAAAATCAAATGACTAGGTTTGGGCGTAAGATGCACACGCTTCTCAAAGACGGCCTGCCAATCAGTGGCACCTCGCTGGCCCGTACGAGCATTGCGTAGGCTAGTCTCGTAGTCTATATAACTCGATATATCAAAACCATTCTTACGCTGGTGCTGCACATAGATAATAGTCTAAAAAAAAAGTATTAAATTAATCAACAATAACAATATACACAATGCACCACCTACCGACAGCTTCAAATGGTAATTATCTTCTTCACGCTCCGCCAACGCATGCAGAACTTCATCGTCATTGTTCAAGAATCTTTTAAAGAACAAAACCGTCGCCGTCGATGCACGCAGCATCTCCAAGCCCTGCTGACGTCTTTTAAGGAATTCATCTTTTTCATAAAAAACCATACTTCGGTATCCAAGTTCTACTATCTTAGTGGATATTTTTTTTGTTAAAAAACGATGATCATTTTGCGCCTTGAACGACTCCACATAATCTTCGTAAGTTGCAAAGTCAATTAAATCCATGGCTACAAGTATTGTATAATAAAACGTATTTGGAAGAAAACTTCGTTATCGAATTTTTAGTACCTTTCAGGTTGAACTTTGTTCCGTAATGATCTTTTTCAGAATTATATTGAACGAATGAAGCGTGAAAGCTGAATAAGCGCCTACTGAACTTTAAAAGT
Source organism: Chymomyza amoena (assembly GCA_037043745.1). Taxonomy (NCBI): domain Eukaryota; kingdom Metazoa; phylum Arthropoda; class Insecta; order Diptera; family Drosophilidae; genus Chymomyza; species Chymomyza amoena. The sequence goes on from JBAMAX010000258.1 coordinate 1,348, forward strand.
TGGTTTGACTCAAACAGTTCAAATTCACTTTGCAAATGTAGAAATCTACCGTTTTCAAGATTGTACGCTTTTTTCCGGAAAGGGTACCTCACAGAAAGGTGGGGCACTGCGACTAAAAGGTCTTTTGTACCATACCCTAAGGTTAAAACAAAAGACTTTCCGCTTTCCTCATGAATAGCAGTAGGTCTTTTGTTGGTATTGACCTGAGATGGAAGGGACTAATCCGTTCCTTTCCCATGTGACAGGCTCTGTCCCATACCAGCTCTGGGCAGTCACAGAGAATATGTCTGGTGGTTTCATCGTCTTCTAGACAGAGTCTGTACTCTGAAGAGTCCGATAGGCCAATTTTTTGTAGATGACATCTAACAGTGAAGTGGCCATATAGGTATGCTACCAGAAGTTATAAGTCCGCTCTGCCAAGATCCTTTGTCTGGATCCTATCCAAAGGTTTGACAAGCGCTTTCGATTGACGCAGCCCCCGTTAAGCAGAACCAATATCTCCTATGTTCTCCTGCAGCCCATTTGTTTATCATGATGTTGATTGTGAACCAACTTATACCACAGAAAAGCGCAAGAGATGTAGTCAGGATGGAGGCACCCTGTCGTGCTAGATCGTCAGCCATCTACTTCTGAGTGTCCTGGTTCCCAACATAGCATGACTTTGTTCCGGGAGGACAGGGTTTGGAGGTAATTATGGAATTCTTTAGCCATCTTGGAGGAGATGTTCCAGGATGATAATGCCATAATATAATAGCCCATAATAATAATAGCACCTTGGCTATCTGAAGAAATGCACATGTTTTCTCCCCTTGTTCCTTTGAGAAGATTATTAAGGGCGCAGATCTGTATGGCATGAATCTCCGCTTGAAAGCCGCTGGATGCCCATTGTAGTAGAGCTTCTGCTGTAGGGTCCAACGACTCCAACACCTACACCCTGCTCAGTTTTGGGTCCATTCGTGAAACATTGTTGCCACCGGAGCTTTCCACAGGGGCTGCCATTAGCCCAAGTCTCACGATTTGGGAGAAGAGATCTAAATTGCTTGTTATGAAATAATTCCGTGATCGATACATTAGGAAGGGAATGTATAAGTGCGGCATGACTAGTGTCACTTGCTAAGAATCCAGATGTGATCTGGATACGTAGTAGACTCTGCATGGCTGACTTTTGGATGAAAATGTACAGTGGTGTGAGTCCAAGGACTGACTCAGTGACAGCAGTCGGACAGGTACGCCTAGCTCCCGAAATTGATATGTATACTAATCTTTATAGCTTGCTCCATTTCTAAGTGGCCACATTTTGCGGCGTCTTGAGCCACCACACGACGGTTGTATATGTGACGATAGGCCGTTCCATAATGCGGTATATCTATTCTATAATATGAGGACTGAAGCCTCGCGTGCTGCCAAAAAATTTTCTACAGGCCCACATGGCTGGAGTAGCTTTGGAGAGCACTTGTTCTAAGTGGGAGCTCCAGTTGAGTCGTTTGTCTAGGACTACTACTAGATATGTGACCTGGTCTGAATACTTCACCTCAGTGTTATTTATACCAATGTTCCGAAGCTCCATGTTGAATCACTTCGTGAACAAATACAAAAATTGAACCAGTGCTGTGCGAAGCATTACTCGCAGTCTTCTTTACCTAAAAATAAAATTAAAAATCGTACTTATGCTAGATCCAATAATTAGAAGCTAAATCAATGCGGAGGTTAGTTGCGCTTATTTCTCTAAAAAAAAACGAGCACTGGTTCAATTTGGTATTGCAGCGATATAAAATAGTGCACCAATTTTGATCAAACTTCACACAAATGAGTAGATTTATAGACTAAGTCTTTGTGTGAAGTTTGTTCATATACTTCATATAGCTATCATACAACAATTGAACCAGTGCCCTCTGCAATCAAACGCTCTCATTTTTTTAAGAGTCTACTTTCGTAGAAATTTTTTGCTGTAAGTTTATTTCTTTTTGGTATTACAAATTTAATTCTGATTTGTTATATCCTGTTCGTATGCAAGTTACCTGCCTTTAGGTGCCATCTAAAACGTCCATATTCAAATAGCAACTAGTTTTCTGCCCTTTTAAGAGCAGAATTTGTACTCAATAATTCAATAAAAACTGGCAGAATTTTTTCTCTATATTTATTATGTATTTCCTTGCTCCTAAACATATACTCTTATAAGTGTGTGTGTGTGTGTTTGTGTGTGTGCGGATATTGTCAAGTTGTCGTTTTCGTCCTTGTTCTTGGCGATTTTTGCTTTTGGCAGGGCTTCCTTGGGGATTACAGCATACAACAACTTTTGGCTGGCCATAAACAAAACTTGGCGTACGTGTGACTGTATACACACATACTTACATATAATCGTATATACATTATATATTTTGAGTGAGTGTGAGTGTATGTGTGCGTATATATATATACATTTTTGCGAGCAAGTTCCCTTACCAATGCTTTGGCGTATTAAACTTTAATTATTATTTCATGCAGTTAATAGCAAAGCAAGCTTAATATAATTTGTTGGCTCAGTTGTTGGTCGAGAGGTTTTTTGCCGGTTTTCAGGTTCAGGGTTCGAGGGATATTTTGGGTGCTTTATTGTTGGGACTCCGCTCAGTGGCCAAACAATCAAAGCAAAAGAATCAACAACATACAGTTGAAGCTTAACAAACTTGCCGAATAATAAATTTCCTGAACTAAGCGCCATTGTGTCAAATATAAATTTATTACAATATAATATACTACGGGCATTATATAATTATTGATTTAATGCGGAACAGGCTTGGACTTGGGTTGTAAAAGTTTTTATGCATAATATAATGATGTTTATGAGGACACTGTTTCAGATTTTTTAGCTAATTCTCTTAGCAGGTTAGGTTAGGTTAGGGTGGCAGTTGGGATTGACAACCCAACTCACTTAGGCGAAGGACTAGTTCACCACTCTTCCCCATTCGAGAGGTCCCCTATAAAAGGTGAGGAAGCCATCCGGCTGCCTGAATAAAGCTTAAAAGGCATTTTGGACTCTGTTCAGAGAGCTAAGATAAATCGTCTAGAAAGTGTGACTTTAGGAACCTAAATCTTTGCCTGCCCAGTCCAAGGCAATGACAGAAGGAGTGTTCCACCGTCTACAGCTCCTCCTCATCGCCGCAGCTTCTATAAAGCTACAGAAGTCATGGTTGGGAGCAGTCAACCTGGATGCGTGGTTTCCCACCAACCAGTGTCGCGTGATGGCACGGATAACAGATGAGCACTGGGCTCTATTCAGACAACAACGTTTTTGTTTTTTTTTGCTGCAGTATGTCGGCCAAGTTTGCCACGAGATCTTACACGTGTTCGATTCCACGTTTTATTTGCTCTGAGAGCGAAAATATTTGGTATTCTCAGTTTACAGCTGGCCGTGGGTATACCCAGGCCCTGGTAGTTGCTTGTCTAGCCAGTTCATCCGCAATACAGTTACCCTCGAAGTCCCAATGTCCTGGGACCCATATGAGGTGAATTGCAAACTGCTCAGCCATCTCCTCTAGAGACAAGCGGCAATTATTCACTGACTTCATACACGAAGTTATCAAAACTAGGGACTTAATAGCCGCTTGGGTGTCCGAGTTGATACAAATGTTCTTGTTTCGAACTTGTAGGTTTCTTATTGTTATGAAAGCCTCCCAGATTGCAGTGACCTCTGCCTGAAAAGCACAGCAGTGGTCCGGGAGTAACATGTGCACGAAATTCTTAGATTTTTTATCTTCTGTTTTTTTTTTTTATTGCAATAAAACTTTACTTTAAACTTAATATTCCTATTTATCAATTTCTCTTAACTACAAATTGAGATAAAATTTCATTTCTGAGAATATGATAAAATTTTGCAACAAAACGCATCGCCATTTTGTTGCACTGAAGGTTGCCCTTATGCGCATCCTGAATAACCTGAAGGTAATGTAATAAAATACCAAGTCAAAGGTTCCCTTCTCAACTCAATAACTAAAGTTTAGCTCTTGTTAATATTTAACCTAATGAGCCAAATGCCAAGGGCTATAAAAAAAAAATGTTTCTGTAATAATGTTGTGTTATAATAAAAAGATATTTTTTCAAGGTTTTGTGTGCCAAGGTAATCCTAAACAGGCAAAAATGTTTGTATCTTAACTATTTAATAAAGTTTTTTTTTTTTGTGAATAGTTTTGCTAATATTCTCTATTCAAGGTATAGCATGAATTTATTTCACTATGTTGTTTTTCTGGCGTAATTAGTTCTATGAACATAGTTAAAAAAAGTAAAATTTGTTTGTGAGCTAACTAAAATAAAAAATATATGAATTTGGGGGGGTTAAACGGCAACTACCTTAATAAAATAATTTTTAAAATAACTTATACTTGATGCTAAGCATAATGCTTAGTTAATCTGCTTCCCAAAATATGTATATCTGATAATAAATATTATCTACTATTATCTGCTTCCAAAAAAATTGTTATAATGAAACCATCAAGTCAAATATGTACTTATCTTCTAAGAAAATTATGATTTTCAATTTTCTACAATTCAATTCCATTTTATTATCTTTCATAATCTTAAAAAAATTATCAACTTTTAAAATAAAATAAGCTTATAGTTTAAGAGAGTGATTTATTTTCAACTATTTTTAATTCCACTTTATAATAATTATAACAATAAAATAATATTCTAAAAATAAAGAATTCTGACTTGACTAACCTTTTCACCTTTTTTTTAATATATGGGGAACATCTAGTATATGATATGGTTTCAACCGTCGAATATTTGCGTTATTATCTAAAAAGTTTATAGAAACGTACATAAACCTTTTCTACGGAGTAATTAAATTGAAATGAATATATAATATAAAATGGCATTAAGGGCATAAAAGGCAAAAAATATATAGTTGGTTGAGGATGAGTTTATTAAAGCGTAATATTTTTTCGTTAGTTTCCTTAAGACACGCACACTGCTCATTGTTATTTTTGTTACACTAAGATCAACGTTCGTCTAAGCGGCGATGACCGGTTTAGCCCTTTCAGGCCCACTGTTACCAATAGCCAATAATTAGTTCACAAAATATTTTAATAAAAGCCATATTTAAAATACCAAAATATTAACACATTGAGCAGCTTTTAGTCTCTCTTGACCTGCTCAGGATACCTCATAGCTTAGGTTGGGTTGATTAGCCTGCTGAATCAATAGCACAGGCCAACATTGTTTAGTTCTTGGAAAGCTGAGGATCATTTCCAAATTTGCAGCGTGGAATCCGAATACAGCGTCAGAATTGACCCATCATGTCGGGATTTTGAGATTTTTGATGTTATGTGCACAAAAAAAATTGCCAAAAAATTTATAATCATCATAAATTTTCAATGCCTTAACTTAATGAGCATCCGCATAAAAGTCATTAAATATATTGCTCAAGTTAAGACAACAGTTTTAATTTTAATTAATTAATTTTTTTTTAAATTAAAAATCCAGCTAAACAGCAATAAAATAGTATATAACAAAAATTTTATTGATAGCACATGAAAACTGCACTCCAAAAACTAGAATTTACACAAAGTTTAACGCTCGTCACTTTGACTACGTTTCTTTTGGGCACAACTACAAAAAACAACAACTTACTAAGATCCAACTAACAACTAAAAATTCACGGTTATTGATTTATTCAAAATATTAAATAAAATCCAGCGTCGTCGTTTCGACGAATGCCAGAAAAGGTAACTTATGCTGCTTACGCAATGAGATTAATGGTTAGGTTAGGTTAGGGCGGTAGTTTGGCAGGGGGATTGACCAATTATTGTTGGTTACCCCTTGGAGACATGTTTTCATTATTGTTTTATTCCATGTTATATTGACATCTTTCATGAGTGATGATGAGTTCAAAGTTTATTTTAGTTAGAAGCCACCCCTGATATGGGGAAACAGACGCTTACCTGATGGCAATTTGGCTGGCAAAAAGGCATCAGGGTGTGTTGTGGATTGCTCTTAGCTTTAGAAGTCTTCCTCGACCTTACCGGCATGGGTGGCCCTACCTATAGCTAAGCTACAGCCGGCATCGCTCTTGGATTCAACGCCCCTAATGAGCCCCCCTCACCATGACAAGATTGCAATCCCTGAGAGGCTCTATGCTCCACTTAGGAGTCCAGAATTCGTAGTAGTTGTAGTGGGGTGGCAGTTGGAGCTTAGCGTCCCAACTCACTTAGTAAAGAAATTGGTCACATAACGGACCAGGCCTGAATATAAGGAGTAATTTAAAATATAAAAGAAAACCCAGCGTCGTTATTTTGACGAATCCCAAAAAAGCCAGCTTCAAGATTTTGCTTCTGAGGTCAATAGATTTAATTAAAATATAAAAGAAATCGAACGTCGTCGTTATGACGAATGCTAGAAAAGCAACTAGCTCAGCACGAGAAATTAATTTAATAGATTTAATTGAAATATAGAAAAATTCAGCGTCGTCGTTTCGACGAATGCTACAAAATTGTCGTGAAGCGATTTTTTTTCATGGACTACCATATCTCTGTCTTAACCTGGGAAGCCACTGCTGTTCGGTTTACTCAAACCATCTCGATCCGTTAAAAACTTACATAAATAGTGATAAACTGTCTCTTCTGTGTTTTCCTGATCACAACTTCGGCATCTGACGTTGTAGGGCCAGCCCATTTTCTTTGCATGGTCTCCTTACGGCCAATGTCCGGTTATTGTCGATGCTATTCTGAAGATCATTGTTCTTGGCTTGCTTAGCAGTTCGGTCGTTCTACGCTTGTCGTGTCGCGGCCAAATGTCTGCAATCTTGCAAGTGCCTTGTTCAGCCTTGTTCTGAGCTCGCAGAAGAAGTCTCTCTTGATAGCGCTGAGGGGTATTTGACAGCTACCTCCGCTGCTTCGCCATCTAATGCTCCTTTTCTCGCCAGTTCATTAGCTTTTTCATTCCCGAATACGTTCCTATGTCCGGGAACCCATACGAGAGCGATGTTCATTCTGCTTGCAAGGGCATTGAGATCTTCTTGTATTGTCTGATTATTTCTGAGTTCACGGTTGGCGATTTGATCAAAAGCAGCTGCTTGACTGTCGGAGAATATACACACCTCCGCCAGCTGACTCGGATGATTATTCAACACCTACATGCTTATCTGATGCCAAAGACTTCCGCTTGCTTAGCAGTTCGGTCGTTCTACGCTTGTCGTATCGCGGCACAAATTTCCTTTGCAATCTTGCAAGTGCCAATATTTTTCCATCTGGTTTCAGACTTGTTCTGAGCTTGCAGAAGAAGTTCTCTCTTGATAGCGCTGAGGGGTATTTGACAGCTACCTCCGCTGCTTCGCCATCTAATGCTCATTTTCTCGCGTGTTCATCAGCTTTTTCATTCCCGTATACGTTCCTATGTCCTGAAGGAACCCAAGGGCATTGAGATCTTCTTTGCATTGTCTGATGATTTCTGAGTTCACGGTTGGCGATTTGATTGCCAGCAAAGCTGCTTGACTGTCGGAGAATATACACACCTACGCCAGCTGACTCGGATGATTATTCAACACCAGTACAGTAGTCTCTCTCCTACGAGAAAGCTAGGTAACGTAAACGAATTCCTTGACATATGTTTATCACTTATTCTCAGTTAAGCAGTAACGTATTTCTTTTCGCCACTCTTTTACGTGGTTTACTTAATTACCTTTGATTAACGATATTGCACAAATAAAGCCAAAACAAAAGGGAACAATTGGCTGGTTCAATTATGTGGGCAAAATGTATGAGTAGGAAAAACACATATATATATATATACATACTTATATATACGTATATTTACTAGTATATGTTAAGCTTTGAAAATGCCAAAAGTTTAATTAGTTTGAGTAGTTTACTATAAGTGGCCAGAGCAGGAGCAGAGCAAAACGCCATCAGGCAAAAGGCAGCCACGAAACCAGCGACCATCATCTGGCAAAAACAATCATTATGCCATACACTCACACATCGACTCATACATATATACTCGAGGCACACTCATATACACACACACACGAACACACACTCATTTACCCATACACTGATGAAGCTCAAAAACTTTACCTGCAGTCAAATGCAGCAAAATGAGGGCAACAAAATTTCACCTGCAAACAAATTAAGCTTTGTGTGGAAATTTTTTTTTAGCGGATTGAGCGGAAGTGTAAAAGATGGGCGGGCCCGGAGGGCCCACTATGTGGGCGTGTTTGGTTACGGCTTTGGTTTTAGATGCAAGTACTCGGGGAATCAAGGCAAATGAAATCATTGCCGCTTGAATAGATTTATGTTTGTTGTTGTTGTTGTTGTGCTTTTCAATTTCGTTGATGTGAGTTTTTTTTTTATTTATTTATTTTTTTAATCAATTAGGGCAAATTTCTTTAGCAGCTGTACTTTTTTAGCTGCAAGCAACCTGCAGAGTTGTAAATTTCAAAAGAAGTATTATTATTTTATGAATGCACTTCAATATGCATATAATTGGATTTTGAGCATATATGCACAAAGTGTATTATGAATAAATCGGAGCTGCACTTGGAATTGTTAAAGTCCGGCATGCTGGCGAAGCTTGGACAGATTTTATTTTTCAAAGATATGAGTTGTTAAAGATTTGACTGAGCTTACAAGTTTAACAAGAAACACAAAAAATGTGTACATTTGGGGTATTCACTCTGTCTGAAAGTGCAAGTTTGCACGAGTAATAACGTCAGCCAGCCTAACAGCGGGCAAAAAGATAAACATGCCTTGGATACGCAGCATCCGAGCATACTCGCCTAATTTTAAAGATCTTAGACTCTAAATGTTCCTAAAAGAATTCTCTTTCAGCTTAAGAGAAGCTTCTTTTGAATTCGGCCTAAAATTTTTTTTGTGGCATGACAAAAACTTCTTCTTCTTATGTGGCCATACCAACCCGATTACCGGATTACGGCCTGCCTTAAAACGTCTCTCCAGGCGCCTCTGCATTGCACGCGCCTTCTCCAGTTGGTCACACCGAGCGAAGACAGGGCCCCTTCCACTTGGTCTTTCCAACGCAGACACGGTCGTCCTCTCCGCCGACGGCCGCTGACTACCGCATCGAATACACGTCTAGTTGGAGCATCCTCGTCCATCCTAACGACATGTCCGAGCCAGCGAAGCCGCTGGATGTTGATACGCTGAGCAACGTCCATGTCGTTGAAGAGCTCATACAGCTCCTGGTTGGTGCGGATGCGGTAGTCATAGCCAACTCGAATAGAACCAAAGATCTTGCGCAGTACTTTCCTCTCGAAAACTCCCAAGGCAGCTGCATCAGTTAGCGACACGGTCCAGGCTTCCGTGCCGTAAAGAAGCACTGGAAGGATGAGTGCCTTGTAGAGTGATAGTTTTGTCGCGCGAGAGATGTCTCTACTACTCAATTGCCTATTGACACCGAAATAGCACCTGTTGGCAAGAGTGATTCTGCGCTTGATCTCCAGGCTGACATCGTTGTCGGTGGTAACGGCGGTGCCAAAGTAGATGAATTCCTTGACAACATCGAAAGTATAGCTGTCGGCCGTAATCTGGGACCCAAGCCGCCGCACGTCCCTACTTGACAACAGCATATACTTCGTTTTGCCCTCATTTACCGCCAGACCCATTTTCGCAGACTCCCGTTCAATAGCACTGAAGGCCGCGGTGACATCTCGCTTGGTACGCCCAATGATGTCGATGTCGTCGGCGTACTCAAGGAGCTGGACACTCTTGTAGAAGATAGTGCCAGTGCGATGTACGCCGGCCTTCCGCAGAACGCTCTCCATGACGAAGTTGAAGAGGTCGCATGATAAGGGGTCACCTTGTCTGAAACCTCGCAAGGTATCAAAAGGCTCGGAGAGGTCCCTTCCTACCTTGACGGAGCTGCAGGAATTACTCAACGTCATTCTGCAAAGCCTTATCAGCTTCGCAGGGATACCGAGCTCAGACATTGCGGCATATACGTGATCCCTTATTGGGCTATCGAAAGCTGGCATGACAAAAACACATAAATAAAAAAATAAAAAATTGATAAATGTGATTTTAATTCTACAATAATTGGACATTTTATTCTCAACGAAATTTAATATGATGGCTCTTGTCTGCTCTCTACACGCAGAACATCGTCCCTGAATTTCAGTTCTTTCAGCCCCTTGTAGTAAAGTAAAATCATAAAAAAATTAACTCAAATGTTGACGCTGAAAAAAAAATTCATTCACTTTCGTAAGCTGCTTGATTTGCGCTTGTTTCAAAATAACAATTTAAAAATTTTATTCTTTGCTTTTATTAATTATTTTTATCTTACCATTCAAAAAATTATACCCTTTCGAACAAGTTTTAGCTAAAAGGAATCGAAACAATAGAACAAGACCTGTGCTTCAAATCCGGATGAAAAACAAGGTGCCGAAAAAACGCGTTTTAAGTTTTTAGAAAGTATCTCTGCCCAAGCGACTTAGGTCGCTCTATTTCTGTAACTAACGATCGCGTCGAAAAATATTCTATTCTTCATTATCCTTATTTTTTGATGATATCTAACAACGGTAGCCCTATAACACATAAGTTTCTTAACTTTTTAAGATAAAATAAAATAAGCTAATTTTTACTTTCAATTCTAAACATATCTCCTAAAATGAGGTTCACTGTGTGTATGTGCTTATATATAAGAAGCTTAAAAACACTTTTTAACACAAATGTGCTTGCAATTCACAAAAAGTTTAAGCAATGTTGGAGTTAGTAGCTCACGTACGAGCCAATTCCAGGAAAACTTTACGTATTTATTTATTTCTCAGGATTTTAGATGTGCTTAATGTATTACATTATTGTTTGCGTGTTTATCAAGCAGTGTATTAAACCAAAAAATTATCCTTATTTCTTGATGATATTTAACAACCACCATGTTACACATAAGTTTCTTAACTGTAACTTAATCGTAATATAAAATTATCCTAATTTTTGGTGTTTGGTTGATTGTCAATAAAATAAATATTCGGAAAAAAAAAGTCGCTCAGAGCGCGCGAATTTGGTAGCTAGTAACTTTAATAATTATTATTTAATCTGTGGACTTAGATGCTATTCTAAACCTCATACCACTGAACAATGTGGGAAATCAACAAGCCATTCTATCAGCTTTACGCATGAGAGAGGCGAAAAAATGGAATGACCAAGATTTTGGTCATGCAAAGATTCTTAAGGTGAACCCACTTTTCCCCGAAAGCACAGACTACAGCATACCGCAGAAACATTTCATAACCAAATTCAGGGCCTATATTCTAACCAGAGAGGAGTGGAATACAGGTGTACCAGGCCCTGCACGTTCGATAAAGGTACACACGGACGTTTTCAAGCTAAACAACCGTGTAGGCGGAGGCGTCTACGTTGATGATCTCAACGTTACAACTGCTGAGTATTTTTCAAGCAGAGGTCACTGCAATCCAGAAGGCTTGAATAACAATAAGAAACAAGTCCGAAATAAGAACATTTGCATCTACTCGGACAGCCACGCAGCTATTAAGTCCCTAGTTTCGATGACTTCGTGTATGAAGTCAGTGAATAGCTGCCGCTTGTCTCTAGGGAAGATGGATGAGCAGTTTTCAATTCACCTTATGCCCAGGACATAGGCACTTCGAGGACAACTGCATTGCGGATGAACTGGTTAGATAAAGAACTACCAGCATCCTCCTTCAAGACAAGGTGGGTCTGTTTATTCCCATGGCCAGCTGTAAGCTGCGGATACGAAATTTGTTCGCTCTCTGTGCAAATAAAACGTGGAATCGGACATCGAACACGTGTAAGATCTAGTGGCAAGCTTGGCCGACATATTGCAGTAAAAGAACCAAAGAATTTTGCTGTCCGAATAGAGCCCAGTGCTCATCTGTTATCCGTACTATCACTAGACACTGAATGCTCCCAACCATGACTTCCGTAGAAGCTGGGTGAAGCGATGGGGAGCAGTTGGAGATGGTGGAACACTTTTTCTGCCATTGCCCTGGGCTGGGCAGTTCAAGATTCAGGTTCTATAGTCGCGCTTTCTTGACGATCTGTCTCAGCTCTCTGAACAGAGTCCAAAATGCTTCTTAAGGTTTATTCTGGCTGCCGGATGGCTTCCCCACCTCATATAGAGCACCTCTCAAGTGGGGAAGAGTGGGTAAATAGCTCACTGTAGCGGTATCGCAACGAACCCTATCCTTGGCCTAAGTGAGTTGAGACGTCAGTCCCAATTGCCTAACCTTACTTAACCTATTACCCAAGGATCTTCGATAAAAATAAATTTATCAGGGTTGCAAAACTTTTTGTGGTTTCATCAGCTGTTTCTAAGGCTATTTAGTTGCTGGTCATTTCGATTATCTTGACGGGGTTTGAAATTTTATTCAAATAGTGTAAAAAAAAGTATAAGCGCTTAGTAATAATAAGTTAGGGCTGTCCACGAAATTGTATTCATTCTCGTATATTCATTATTAAAACCCACTCTCTTGACAAAACCAGCAAAGATTTTAAGCCAAGCGAAAAGTGAAAACGATTTTTACAAATCCCCCCCAAATATTACGATTCATATATTATGCACCATTTAAAGCTAAAAATGATTACAATACGTATAAAGTCTGTTTCTGATTTTGCCTTCGATTCTTTTTGTGGTTTTTATTTTCAATTTTTTTGTCAGATATATATTTCAAAATGGCCTAACTATTTTTATGACTAAATAAATTGCAGCTTCCAATGGCAACATGCTGACCTTGCTCATATTTCATGGTGCTACGTTTACGCTTGGGTCTGGGCCTGCTCCCGAGCTTTGGGCACGATTCTGTTGCTGCTTCTAGGCCAGTTGACCAGCTGACTAGCCACAAAAGCCACAGCGTTGCAATTTGTTACAACAAAAAACAAAAAAAAAAAAACTGGAAAAAAAAACCGCAACACAGTTCCCAGCGTTGCAACAACTGTATTTATGTAACATATACTCCATAAACATTGCACTGCACTGTCTGCCCAACTCAATCAGCCACAATTGACAATGGACTGAGTTGCAACTCTGCCACCCAAAGTTTCCAGGCGACTGCAACTTTGGTCAGTTCTCATTTATTTAAACGAACTTAGCGAGTGGTCTGTGGTCACCACTCACAAATAGATAGATGGTTCTGCCAATGGGCCACTCTGGGTCCAACCACCCACTTGGCCCACTTCACCCATTTAGAGCAATTTGTTCATGCCGTTTGATACTTGGCTGGCAATTAATACAAGTTCAACTTGAACAAACTAAGTTCTCCCTTCTTCAATCAGCTGTAAAATTTATCCCCTCTCCTACTATACCAATTATTGTCAGTGTCATGATGTACTTTACCAACAACCTTTATTGATGACTTTTAAAACTTGGAAAAAGAAAATTTATTTAATGGTTACATTTTTGTAACAAAAGGAATAAAAAACGACAACCAAAGGTTATTACAAAGTCTTCTCCACGCCCGACTTTGAGGTTGGAGGTCTGCTGCTGACTTGGGTTGAGGTCGGCGGCTTCTGTCTGCTAAAGTCCATCTTGGTACTTAGTTATAAAAGCCTTTAAAAGTATTCACATAATTGGCTGTGAATTCAACAGTCTGGCCGTATTTATAGGCTTTGTTGGTAAGGCATTGCCATGCCTGCTAAAATTCTTCCCAACTTCAATCTATGCTTGAAGAACTCAAACAACGGTTTCTGCCTTTTCATCGAGGCTTGCTTTCAATAGTATGATCACGAGATGTGCCGCTCGAGCCCTGGCACTTGGTCTTTCTCCATTTTCCGCTTTCCATTCCCATTTGATGAGGTTACGTGTTCATGACATTCTATCCTGGTTGTTCCTATTGGTCACTGTCGTTGCAGTTTTGCATCGATGGCATCTGGTCACTGACTTTTGAATCTGTTGCCCAACTGCCTGAGGTTCTTCGAGCAACTCACTATGTTCGTGAAGTACTTAACTTCCTGCAGATAGTGTCGATACCCAGTTTGGGTTCAATCGATTTCTTATCATCATCCTGGGCGCTACAGCTATAGTTCAGCTTTGGCATTTCGAGCAATATTTCTCCAATAATTTCTATCCTTTGCAGCTTTCTCCCAGTTTGGGACGTTAAATTTTTCCATTAATCCAACATGCTTGAGGTTGCCCAACTACTCTTCTTCAACCTGGGTTTTGGGTTTTCCGTTCTCGCAACATGTACGGCCAACATAACCTTAGCGGACCAATAATTCGTTGTAAAAATGTTCTCACTATTCTATCTACGAGACCTATATCTGATATGCTCAGAGTCCACGTCTCACATCCTTACTTCAGTTTTATCGATAAGCGTATGATAATCATACATATCTCTACAGATTCTGCTCACGTTACCATGGGAATATGCAGTAGCTTTAGAAGCAATTCTGTCACAGGACCCAGCACTATATGTTCTCTTGCGTGACCTGGTAAATCCTGGTGATACAGTCGAAAGTGATAGTAATTGTCGATTGTCTGCCGTTTCTGGTCGCCAGTGGTTGAGGTTCTATGCTCCACTTAGGAGTCAAAAATACATCCCTCACCATGTTCATACAAATTTTTTATTTCCGCTGTTTGAACGCAACCAACATGAATAGTTTAAGGTTATCCTCACTTTTATCCATCTTCGTGTGATGGATGACTCTTACAAATCGTAATCGTGAAAAGAAGATTGTCCTGCTGGCTTAGATACAGATTCTGTTCTACTTTTAGACTATATATCAGTATCAATAGTTCTTCCTTAATCTATGCCCAATGCTGCGTTGCCAGTAAGACATTTCCATGTAGGTCGTTGACTCCTATGGGATGGTACTGTTCTGCTCTCCTCTTCTGATACGCGTAAGTGGTTAAGAAATTTCTCATTGATATTACTTTGCAGAAATCTGCAAAGAGATTATTTTGACTTTACAGCTGGCTGTTAGGGAAATCAAATTGAGATTATTTTTCAGAAATCTCCAAAGATATCATTTCCAGAAGGATGTTGAAGAATTTCTGACACTTAACCACATTGCATTAAAGAAATGTGGTGATACGTTATGCACATGCAAATATAATTTACTTTCTGAAGAACTATCCAAACACAGCACGAGAGTCTCGACAAGAGTCAAGGCAAGCTATCCACTTCCAACAGTGTGACCCCCTCTAACGCGGCTCGATTCGTCAGTTATATATAAATACTTGGACTCCTTCACTCCTAATTTGTATTCGTATTTGGTCATGCTACAATACTATCTTAATCTCTTTGCAAATTTTTACATTTGTGGAATAAGCAGAAATCTATTCCCTTTTGGATGTATTCAATAACTTTTGCATTTCTAGTAGTTTAGTTTACTTACACTTTGCATGCTTAACTTGGATCAACTTTTAATAGTCCAAGCACAAGCTTGGCATAAGCACACATAGATACAATATATATGCTTGTATGTATGCATGTATCTATAGAACGTTGGTTCAATCCAATCTCCCTGGACATTTAACATCAGCTCCGAATAAACACACACACATAAACCCATAAAGAAGCTACAGCATTGAATTTGTTGGGCGGTGCGGTCTCAGTCCATGTTGAATTATTGATTGGGATTTAATAAATTTAATTGCATGGCCCAACATTGTATCTAGCCGGAACGTCGGACCATATCCGCCATATAGCCCATATCCATAACAGAGCAAAAAAGTATAAAAAGCAAAACGTGTAGCAAAAATGTAGACCGGCTCGGCAGGAGCTCAAAGGTGCAAAGTGTTTTAACAGATCCAGGTGGGCGCCGGGCTTAGTTTTCCATTGAGCATCATTGTGGCCGGTTGACAATTTGCCAATCTGCAATTTTCATTTTTCTTTCTCGCAACTTTTATGTGTGTGTGTGTGTGCCACATACCTCTGTGCAACCTGCTCCCTGTTGCTGTTGTAGTTGTTGTTGTTGTTTATTGCATGGTTGTCAGCGAAAGTAATCGTAAACGAGTAGCATATCGTTATCGAATGTTTCGTGAACCTTTTGTGGACAGAAAAAGTATAAATTGTTAGCCAAGAGATAGCCGCATGTAAGTAAGTTGCTCACAAAAAATATTTTTAAGCTGGAGGGGTTGAAAGCATCTACGTTGAGGATTTCAACATTAGAACTGCTTTTCGACTCCCGGACCACTGCAGTGTTTTTCAGCCAAAAGTCACTGCAATCCGGGAGGCTTTAATAACAATAAGAAACCTACAAGTTCGAAATAAGAACACCAAAGCGGCTATTAAGCCCCTAGTTTCGATGACTTCGTGTATGAAGTCGGTGAATAACTGCCGCTTGTCTCTAGGGGAGATGGCTGAGTAGCTTTAAAATCACCTCATATGGGTCCCAGGACATAGGGACTTCGAGAGTAACTGTATTGCGGATAAACTGTCTAGACAAGGAACTACCAGCATCTTCCTTCAAGACAAGGAGGGCCTGGATACCCATGGCCAGCTGTAAGCTGAGAATATGAAATTTTTTCGCTCTCTGTGGAAATAAAACGTGGAATCGGACATCGAATACGTGTAGGATCTCGTAGCAAACTTGGCCGACATACTGCAGTAAAAGGACCGAAAAACTACGCTCTCTGAATAGAGTCCCGTGCTCATCTGTTATCCGTGTCATCACGCGACACTGGTTGATGGGTAACCACGCATCCAGGTTGAATGCTCCCCACCATGGCTTCTGTAGAAGGTGTGGCGATAAGGATGAGCTGTAGATGGTGGAACACTTCTTCTGTCATTGCCCTGGACTGGGTAGAAAAAGATTAAGGTTCCTAAAGTCCTATGCATAAAAACTTTCTGGAGACGGTAAAACACTTCTTCTGTCACTGCCCTGCAAAAGATATTGGTTCCTACAGTCACACTTTCTAGACGATTTATCTCAGCTCCATGAACAGAGTCCAAAATGCCTTTTAAGTTTTATTCTGGCAGCTGGATGGCTTCCTCACCTTTTATAGGTGACCTCTCAAGTGGAGAAGAGTGGTGAACTAGCTCACTCTAGCGGTATCGCAACGGGCCTATCCTTGGCCTAAGTGAGCTGAGACGTCAGTCCTAACTGCCTAACCTAACCTAAGGGTTGAAGCCCTTGCGATATTTAGCTTTAGGAAATTGAATGTTTTAAATATAAACGAAGACTGTACTTCGTGATATACCAAGATATTCAAAAAGGCAGTACTGTACAGTTTATCCAAAACATTCAAAAACGCCAACGTCAAAGGCAGCGCAGAATGTGGTTGTGAATTGTTAGCCTCTTAATTTTGAAAATAATTTTTGGCACCCTTATTAAAAGTTTCAAATTGGAAAAGGACCTTAAACAATTTTTTTGCTTATAAAAGTATTTTATTTTTTTATAAAAATTCGAATTTTGTATTAAAGTCATAATTTTTGTCGAACATATTATTTTAAAAATTTTTTTTGGATTTATCATAAAACGTTGCACTCTAATTAGTACGTTATAAATTAGTCTCTAGATAAAGTAACTGGTAGATGCTCAGGGTCGTACAGAGAAATCCTGACAGAGGGGAGGAAGCTGCCCAGCTCCTCTATTACACCTTAAGCTGGAATTACGAAAGCACGGAAGTAATTACACCGGACTCCTGAGAGAACTGCAACATACTCTCGTGAGATATACAAAATGCTTATATATCATTTTATATAATTCTTTTTACTGATAAAAAATTACCATATATATTGTATACAGTATAATTGCTGTTTACATAACAAATTGGCAAACATTTATAGATTGTCAGTTGGCAAGGAAGTGTTGCCATTTTGTAGCGAAATCTTTACACAGGAAATGAGCAATGAAAGAATTAATAATTTAAGCATTTAAAATTATTAAATAAGAGCAAAAAGCACAAAGAGCGACCACATAATAATCACGCACTATTTAATTATTGACATTTTTATACACTTCCTATTGAGAGTAAGGGTTCTACTTCTTCTTTTGTCATCCTCGACTCCCAGTGGGGCATAGGGCCTCGACCATCCTCTTGTAGCGAACTTTATTACGGGATTCCCGGCAGATATCATTCCATAAGTAGCTGGCGGCTTTTAGTTCATGATCAATATATCTTCTCCATGCTCACCAACGCGACGATGTGTCCACTGAGGGTTCCAACAAAGTGCCTGTCTGGCGAGATTCTCGTTGGATCTTCGAAGGGTATGGAGAGTAAGGGTTAGTGTAAAATAATTATGAAAGAAAGAATATCTATAAAAAATGAGTCTGTAAGCCATGATCCGCAACCAAGAGATGAACAAAAAAAATAAATATTATAAAAAAAATAAAATTATTGATTTATTTGCAAAAATCGTTGAAAAATATTTTTTAAAAACTATACATTTTTAAGGGCAGAGTATTTGGGAGCTTGCGAAATTCAAGTAGCCTTTTTTATTCTATTTTTTTTGCTAAAGTTCGGCTCACAGCCTTGTTTTTGCAGCGTATCTCATAGTCGATGTATGCCGACTGTATCCATAGCACTTGTTGTTTTTTATATCTCTGGATTTTTTCATTCTCTGACCAATAATGTTTTAAGCATCATAATTGGCAAACTATAATTTATTGTATTACCTGGCCTTATATACAACCATACATATACATATTATATACATATGTATACTATATACCTATAAGCTTTATGGCATATAACGAGTATGTCATATGTTTGTTTGCAAGTATGTTCGGTATAAAGCCGTTGAGTAATTTTTTTCGTGCTTTCCAATATTGTGGCGGAAATTATAATAATTAATCTGAATTTTTATTAACATTTTTTGTTATTGTTGCGGTTTTAATTGTTGCTCTTTTTATGTTGTTGTTTATTTATTTTGGTTATTTACTTGGCTTACGCGGTCAACCTGAAACAGGTGGGCATATAAATTTATTTTTTGTGAAAACAATTTAAAATGCACAGACAGTTTTTAGCTGCTTAAATAAATTATATTATATAAATAGATTCAGGCAACATTAAAAAAAAATCTAAAATATATAAAATAATAAAGCAGTGCATAACTGTCTTTCTAATTAGGGAGAGATGATGAGAAAAGTACTAACGAACGATTAAATCTTTAAACTTTAAGTATATGCATAAACCTTATGTACTGTCTATAAGCATGTATTAGCTATGTACATATTGTAGTAATTATTTTTATATAAGGAGTTCATATTAGACTCGCTTAATTGCTAGCAAAAAAATAATGCGAAAATTTGCTTTGGCATCTAATAAGGCGCTTAATGCAATTACTACCCACCCGAGTCTTGAGGGGGTTGCTAGGTTGGGCGGTGGTCGGGGGGAAGGTCATTGAGGTGGCGCTCTGATGAGTAGAGATGCCATAAAACAATATAAAAGTGCCAAGATAAAGAGAGAGCAGCACAAAATGAAACAGAGTAGAAAAAGAAAAATACAAAAAGTCCAAACAATAAAATGGCCTCCGGCTGTGCGACAACTAAAAGAGAAGAAAGAAATGCGCAAAATGAGCAGCAGAGTCAAATGAAGACTAACACACACACACACACACACGAACACACACACATACTCAGACTTACAATTACACTCTCTCTCACGCAAACGAGCGCAACTACACTGACTAGTCAGTGACAAGCGCTGCACAGTGGCACAAATGTTGAATTTTCAGTTTACAAAATGTATCTACTAAATGGCTTTTGAAATACATTTTTTGTTTTATATATTGTTGGAGTACTTTGTGGGCTTTAAGAGAATATTTTTATTCTTGTTATAATACATTTTATCATATGAAAGACTGAGAGAAATATTTTATAAATCTAATAAGGTAACTAAATAAGGAAAAGAGATTATTTTTAATTACAGAGCCTTTTATTGTCAGTGCTCCATATTAATAGTTAACATTGTTTTGCGATCATACTAAATCTTTATAAAAAAATTAAATATTTTAAGCTGTATAGAAATGCAAACTTATAAAAAGTGCTATATAGTTATTTTTAGTTTTTACATATTCCACCCTAAGCTGTACACTTTATTTACGAAATTATTTCTGCATAAATTTACTAATTTTTTGCAATTTTTAATATAAAAAATAAAAGCACAACTGTAAATTGGATGCAAATCTATTTTAAAATAAATACAGAACCCAATATCGAAGGCTAGTGCTTTATTTAATAGAGTTTATGTATAGACCAAGAACCTTGTAAAAAGCTGGGACTGCAAATGAGTTATGGGGTTTTAAAAAATCATGGTAACAAATTGGTTTAGATGAATACATATAAAAAAAACAAAAAAATATTTTTATTTATATCAATATATTTTTTACTTTAAAAACGTTATAAAATAATAGTTAAATACTTCTTTTATTAAACAAAATCGCTAAGTGACTCATATTTCTTTAATAAAATCAAAAATTAAATTTATTGGGTAGTTTTAGTTTTACAAACGGAAATAATAATTTAATATCTCTTTTTTAAAAAAAATGCAGTGACGCTTATTTGTATAATACAAATTACAAATTATGTGGCAATTTTAAATTTAATTAAAAATAAGAGCCTGCAAACTTTGTCATAAAAATAAAAGTTATTGTGTTGTTTTTATATTAAAAATTTTAAATACAAATTGCATCTAAATGTCTTTAAAATCAAATAAAGCATTTATATGATGCACAATTCAATAGCTTTCCCTCAAGATTCCTTATTGAGGATACCACAATATAAAAATTCAGTTTAAATCATTTTTTGATTATATTATTTGATTATATTTTTATATACATAGTTCTAACTTGAAAGTTTTCGGGTGGCTAAACATTCAAGTTTTTAAAGATTTCTTTATGCATAAGTAGACTTTTGCACACTTTCGAAGTTAGATTTTTTTTTTTTTTAAATCAAAAAGTAGTAGGCAAGATTCAAACTGCAAAAAAGAAAAGAAAACACAAAATTGTTTCATTTAAAGCTTAAAAAAATGCTGTAGACTTGACATGTCAATTTCAATTAAATGAGTAATTGATAAATTTGATTAAATAAATATTCATAGAACATGTGGAGTTGAATTTTTTTTGAAATAAAGAGTTCGGGCTAAATTACTATATTTACCTTTTCTACTGAGCTATTAAATTATAATGAATATATTTAATCGAACTAGAATCATAGGAGACGGGAAAAAATTACAAAAGAAACCATGAATAGGATTTATATCTAGGATATTTGACATTTCTAATATTATCTAAAAAATTTCAAGTAATGTTTGATTTACAAATGAAGAAAAATATAAAAATTTTAATATTTAAGGGATTTGTGAAATAATCATGGTATAGAAAATATCATAAAGCTAGATAAAAATAAGAAACACCAAAATATCTTCATTTTTCTGTCCAATTTTATTTATGAAAAAGTGATTAAGGCTGCCAAAAAAATGTTTTATAAAATCTTCAACTTATCTTCAATAATATAAAGGGTGATTCATTAAGACCTTTTTTTCAATAGGGATTTTTGTGTGGATCACGCGTGATCCATGACAGCTGTCAAAGGCAAAGTTGTTCAGTATTTATTGGCAAATAATCATGGAAAGCCGAATGGTCTTCCTGAACGTTGCCGTTTTAGTGAATGGGCTCTTGGTAGGATCGATGAAAATCCGTTGTTTTCGACCAAAATTTTGTTCAGCGATGAGGCCCTGTGGGCTGGTGGCCAATGATTGTCCGTATTTTTTTAAAAATGAGCAAAGTGCGAACGTTACCATCAATGGCGCACGTTATCGGACCATGTTAACGGACTTTTTGCTGCCTGAAATTGTTGCCCGTGATCTCGACGACATTTGGTTCCAACAGGATGACGCTGCGGCTCACATTGCCAATGAAACAATGGCTCTATTGCGAGGTCAATTTGGTGAAAGATTAATTTCAGGTACGGTACCCGTACATTGGCCGCCAAGATCGTGCGATATCACACCGCTCGACTTTTTCTTTGGGGTTACGTAAAGTCAACAGTTTACGTGGACAAACCAGCAACGATTGAGGCCTTGGAAGCCGACATTACCCGTGCTATTGGCCAAATACCAGTGGAAATGCTTGAACAAGTCATGGAAAATTGGACCTTCAGGATGGACCATTTAAAACGCAGTTGCGGCCAACATTTGAACTAGGTTATTTTTAAAAAATAAATGCCATAAAATATCCTTTCGAAATCATAAATAAAGATCCCATTATTCCTTTAAAATTTGGATTTGCCAAATCATTAAAAAAAAGGTCTTAATGAATCACCCGTTATAATGTTGAAAAAAATTAATTTGATATTGATTTATTTTTTGGCCACGGTGACAATTTTTTGTGGAAATATTCTTATATCGTTTTATTTGGCTTAAAAGTTATGATTGTAGAGAATTCAAATATTTAATTATTAGGCCTGGTCAAAGCTGCCTGAAGGTTTACTTTGCTCTCTCTACAAAACTTTTATAACTAAGAAATAATTTTACTTTATTATTATAATTGGCAACAAAAAAAATTGTATTATATATTTTCATGAAATATAATATTTAGGAGCTTAAAAATATTACATTGGTATAAAAAAACAACCATCGCTATTAAGTCATTCGGCTGGGCACACAATTTGATAATTTGCAACTATTACGAGTATATAGAAAATTTCTTTATTTCAAGAAAATAAAATAATAATTTCGTTATTTTAAAAATGTTTAACAAATGCTGTGCAGTTTGATCCTTTATAATTTACAATTAATTGCTACTTAATCATTCTCTAAGTAACTATCTTTTGTCGAAATTTTCGCATTTTTCCGACCACTGTGCAACTATATAGAAAGAGACAGACAGTGCACATTTTGGTGGCGGCGACGGTGGTGGGGGGCGGACAAACAAAGCGATGTCGCGCACGTAAAACATAAAATGTTTAAATATTGTTTTTGTTTCAGTTTTCGTTGTTGTTGTTGTTGTTTTTGCTGTCTCTTCGCTTTGTTGTTGCTTTTCGTATTGTCGTCTACACATTTTTGCCATTTAGCGCATACTTTGGCGCTTTGTTACAGTTTATCAAAAGCTTTGGATCTCAATGGCCACTGTGCCACTCCCCCCGCTGTCCAGAGACGCTCCCGAGTCCCTGCTCAGCTCAGCTCTGGATGCTGCTCTTAGGCTTTTGTTACGTGTCCTTGGCTGCTGCTTCATTATCAGGCTGTATCCTGCCAATGCTATTCGTTGCTTTTTTTTTTGTAAAAATTTGTTTATTGCTATTTAACTTTTGTTCCTGTTTAGTCCTCTGATTTTTTTTTGTCCTTTGGCTCAATTTGCCATTTGCTTTACGTAGCTTTTATTGCCCATTTTTTTATGTGTCGCAAATAGTTACACGTCTTTTCAAATTGAGCTGTTCTTATATATAGTGAGACCCCCAGACCCCACTTCCACACTCAATGTGAGGCTAGCCGCCTAAGGCTAATTTGATGTCGTTTTAGGAGGGGCGGACGGGCGAGCGGGCGCTCGTTTGTATGCTATATAAAATTTTATTCGACTGCCACAGCTGCTATTAAATATGTTTGACCTTAATTACTTACTTATTTAATGGCATTGTCTGTATGCTGTGTAAAGCCCGTAGCCCTGCTTAAGCTGTTGCACCCTGTCCGGGAAATTAAATGTGCTGCTAACACTTGTTTTTCATTTTTTTATTTCCTTTTTTTATTATATACCCTACAGCAAGGGTCGATGGGTATTTTAGCTTTGTGTTGCGAGACGTTGGAAATATGATAGATTGCTACTGATACACTGCGATAGAATAGACTTATTACGGAAAACTTTGGAGCTGGTGCTGCAAATTGTTGAGGTTTGCCTGATTTAGTTAACATCTGGTTTATTTCCAAAGAAGTAGTTTTTGGTAGATAGGGGATAGAATCCACTCTATACAAACTTGACTATATATGACTATATATGACTTGATCTTCATCCATATATTTGTAACAAAATTGGAATTCAACTTCATGTGAGCCTAATAAACTAAACAATGTTTGTATTTTTTTCAAAGCACCACCAAAATTACTCTTTATTCTTTTTTTGTATATGCTAGCAGGGTATCCCAGCTTCGATCAGATTAATTTTTTTATTTCTCCTGCGGCCAATGTAATAGCTCCAGGCACAACCAACCAAGGGTTGCCTTGAGACAACAACCCATACACATACACACATACACATCGTAATGACAGCCTGCCATTATTTAGTTTTTTGCACTACAAAGAGAATAATAAAGCAGAAAAGTAGGAGAAGGGAGACTTCTAAGTACCCTGCACTTTTTTAAGTAATAATGACATTAAAAAGTCAACACTGTGAATGCAGAAAAATATACAAGACTTTTCAATACTATATATTAATGGTTTTTTTTTTTATTATTAAAAAAGTTTGTATATAATGTATAAATTAGTTCCCTACTATCAATCTTGGTCGCTTAATCTATAAGTACATAAAGAAAAGAAAATAAAAACTAATTATAATCTAAGGTTAGGTTAGGCTAGGTTGTGTAGGCAGCTCAGATAGTGACTGAGATTACCCAGAGACCATGAGCTCCATTGGGTAGCCTAATTAAAAAAAGGGGACGAAAGGAATTAAGGAAAGGGAGGGATAGTAGAGGAGCATCAAAAATTGTACAACCGTAATCGCGAAAGTCTCTCATGTTGCTGAGCCATATTGTGGATGGGCACATAGGTTTGAATACCCTGATCGCCAAAGAATGGCTTACCATGCGAAAAAAAGAATATTTACTTAAACGGTTGTATGCAGTTTTAAATCACTTGAACTTATTTATAAGAATCTCATAGGAGGGTCCCCTGTATGGCACCTTTTTAAGTTTTCTATTTCTACTCCTTAAGTTTAACTGCCTCACAAGCTCATTTGGATGAATCGATTTTTAACCTATACTTCCTTCAACTTTTCAAACTCAGTTTCGATATAAAATAAAAGCTGACAACTTCTACTACTTGTGCACACACTTTTATTCCAAATTTGGACAACACTCCGCAGACTTTTGAAAAATTAGTCTTAGAGAGATACGAAAAGCGTGAGAGCATTAAAAGAGACACAATACAAAGAATAATACAGTTTATGACGTAAGCATAATTACTCTCTTTGAAAGATTTGCTCAGCAAACTTCTCAGCTTTCTACTCTCATTTTATTTTCGATCTCCTGCTTGCTGTAGATAGATTAGAGGGCGACGGCATGTAAGTTAGCGTACTCTTAGTAAGAGTATTAAAACAAAAAGATAAAGCTTACACTCAAGCTGCACTTACTGGGCTTTGTGTCAACTTTCTTATTATTATTATTAATTAGATCGGTGAAAAAAAATTATTGTATGGAAGCTTAAAGAAGCTTTAAGTTAATTTTAGGCTTATATAAGCTTAGACAGAGCAGATTAAAGTTACAAGTTACGTTAAGATAGAATTGGTCTTGTTTGGGAAGTGACGATATAAAGCCAAATATATAAAGACGCGTTTTATAAAAAATATTATACTATAAATTTATTTAATATAAATTAAACAAGTTTATTTGCTAACTTAACTATTAGACGGAAGCACTCATCAGCAAAGAGCTTTGGCTCTCAAATAAAAAATTTGTTCATTAAGATTGGCTACACCAAAATAGTTTGGCTCTCTCTCTTTGGCTTATATTGTCTTTTTTTTTTCCTTAAAAGGGTACCTCACAGAGAGGTGGGGCACTGCGATCAAAAGGTTTTTTTTACCGTACCCTTAGGGTAAAACAAAAGACTTTCCGCTTTCCTAATGAATATCAGTAGGTTCTTTTGTTGGTGTTGACCTGAGATGGAAGAGACTAATCCGTTCCTTTCCCATGTGACAGGCTCTGTCCCATACCATCGCTGGGCAGTCACAGAGAATATGCCTGGTGGCTTAATCGTCTTCTAGACAGAGCCTGCATTCTGAAGAGTCCGATAGGCCAATTTTGTGTTGATGGTATCTTACTGTGGTGGCTATATAGGTAAGCTACCAGGAGCTTTAGGTCCGCTCTGCCAAGACCTTTTGTCTTGATTGCATCCAGAGGTTTGACAAGCACTTTGCTTGACGAAGCCCCGGAAGGGAGAACCAGTATCTCCTATGTTCTCCTGCGGCCCATTTGTTTTGTTTGATTTTGATCGTCGACCAACCAATACCACAAAACGGCACAGGAGATGTAGTCAGGGTGGATGCAGCCTGTCGTGCTAGATCATCGGCGATCTCGTTACCATCCACTCCCGAGTGTCCAGGCACCCAACATAGCACGACTTTGTTCCGGGCGGACAGGGTTTAGAGGTAGTTATAGCATTCTTTAACCATCCGGGCGGAGATGCTCCAGGAAGACAATGCCCTAATGGCAGCTTGGCTATATGAAAAAATGCATATGTTTGCGCCCGTAGTTTCCTTGAGGAGGATATTAAGGACGCAGATCTCTATGGCATGAATCTCCGCTTGAAAGACGTTGGGCCAGATGCCCATTGCGGTAGAGATTCTGGTGTTGGGTCCAACGATTCCAACACCTTCACCTTGCTCAGTTTTGGACCCATCCGTGAACCATTTTTGCCATCGGGGGTTCCTATGGAACCCATTATCCCAAGTGTCCCGACTAGGAAGAATAGTTATATTGTCATACTGCTCAGTTAATTTGAGTACAGTTAATTTAAGTACATAGATTAGATGAAGATCAAAAGCATATCTTTACCAAAAGACTGCACACCAATAAAATTCTGCTCCCTCTCTTTCGCTTATAGTGTGAATTTGAGTACATTTAATTTGAGCACAGTAAATTTATATATCGCATAATAGCAAATAATTCTATTCTCTCTCTTTGGGCTGTTTTGTAGAACCGCATAGTACAGTGTAGGGGAGTTAAAAATAAATGCCAACATTTAAAACTCTAATCTTGTCGTTAATTTAGAAACATTTTGATAGTCGTTTCAGCGAGTTTTTTTTTTAAAAGGCTTTATGTGAAGCTTCTTTAGCAAAGCTGAGGAGCTACCTAATGCTATCAAATAAGTTAAATTAAGCAATAATAACAAAAATAAAATTTAAATCTTTTTATAATATTTTTCGCTTATACAAAGCTGTTTGGCAGAAAAAAGACTGTCTTCAAAAATTGTTCGCAAAAATCTTACTTGGCATAACTCCTTTTTGAAGTTTAACAATATTTAAGGTACATTTTTTTACAGACGTGTCTTGCGATGAGCACTAGGCTTCATCTGAAATGCTTAAAAAATAATTTTTTTTACATATAAATATTCCTATATTGACTGAATAACAAGTTGAAGAAATTAAAAATTTCATGAAAGTGCGGATATTTTTTGTAAAACATCGATCTTTAAAGTTCTTAGAAATCAGTTTTATTAGCACCAAAAACAAAAAGGTTTCCTACCAAATCAAAACCACGAACAAGATTTCGAGGATAAAAAGTTGCTTCACTCAGGGATAAATCAGTAGGTGTTATGATTCCGGAGAATACTTACTCAATCCAAAGTAAATGCAGCGTTTTGAGACATTCGGATTTAAGAAACGAAAAAGGAAATGCTTTTTTAGATAACTGAGGTTTTAGTGCTTATATCTTTAAGAAATTAAAAAATTAAAATATTAAGAGTGCATATGGTACAACAGGAATAGACGCCCCAAAGTAACCCAAAGTATGATCAAGGTGATTAGTGAAGTCTCTATGCCCATGTCCGTCTGTAAGAATGCCTAGATCTGAGAGATGGTTAGAGCTATAGTTACACAACTTTCAGATTACTGGGTTAGTATGTCAGGAAGATACGTTTTGTTTTGTATATTTTTAATATCGGTACTATATTACATACATAGTTCCCATTGAGGTGTTTCAGATGAGCGCCAAAAAAAAAATCCAACTGCTTTAGCTGGGTAATTCGTTTTATTTATAAAGATATCGTTACCAAATTTGGCAAATTAATATATTTTAGAGTTTTGAAGCAATTTACCGGATTTTATTGCAATGTGGTGGTACAGGGTATTCCAAAGTCGTCCGCCACTGATTTTAACGTACGCCATCTTATTTTTAATTTAACCCTAGAGCTGTTCTTCATCTTAGCCGGCTTTGTGGCACTCAGTTGCCCGTTGTGAATTTTATATGGAAAATGTAATTCAATTTGAAATTTATCCGGCGCACTCAGTACCCCAAAAACAGATCTAGGTTTAAAAAAATGTTATAATAGCTGAGCGAGTTCTTCTTCTGAAAGCTTCTGGCCAAACTAAGGAGATAAATACTTCGCTTTAAAAACAATCATAAAAATAAATCATTTTGGCAGATTTTTTGTTAAAACCAAACGTCTCACATGAATTTACTAAAAATTATTTTTCGAAAAAAAATTATTTTATTGCTCAAAAGCTTTTGAAATTAAATGTTGCTCATATTATCACAGCTGTCTCCGGCAGTTGTAGTGTTGTAGTTGGTTTTTTTTTGGTAGTGTTGTAAACGTTTGTTGTAGTTGTTGCTGTTGTTGCTGTTGTTGCTGCTGCCAGTGCCAGCATCCCCCCAAGGGTGCTTTATTACAATTTAACTTTTCTTTTATTGCAAACAATTTTATTTTTTTTGCTTTATTTTGCCAGAGGGGGCCTACTACACAACTCAGACAGAGAGTAAGAAAAGTGCCCAAGTGTCTGTGAGTGAGGAGAGACGGAGAGGGGCAGACGAGGAAGGCGTCTATGGAGAAAGAGTCGAGTCAAAGAGTCAAGAGTGTGACGAGTCAAGTGTGTCAGTCAGAGTCATCAGGCATCAGGCCTCTCTGATTATGTGCCGCCAACATGTGTTTGTGTTTGTGGCAAGCAGCGAGCAGCTCAATTTATGCCCCCAAACCTACATCCCCCCAACCCCTCAGCTGCCCTGCTGTCCTGTTTTTTGGTTTTATTTTTCGTTCAAGATTTGCGAGCGTATACACTCATACCTAGAAGCCTGTCAAAATTACATTCCAAGAGCTCCAAGCGGGCACTGTGTGTAGGTTTGTGTCTTTGTGTGTGTGTGTGCTTGGTCCGCCGCCATTTGTGCCATGTGCTTTGTAGGTATGTGTGTTATGGCTTTTATTTTATTTTTATGTATTTTACTTCATTTTGCTGTCGGTATTTTTTTTTTGCGCTTCTTTGTTTTGCGTTTTCGTTTTGGTTCGTAAGAACTTCCCTATCTTTCACTCTACTTTGGGCTCATGCATATTTGAAATTCCCTTAAAGGCACTTCAGTTCTTTGTTGTTGCTGCCACACAGACACAGATACACACATATACAGCTACAACTGCGCTTTATAGAGGCAAGTAAAACGCCTTGGGCTGTTTAGTGTTGCTTGCCACAATTGAAGCCGCAGCTCATCATCTCGTTGACTCAACTCGACTCGACGCGGCGCGACTCAACTCGACTGCCTTTAGCTTTGCTTCTGCACAAGTTATACGATACATATATATACCAAGGATATATAACAATGGAAACCTTTATGGTCAAATGTGTGAATTGCTCTCTGTCTGTATCTGTATCTGTATCCGTGTGTTTGTATCTGCAGCTGTATGTAGCTCATAATGATATCTTAAACTGCAATTCATGCCTACAATTGAGATGATGCGCGTTTTTATTGCCACAAAAATTTAATCGAGTTTATTACTTTATTTGCGTGTGTGTGTGAGTGTGTGTGTGGGGGTCTCGACCCTGAAGACATGCTTATTAGACCTATTAGCAATAATTGTACTACAGAGTAAATTTAGTTGGCTTTTATGTGCATTTTGTATCATGAGTTGCTGATTAACTTGTTAGCTGCACTTAGCTGGATTTGTTGCCACATAATGTTGCACTTGTTTCCTTAAGGCCTCCATTTGATGAAAACTTGCCTCATAATTGATTAATGGCCAATACCAAATGACTGAGCGGTTGGGCTGGCTGGCTGGCTGGGAAGTGTAGCAAAAATTAAGCATACGCCCCATTATTGCCTTGGCCTGTCGAAAAATCGCCATGAAAAATGCATTTAAGTAACTTTGCGCTTTTTCACTTTTGTTGCCATTGCCATTGTCTTTTTTTTTCTTTCTCTTTTTTTTTTGGGTCCCTTATGCTCTTATTTTTTTTTTTTTGCTCTGTCGAATTTTCTTGCCAAAAAGTTTCAACGCAATGATGTCCTTGGCAGCATATGCTATAAAAGGGCTGGCTTTATAGGGTGGTTTTTAAGGAGGTGTGTACCTTTTTTAAGCCATATGCTGGCATATAGTGACAAATTAGGGGCGGCACTTTGGCTCTTTGAAACATATATATATATATATAAGTCATATAGCTTTATGTGCGAATATTTGAAAAAATTAGCACCCTGTTTATTACAGCGATACGTGCTGACAATTTTAATACACATCAAAGGCTTAGAAATTTATAAATTTCCAAATTTGCATCTTTTTCGTCGATAAATTGTTGTATTATCTATTGAGCAGTTGGAATTCGTTCCACCAAGGGATAAACCTAAAATTTACAAGTTCCAGGCTTTATGGATGCATACTTCTTCAAAAATAAAATCAGAGAGCGTCTAGGGAATCTAGTACAGTGCTGTTCATCGTATAGGAATTTTTGTTTTACTGGAGTATAAATGACCGGGGTCAGAATTAACCCTTTACGTCAGGATTTTGAGATATTTGGTGTTATGTACCCGAAAAACTAAATTTTCTATTACTTTTGAGGTTATGTACAGGGTGCAAAAAATGTTTTTGGGGTGTCTCAACGCATCATAATTTAGTCAAATTTTAGATTAAGATTATAGGTCTTTATTTTGAAAACACCCTCAGAATGCTGTGGTATTTAAGACTATCATTTGCCGTCTCGAAAAACTTTATGATGTTTCCTAAGTATTAGAAAAAGTCGTACTGAATTTTTAATGTCCGGAATTTTATATAAGACACGCAAATTTGATTTATTTGTATCAGAAGAACAATCTTGTCACCTAAAAAATGGCGTACGTAAAGTCGGGCGCGGACAACTTTAGGATACCCTGTACCACTAGCTTGTTATAAAGTCAGATTTCTTCACAAAAAACCAAAAACAGAAGAATTTTTAAGCAAAAATTGTTTTTTGACCTGTCGTTCCTATGGGAGCTATATGATATAGTCAACCGATTTCAATAAAATTTGACACAGTACTTAAATACCTTAAAAAAGATCTGAATGCCAAATTTATTTCAAATATCTTTACAAACAAACCAAACACATCGAATTTTGTATAAAAAACGTTTATTTGGACCGATTGGTCCTATAGAGCTATATGATATAGTCAACCGATTTGGATTAAATTTAGTACAGTGCTTAGGAACTATAAAATACTCACGAATGTCAAATTTGGTCCCAATATCTTAACAAACAAACGAAACACAACAAGTTTTGTTAAAAAATCGATTTTTTGGTTGATCGGACCTATGGGAGCTATATGATATAGTCAACCGATTTTGTTCAAATTTGGCACATTGCTTAAGTGGTCTAAAAAATTTCCAAACGCCAAATCTGGTTACGATATCTTTATTAAAAAACGTAATATAGAACTTTTCTTTAAAAAAGTTATTTTGGCCGATCGGTCCTATGGGAGCTATATGATATAGTCAACCGATTTTGATCAAATTTGGTACAGTGCTTGGAAACCGTAAAAACTTTTGAATACTAAATTTGTTTACGATAGCTTCATAAACAAACGAATTATTCAGCTAAAACTTTTTTTTGTCGAGGTCGTCTGAAACTCCCACATGGGAGTTATATAATTTATCCCCGATATCAAAAAAATAAAATAAACTTGCCTCCTATGGAATAATATGGGATCTAATGTGAAAGGTTGGTTACTCTAGCTCTTACCATCTCTGAGATCTAGGCGTTCAAACGGACAGACGGACAGACGGACGGACAGACGGACATGGGTATGTCGACTTCTCTATTCACCCTGATCATATTTTAGGTAACTTTGGGGTGTCTCCGACGTCTCCTTCTATAAGTTACATACATTTTCGGCTTGCACAAACTTAGTATACTCTTTGTACCATACGGTACAGGGTATAAATATAGAAAAAATTTATTCAATTTCATCAAAATTAATACTAACGAAACAAAAGCGCTAAAACATGAACTTGCTAAAGGTTAGGAACTTTTAAAACTTTTGGCTTTATGTATTCTAATATTTTTTTTATGTACAATATTTTAACTAATTTTTCAACCGAATATATGCAAAAACATTTTGTTCTTTAATTTTCTTCAATGCGCAAAACTTTTAGTATTGTAAATTTGAGTAATACCAATTAAAAATGTTCGAAAACCAAACCGCAGCTCTAGATCTAATTTTTTTAAAGTATTTAAATAAAACCCTTTATTAAACTCAAGAAATATTTTGCCTAACAATTTTTGGCAAAAATTAAAGCACTATGCCTCATAGGCATGCCCAACACAAGTTAATAAAAAGAAAACACCGAAAAAATCACCCTTTATGCTTCATAAAGGCAAACGTGTGGATGTGCTTGTGGACGTAGACGGGAAAAGTGGGCGTGCCTGGCTAATTCTCATTTAATTTTACTTTTTTGCTCAACAAATGTTTCCGTCCAAGTGTGTGTGCGTGCGCCTAAAGAACTTTCAGGGTTGCCCCCAACCCACCAGGAAGAACACCAGCAGCAACAACAACAACTACAACAATGGAAGAGCAACAAAAAACTGCATGCAGCAGTCCAAGTTAAGCGACATAAGCTTATTAAATTCCATAAGGATTTCACATATTATAGCAGCAGCTACTTACTGCAAGGATTATATAAACATGCCAAGTTTACAAAGTTTTGCACCCAAACCCAAAAGATACACACCCACACACACACAAACACACACACAGGGGCGCCAAGGCGCGCTGGGCTTAAGCTTTAGACGCTCTGCAAATAGTGCAAAGAGCTGAGTTCGCAAATCTTTGTTCGGTACCAGGAGCAGGAGCAATGGATTTCCAACTAACAACTACATATGCCAACCAACGAACCAACGAACCATTCACCGCGCTGTCCCCACTGTCCCGCTGCCAACGCCAATCTTTCTATCTTAGCTCAAGTTGACGCAGTGTGTAAAGCCTTTAATGTTGACAAAGTCGTTGACACACATCCACAGTTAGTAGAGCCACGAGCCAGAGCCTCTCCCCACCCCCTCCATCGCAGCCACTGTAGCCACTGTTCCCCGACAGATTTAGCCCATTAGCAGCAACATCAACACACACTTGGTAACATGTGACATGTTGTGTTTTTTTTTTTTTGCTGTTTGTTTTTTGGAGCTCTTTCAAAAATCTTTACATGGCTTTTAAATCATTTGGAGTTTAAGTCCCACAACGCCCAGGAGCACATTTCTTATCGGACGCAGCTCATCTTGTGCTTTGTGTGATGTGATGAGCGGGGTGTCCAATCAATGTCCTTTATGCAATGGAAGAGCATTTACTTGTCTTTTAGGCTGTACCCTCTCTACTCTCGAGGTAGAAGGTGCTGCAGATCATCGACTTGAGTATTCTGGTTTTTCACCGGAAAAACCGTTCTAAAGGAACAAGTGCTAGCGACTAGTTGTTAGCGCTTCTGCTATAACTTAGCATTGCTCTTTCGAACAATCTATATATATAAAAATGAAATGCTGTACGTCTATGATCGCATAACTCTGAAACGGCTGGACGAATTTGCCTAATTTTTTTATATTTTGTTTGTTATAGTGTGTAGACGGCTTATAGCACAAAAAGCTTTGAGTAATCTGTAGGGAAGGGGTTGCTATCCCTTAAATTTTTTTTTAATTTTTCGACCAATTTTTATATTTTTTTTGTTGTGTGGCATTGTGTACATTGTCAGATTAACTGATGTTCAATGTGTTACGTGTTACGGGTGTTCTCATGAACGCGTTGAAGAATTTCAAATATGATTTTTGCGTGTGTTAGAAGTTGTCAAAACGGAGGTTTTAATCCTATAGCGATATGTATTGGGTGTATTGGTTCGTGAGATATAAGCATTTTTGTAAATATCGTGAATATACCTTAGTAGAAAATTGTTCAACACCGGCTATTGGACATTAAGTGCAGACAGAAGCGTAGTCGCAAAGGGATTGAAATGTGGATTTCTGTGGGGCATGAATTTATAAGAGATGCGAGCACTCTTAAGAATACTTAAGTTCGTCCATACGGCCTTTTTAGAGAGTCATCAAAGTCAACTAATCCAAAAATCTTATGATTGTCGGAAAAAGCTAACTGGAGAATCTTACGATGTTTATACACTTTAAGAGTATTCAAAAAGACTGGGCAGGACAACGTCTGCCAGGCTCACTAGTATTCCTCTAATTATCTCTATCCCTTGCAGCGTCCTCCCAAATTGGGACGTTTAATTTTACCTAATCATCTTTCACTCCATCTGGTTTATTGAAGCAGGTTTTTTTGAAAATTGTATTGCGCGTTCTCTTAACATGTCAAGCCCATCGTACTATTGTCTAGGTAGCTAGACTTTGTGTTCAACTATCTCCCGCAGCTCTTTGTTGCTGCAAACGCGATAATAATGTTATTAGGATCTATTCTTATCGGACCAAGAATTCTTCTCAACGATATTTTTCTGTTCGCTTTAGGAGTCGTCCTATAACTGGTATCCTCAGAGTCCACGTATAACATCTGTACGTTAGTATTGGTCGAGTCATTGTTTTGTATATCCGAAGCTTTACGGTTCTGTTGAGAAGGCGTGAAGCGACAAAGCTGTTGAGATCCCAGATTTAATTCTTTCTCTGAATATCACTTAAGCAGTCATTCGTACAGTTGATGTACGAGCCCAGACAATTAAATTGGTCGATAAATTCGAAGTTATACTCGTCTATGGTAATATTTTGTTTAAAGTGCCTAACCCAGTGTGAATTTCCAGCTTGAAAATTTTGTATTTAACTTTCATTTACATGCAATCCTTAATTTTTTTGTTTCTTTTTCGAACTTGACAAAGGCTTTTTTCATAGATATCACTGATCTTCACTAATAATATCCTTGTCATCCGTTTAAGCGAGAAGTTGCTTAGTAGTGCTCCATATCTGAAGTTCGTAGTTCCGTGTTCCTTACTATTTGTTTAACCATGAGAATGAAGAGTTCAGGCATAAGAAATACAAAATTTAACAAAAATGTAATCTAAGCGATCTATAAAATGCCCTCCGGACAACCCATGATCCTATCTTGGATTAAAGCGTTTATATAGAAATTTAAATCCATCTCCAGCATTATGCTCTTGAAAGATAGAACACTTTTGTCAAGGAACCATCCACAGATGCTGTTTAGAGTAAGAGGCAAAAAGAGCAAGCCACATAGAGAAAATAGATACTAAGAGATAGATAGATAGATTAACTCAATTTTAAGAAATGATGGATTATAATAATAAGGTGACGCACTAAAAACGATAAATCATAGCAATTTTAGTACGTAAAAATTGGGTTTTAAGAACTTTTCAATATAAGTCCAATTGTACCTTGGAATAAGCTGCGCTGACGAGTAACACGAAGGCAAGCAGTCCAAGCAGTCGATCGTAGAAAGCGGACCAAATAAGACGTGCTCACAGTGAATAGAAATTTATGGTTTTTCCTGACAAATTATTTGATTTGAATACAAGGTCTTAAACTTTTAAATATTTGTAAATTGTTAAAAAAAAGTCTCGAAAAACTCCCATTCAACTCTCATGACGCCCTAAAAAAACAACAATTCCATTCCTTTCGAAAGAAAAGTTGGGAGGTATCAAATTTTTGGCACCTTTCTAGCACTTGTTTAAATCACAAATTTGAAAATAGTTTTAAAAAAATTATCTTAATTTATAGAGTTATTTGTGGCACACAACTTTATGAGCGATTTTTAGGAAACTGTCATTTGCTAATTTTATTCTTTTGTGGCCTATTTTACGAGGATGGCTTATAAGGGGTATTTTTTTAAGGGGAAACCTAGCATTAATTTAAATAAAATGATTTGTTGCCTATTTTAAGAAAGGTTGACTTAGAACAATAAGGTGACGCACTAAAAGAAAAAATAAATTTCGTACGTCAAAATTAGGGCTTAAAAACTTAAAATTTAATTAAATTAAAAAGAAAAGAAATACAAAATGGCGACTCTTACTTGCTTAATTTCATTCTTTTTTAGCCTAGTTTATGGAAGGTTTATAATAAGGGGTTTCTTTTTTAAGAGCGTCCCAGCGCTAATTTGCATAAAATAGAAACTAAATGAATTGAATGTAGTTTTTATTCTGTAAACTTAATGTCATTTATATTTTAAAAATTATAGCTGATAAATGAAAATGTTTGTCCAATCTTTGAACACTTAATAGCCCTGATGGACTTAAGGGAGGAGTGGAGTACAGGTATACCAGGCCCAGCGGGCTCGATATACATGGGTATACACAGACGGTTCCAAGCTAGACGACCGTGTAGGCAGAGGCGTTTACGTTGAGGATTTCAGTACCAACTGCCGCCCTAACCTAGCCTAATAGCCCTGACAACAACTATCATCATCAAAATTTCTGGGGAAAAAAAGATAATACAACTCGGTGTTGTGAGCGCAATATGATATAGTCAACCGACTTTGAAAGTCTTTATTAATTGAAGACACCGCCGTTCGGTTTCGTCTACAAACACTAGGCCCCTATTCTGTTCGAATAATTATTAATAGAGATCCCCATGTCCTTTCAAGGGGTCTGTCAGGGACTATATATATTTATCACAATGTGTTAATGTATTGTTAAAAATATTTGCAAATAGGGATGCATTTTCTTAATACTTAACTTTCTCGTATTAATGTCACGAATTTGTTAATAGCTAAAAAAAACACCCTCTATTTTTTTATTGCATGGGTAAATAATATTTTGCAAATAAAAATCTCAAATTTGTAAAAGGTGGAATCAAAAACCATGCTTTCCCGCGATTTTTTACCATCGACTATCTACGATTTTGAATTATTTTTGGAAAACTCCCATTTGTTGTTATGCCTAGGTTTGCATCTAAAGTTGCATTGTCCTCCATAAGAATCATATTCATATCTATCTTGTTCACTTTTTTTGTTTTTTAGAAAATGTTTAGCCGCTGATTAGAGGGCGCGTACGTGTCAACTTGTCTAATTACTTGAAAGCTGTCAAACACTCATATACGGATACGGTTTAAGGAACCCCATCCACACACACAAAGGAAGCTTTTAGGGATACGTGTGCGTTTTACGGAGCGGGGGAAGGTGGCGTTAATTTGGCCAAAGTTAGTCTTATTTTTCGCCCTTTCATTTCTATGTTGGCACGCCATCAAAATATCTGGCATATTTTCATTGCCAACGTGGAAAAGGCCTCGAAAAGCAGAAGAAGGGCTGTTAGGGTTGGCCCGGAGCATGACAGTGGCATATGGCAGAGCTGCCTCTGTGGCAGTGGCAGTGGCAGGAATAGGGTTCAACTGCTTAGGGCGTTCTGATCCTTTTGCACTGCTTTTGAGTGGCATTGCGTGAAATTTGACGGCGGCCCAAAAACTTTTCAACATTTAATTAAAAGAAAATGTGCACATTGAAAATAAGCCAAGTGCGACTCCTCCAGTCCGCCCAAATGAACACCCAAAAATTCTCAAAATATAAAGCGGCTAGAGGAGACCAAAGTTACTAGAAAAATGCGTCGAGGTTTTTATACTCTTGCTAATCCTTTTAAGAGATGCTTTTTTTTTAAGAGAGTTCAGTTTTTGCGGATTACTTTTTATTTTTTTGTATATATTATAGTTTGCTTTTATTATATATGATAAACAGCAGGGTTGCTTTCAAGTTTTGGCTCATTATAAAGTTTGGTACATCGTAAGAGCAAAAGGCTTATATTCTGGTTACCAATTTTAATTTTAATTAGCTTTTTTAAATTTAAAAATTTTGAGTGTTTAAAGAATTTTTTATATAGTCTTAGTCTGAGTCAAAAATTTGTGCACGCTGCTTTTTGTTCCAGTCCATTTTTTTTTGTAGATAATAATACGAATTTTTTAAGTACAAAAGACTTTTTTAAATATGTATATAAAAATATTGCTAAAAAATTCACGAATTTTTCAACCTCTTCTATATTGATGATTTTTACATATGATTGACATGCAAATTTTTGTGGCAAAATTAAGATTATTCATCAAGTTATCGATAACTGATTATAGACATTTTGTTGCTTAGGCGTTACTTTAAAAAGATTTGCTTATTAATAATAAAAATATTCGAGTTTTTGGTTTAAAAAAAATTCGAATAATTTTATTTAATAAAAAATATATTTGAAACAAAAAAAAATTAAAGCTTGAAAAATTTGAATTAAAAAAATTAATTTGGATTTAAAATTTAAAAATATTCAAATTTTCTTTTTTTTTGATTTTAAAAAATTTTGTTTCATTGACTGAAAATATTTAAGTGATTTTTTAGGTTTAACTAAAAACTAAAAAATTAAAAAAATTAATTTGGATTTAAAAGCAAAAAATTTCAATATATTCTTTTTTTGATTTTCATAAATTTAGCTTCATTGACTGAAAATATTTAGCTGATTTTTCGGGTTTGACTAAAAACTAAAAAATTAAAAAAAATTTTAACAAAAAAAAAAAAAATTATGTAATTTAAAAAAAAATGCTTTTCAGCTTAAAAAATTTGAATTAATAATAATTAATTTGAATTAACGCAAAAGCCAAATATATTTGAATATTCTTTTTTAATTTTTAATTATCCTAAATTTTGCTTCATTGACTGCAGACTTTTGAGCTGATATTTTAAAGTTAAAAAAAAAAATTGTATAGATTTAAAATTGAATTTGAAAAAAGAAATATTTATTTTAACAAAAATAATTAGAAATAAAAAATAGCTTACAAAATTTGCATTGAACAAAATTTATTCGGATATAAAGCAAACATTTAAAATAATTTTTTTTGTTTAAAATTTTTTAATTTACCTTAATTGACTGTTTTTTTTAAAGCTCTGCTTTTGTGTTAAAATTCGATTAATGCTTGCAAGCCATAAACAAGAATTAATTTAACCATCTAATTTTCTTACCTATATTATTTTTCAAAAACTTTGCATTAAAAATCTTGACTCGTAGTTTTGCTTAATGTCTGTAGAACTAATTTTTTGTATAACTAATAATATCTTCTAATATCTTTATTCCAGGCTCTAACTGATATGTGTGATGTAAGTTAGATATTATACTAATTTTTATTGTATCAAGAACTCATGATAGTTCTGTTTGAAATGCTCAAGAGTATAAAGTCTGGATAGTACATATGGATATTTTTTTTTCAAATCGAACACTTTTTTAAACTTTCTATTTCTGATACGGATGCATTTTGTTTTTGAAAACCTACATAGCTAATTATTATAGTTTTACGTACTTCGGGATCTTGGATAAAAAGTATTTTTTTTTTATCAATTTTGAGATTCTAAGCGAATTAAAAGTGTTCTTGCAAAAATTGAACTTTTCCTGATTTTTTTTTAATTAATCGGGATTTTTCGTTAGCTTTTCTTAGAATTAAGAAATCAAATGTTGTGGAAATTAACCAACAAATTTTTGTTGTCATTTAAAACAAAAAAAATTGGGTGACCTTTACATGTTGTTGGACTATCTAAATGAGCCGCTGTTCTTTTCAAGCGGTCTAAAAAAACCAATTCGCAAAAGTTTAAAAATTAACTTCAAACCGATTCAAACGTAGTATTTAGTAGGGTTACTGAGAAGTCTGATGTGCTGGGGATTTTACGATTTCAGAAGCAGATTTTACTGTCCCAAAAACATACGAAACACATTGCCGAAAAACTAGTCTCAATAAAAATGATAATTAAAAATAATAAAAAGATTTAAATTAAAATTTTTTTTATCATTAACTAAAAATAAATATGAAAAAATAATTTTTTTTAATAATCTTAATAACGAGACGAAAACACTAATGGCTAAAAAAAAATAAAAGCAATTTTTAGGGAGACCAATTTTTTACATTAATTTTTTTTTTTTATATGACTTGTTTCCTTAAAAGAAATAAAAATTAATAACAAGTTTTAAAAAATTTTGATTTTGATCAAATTTGGTACAGTGATTGGGAACTATAAAAAACTTTCGAATACCAAATTTGGTTACGATATCTTCATAAACAAACGAATTATTCATCTAAAACGCTTTTTTTTTGTCGAGGTCGTCTCAAACACCCCCATGGGAGCTATATAATTTATCCCCGATATCAAAAAAATAAAATAAACTTGGCTCCTATGGAATAATATGGGATCTAATGTGAAAGTTTGGTAACTCTAGCTCTTACCATCTCTGAGATCTAGGCATTCACACGGACAGACGGACAGACGGACATGGATATATCGACTTCTCTATTCACTCTGATCATATTTTAGGTAACTTTGGGGTGTCTCCGACGTCTCCTTCTATATGTTATATTTTCGGCTTGCACAAACTTAATATACCCTTGGTACCATACGGTACAGGGTATAAAAATAGATTAAAATATAATTATTTGTTTACGAAAAAAAAATTTTTTAAATCTTTAAAATAAATAAATATCAAGAACGGCATATAAAATAAATAAAGTTTATTAATTCTAAAAATCTATTTTTTTTAGTTATATAAATTTTAAAAAATAAATTATTAATAAATTTTAAAAAATTATGGAAAATCTTTTATTTATTTGGCAGATATGACACGATGAAAGTCTATAAAATAAATAAATTGTAATTATAAAATTCGAATATAAAATTTTATAAATTTTTTATTTGTTTCTATTTTTATTTAATTATTTGACGAAATATGATTTTTAATGAATTTATCAATAACATCGACAAAAAAAA
The DNA here is from genome assembly GCA_037043745.1 of Chymomyza amoena. Taxonomy (NCBI): domain Eukaryota; kingdom Metazoa; phylum Arthropoda; class Insecta; order Diptera; family Drosophilidae; genus Chymomyza; species Chymomyza amoena. The sequence continues at coordinate 42,041 of JBAMAX010000258.1, forward strand.
CACTTTTTTTGGAATTTTAAAAGTAAAAAATAATTTTAAAATCTTAATAAAAAAAAATTATTAAATAATCTTTATTAACGAGACTTTATTGTTTAGACTTGTTTAAAGTCGAGAAATCGTACAAATATTTGTAACGAGCAAAAATAGTGAATACAAAAATTATTTTTATTTACGAGCTACAAAAAAATTTAAAAAATAACTCAATTTTTTTATTTCGTTAATTCTGAAGATCCAAAAGACTCTTAAATTTCAAAAAATATCGAATAATAAACGGCATATTACAAAACATATAAAAATTAAAAAGAATTTTTACGATGCTCCATTAATATCCTTTTTTATCTTTCTTAAATAAAAAATGGAATAATACAAAAACTATTTTTATTTACAAGCCATAAAAAAGTTTAAGAAAAATATCTAATTTTTTTTATATCGTTTATTTGTGAAATTTCAAAAAATATATAATATATATTTTAAAAAATTGCTTGATATCGAAAAATAATTGGAATAAGACAAAAATGAAAAAGAATTTTAACGATGCTTCATTTATATTCTTTTTTTCATCTTTCTAAATAACAAAAATGGATCATAAAAAAGTTAAAAAAATGTAACTTAATTTGTTTTTTAAATCGTTTATTTGTGCAATTCCATAAAAAACTTATGTTTCAATAAATCACTTGATATCGAACAATAATCGAAATAAGACAAAAATGAAAAGAATTTTAACGATGCTCCATTTATATTATTTTACAAACTTTCTTAAATAAACAATGGTTTATAAGCCATGAAAAAGTTAAAAAAATTAAACTTAATTTTTTTATATTGTTTATTTGTGCAATTCCATAAAAGGCCTATATTTCAATAAATCGTTTGATATCGAATAATAATCAAAATATTACAAAAGATTTAATTGATAAATGTATTAGACAAGTTGCTCTACAAAATATTTAAGGAATTCAAGAGATCTTCTTGAAAATTGATGCTCTTTAAGAATAGAATTTTTTATTTTCATATTTGTTTAATTTAGAAATTAAAATTTATAGAGAAGTGCCTTTTAGCTAACCTATTCTTCTGGCTAGCTGAATTTTTTGTGGTGAAAGTTCCTTCGGTTTGCCTCATTTTTTGTTCTTAAACAAGAATTTAAAACTTCTAATATACTTTATAAAAATTATTTCTTTCAAGTGTTAAAGTCCTGTTCGACTGACGACTACCTCACTTTGGCATATTTTGCTAACTTTTTTCCTACTGTTGCATTCTGTCAGATAAAGTAACAATACCCTTTTAGGATGAACAAAGAACCTGCCTCGGGGATTTGGCTTTTCAGTAATGTCGATGTGGGTGTGAAAAAAGCTGAAGTTGGGTTTGCTGGGCAGCACTGGGTCGATTTAACTGGAGAAACATTTTGCGTACTGTCAATATTGGTTAACAACAATGGCGACCGCTTTGCCCGCCAAACATTTTCACAACCAAACAACTCGGGACAGTCGAATAGTGCTCAACAATTTGTCGGCAACAAAAGAAATGAGCTCTTGAAGAATGTGCGGTATTGTATGCTTCATTTGATGCGTTGATTTGTCAGATCTGTCGCAATGCATGTCACAAACATGTCACACAGATACACACAAACACACACACGCAGACACTCACAGATACACTGAGATACTTACACAGATACATTGTGCAATTTTAAAAGCAGACAGCTTTGTGGCTGATTCTTGTAGGGCTTTCAGCTAGACATACCTACTACATACATATATTCAATTGACAAGCCGTGCGTCGTATATTCGAGGTAGTCTGGGCACACTTGGGAGCAGGGGAGCAGCGTAGTTGGGGCAGGTGGTAGTGGTAGGTTTGTGGCCATTTTGTGTGGCTGCAAATACGAAAAACTGACAGACTATCTGACTAACTACAGCTGATGTAATCTAATGTAAATTTTGCAAATGCAAAAAAATAAGGAGAGAGCGAAACGTGACGTCACGTGTGATATATGCAAATGGTAAATATATTATGTATATGATATATACACACATGTATCATGCGCCATATGCATACAATATGATAGTAGACTGTACTCTCTTTATATAAATTGCCTTATATGTAACTGCTAATCTGTGGGAAATTGAAAATTGAGCACATTTTAATTCATGAACAAGGATTATATGAATACACTTAGCTTATTGAAAAGTGCAAAACGTGTAATCGCTTAATCTTTAAAACGTGTTTATATACTCTTAATTAGTGGGTTTTATATAGCAAGTATATTAAAATACTAAATCAAGTCGATTAGATGTGCAAAAAATGGGCTTTAAAAGTATTTGAGTTTAGGCAATCTTTTTTAAATATTACCTCGGAAGTAAAATCGAAACTTTGTATGGAGCGCAATGTGCTCATTTTGTCGGGCCTAAATGCCTTAAGGCAAGAATGCGCCAGTAGAAATGAAGGCAAGCATAACAGCGTGGCATAAAGGCAAAAATACCCGACCAATGAGTATTAAAAGTAAGCAGAGTGGAAGCTTTCTTATACATTTGTCTAAGTAGGATCTACAACTCTTGGGGGTACAAATAGAAAATCTCCATTTTTTCTCATGATTTGAGGCTTTATTGTAAAAAAATCGTTACGTACTCATTCTTCAAAATAATTTTGATTGTTAGGCACAACTTTTTCCCATCTTTTTGGCAGCTTCTGAATTCCTCGTCGGAAAAATTGTTCTTCTTTTGACGCGATCCACGAATCGATCCAATTTTTGGCTTCTTCGAAAAAACGATGTGCTGTTCGGTCAGGTCATGCGTCATCAATCGGAATAAATAAAATTCGATATCAGAAGAGTACGGCGGGTGAGGTAGGATGTCCCATTTCCAAGTTTCCAGGTATTTTTTCACTACCTTGGAAACATGTGGCCGAGCGTTGTCATGTAGAAGTATTACCTTATCATGTCTTTCCGAGTATTGCGGGCATTTTTCCTTCAACGCTCGACTCATGCGTATCAGTTGCGTCCGATACAGGGCTCCTGTAATGGTTTCGCCTGGATGCAAGAGTTCATAGTACACAACGCCGAGCTGGTCCCACCAAATACAGAGCATCAGCTTCGAGCCATGAATGTTCGGATTCACTATTGAAGTTGTTCCCCCACGATTTTTTCCGCTTCGGGTTCTCATAGTGTATCCACTTTTCTTCGACGGTCAGGCGATCTTATCACTGCCTTATTAGCATGCTTTGAGCTGTGATTGCAGAAACCTACCTTAATTTGTTGAAGAAGATATCCTTTAATTAATTTCCATTCCGAAACGTGAATGTATTAAAAATTTTGGAAAATTTCATCGGCGCATCCCTAAAAAAATAGGCCCAGTTCTATTGAACGAGTCCTATACAAATGAATGTATCTTCTTTACTATTTTTATTTTTTTTCCGTATCCATATAATTATATTATTATTATTATTGAGTGTATACTGTACAGCGTCCCCCCTTCATGGCTTAGTGCTCTCCCAAAAGTCCTAAGGCCTGCATGTATTGCAGTTTTTTTTTGACTTATACTAACAACGATCTCCGGTGGGAGAACGTACATGCCCAGGAGCTTGTTTCTTCTACCGACGAGGGCCATACATTCATATGATATATGCGAAGAAGTTTCTTTCTCTATGCTACAGAAGCGATATAGTCCACTATCTACTATCCCAATTTTGCTTAGGTGGCTGCGGAGCCTACAATATCCCGTCAGAAGGCCCGTCATAATTCTCACGGTGTTCTTCCCGTGCGTTATCATGACTTTGAACCTCTTATGATTGTAGTTGGAGAGGAGGGTTTTTGACTGATAAGCCCTGGTATCACCGCCCAGTGAAGCAGTCGTTTTTTATTCTCCTCTATTTTTATTAGATCCCGTACCACGGAGGTTACCAATCCCACAGTGTGGTTCAAGACCGATTAGCGATGTTGCTGCACCGGTTCTTGCAAGTTTGTCTGCTAGTTAATTTCCAAGAATATTGTTGTGCCCCGGAACCCATCTAATCGTGAACTTATTTCTGGATCCTAAATTATCCTGTGATGTTCTCACTTCTTTAACCAGCCTTGATGTAATCTTGGCTTCACTCAAAGCCTTCATTGCTGCTTGTCTATCAGACAGGATGGAAATATCCTTTTCATGGTAGTTCTTCTGCAGATTGAATTCTGCACATCTTTCAATAGCACACACCTCAGCTTGGAAAATGCTGGTGTGTCTGCCTAGAGGTTCATAATATATGATCCTGGGTCCTACTACCCCCAGGCCACTTCCTTGATCAGTAAGTCATCCGCCTGTGTACCACTTTATTGTATGTGGTTTCATAGGGTGAACTGCCGCATGAGAGGTCCAACCCTCTATTGTGTTGAGTTTGGTATTAAAATATTGATTGAACTTATACTCAGCAAGCATCTCATCCCTTGGCTGCAGAAGCATAGGCATATCCTTTGCTAGACCCATATTATTAAGAGAAAAGCAAAATTGTTTGTCAAACATTTTTAAAAATTATTATAAGATTCCAAATATTAAATCTAAAAAAATTGGTTTGGACATATGCTTCTGTACATATTATTAAACTAAAATATAAAAGCGGGAAACTCGCAACCAAGTTTTTTTTTCAATAAGGTTAGGGGTAGTTAAATATTTAAGTCAATACTGTACAAATTTGAGTCATTCGGTTTTCTCTGCAGTTTATAAAAAAGTTTTTCTCCCATATCCAAAACAGTCAGCCATATTTACAAAGCTTTTAACCACCCTAGCCCCAGTTCTAAGTCTGTGCCAGTTTTAATAATCACATTTTCATTCTAAGAATTTCAGTTTATAATTACCTTTGAGTGTAAAGTAATTAAAATTGTATTTTAATTTATTTTAAAAAGTCGTAATTTTGCGTTTTTATATGCATTGCAGCTTTTAAAATTATGTTTCAAATTTATTACAATTTAAGAATTTTAAAAGGAATCAGCATTTTCTTTGAATAAAATTCAATTTCATTGAGCGTATATGTAGATACATATACATATGTATACTATATATTGTATAAATATGTCTAAGCTGTAAAAAGGCTAAAGCAGCTGCTCCTGAAATACTTTCATAGGTAATACAATTTGTTTGCCTCTCTCCACTTTAGCCGCTCTCTCTCTCCCGCTCTCTCTGAAAATTAGCATATGCCTTGAAGTTTGTCAAGTTATTGATTTGCTTACGCATTAAAGCGTTACAAATACAAACGCACGCACAAATGCAAGTGTATCTGTGTATCTGAGTATCTGTGTGTGTATAAGTACTTTAGCTGCCTGTCTAACTGACTGAATGACTAGTCAGTGACTGAATGAGTGAATGTGTGTGAGAGTGTGTGTGAGCGAGTGTGTGAGTGAGTGAATGACTGACTGACTGACTGAGTGTCTGTTGTATTTATGACATTTTGTAAAGTATACAGTTGTTGTGTGAGTAGCGACAGAGGGAGAGAGAGAACGGAGAGAACAGAGAGAGAACGTCAGAGAGAGGCACAGCCAAAGTGACACATATCCGGTATTCAACCTAGTTTGAAAATTGCATGTTATATTTTTTATCTGGTTTTTTTCATACTATATGTGAGAATATTGTTGCGTCTAAGCATGCAGGTAGCACTATGGATACACTCAAAGAAAATGCGTGTAATAATCCAAAAGACAATTTAAAAATGAGCTTAATGGTTAGAGCGTTGGGGGCACTCTATCTTATTTTCTTTTTTCCTTTTTAGAACTCCTTCAGGAAGCTTAGGGCGCAGTTTGCTTAGCTATATCCCAAGTGACAATTCGTTTAGTATTGCCTTTTCCCTTCTTACTCGTCTGCTTCCTTGGGGGTGCCATTCCAAAGACATTCGACAATATATATATAATTCCCTGTTAGATCCCTTGGAGGTGGGGCATAGGGGATCTCTATTAATAACTGTTCGAACAGAACAGGGACCTACAGTTTATAGCCGAATCCGAACGGCGGTGTCTTTAATTAATAGAGACTTTCATGGCAAATAGCGTCTTTGAGCTAGCGATGCCAGTGCTAGGCAAATGCACCAGTGCTACTGCGGGGAATCGAACCACCGACCTTCGGTTTTAGAGGCGCGTACGCTACCACTTAAGACACCGACGGCCACATCCTAACAATGCTGCTTCGATTATTCCTAAGAGCATGGCCGATCCAACGCCACTTGCGTGTTCTTATCAGTGCCATAGTTCCGCGTTTCAGAATATCCCTCATATAATTCTTAGGCACTTGTTGACGAATGACTGCAATTTTAAAATCATCCTCTGCGGGGCCAGCTAATACTTAACGAAACATTAAGAATTCGAAACACGTTATAGTTCACTGGTTGAAAAATTTAAAGATCCTTATGAGCGCTTTCATTTAGTTTGTTAAGTAAAATATTTTGTTTTGGTTATTTATATTTGCTTATTACTTTGTATTAAAGTTAGAAACAAATTGGATTATAGAACAATCATTTGCTTGATTTTTTTTCCATTTATTACTCCTCCAGGGAGCTTAGGGCTTCAACAAGAACCTTCCAACGGACTTTGTTTGACGCAGTTTGCTTTGCTGTGTTGCGTTGGGACAATTCGTTGAGTGTTGTACCAAGCCAGGTTGCCTTTGACCTTCCCACTCATCTGCTTCCTTGTGGGTTCCATTCCAAGGCCATCCTGACGATGCTGCTGTGGTCCTTACTCAGTGCATGGCCAATCCAACGCCACTTGCGTGTCCTTATCTGGTTACAGATAGGAACTTCACTAGTGTAGTGCCATAGTTCCGCGTTTGATATTCTGTTGGGCCAGAATATCTTGCATATAATCCTTAGGCACTTGTTGACGAATGACTGCAGTTTCGACATCATTCTTTTCGCTGCCGTACAACAAGATGGATTTGACGCTCGCATTGAAGATTCTCGGCTTTGTTCTTCTGCTTATATGCTGGTTTCTCCAAATGCGGAACAAGCGTCCAAATGCTGATCGCAGACGATTCTCTATATCCTCATCCACCCCACCACTGGTGGAAATTGTGGTACCGAGGTATGAGAAGCGGTCGACACAGTCGATAACGTTCCTGCAGATGGTAATGCTACCTTGGCTGGTGTGGTTGAGGCGCATCGTTTTGGTTTTGGATGCGTTTATTGAGAGTCCAACTTTGCTGGCAAGGATCTCGAGATCATTCACTTTGGCTTGGATATCACTAAGTTTATGAAAGAAGAGACATATATGTCGTCCGCATAATCCAGGTCTTCCCAATGACGGGTGAGACTCCACGTAATCCCAAGCGTTGACCTGCATACATTTCTCATAACCTCGTTGACTACTATATTGAGTAGTAGTGGTGATAGGGCGCATCCTTGCCTAACGCCGCTGTTTGTTTGAAAAGGTGCACTAGTTTTTCGGTTGTGTAGTACCGCCAATTCCGCATCATCGTACATCGCTTTTACTATCGATACGATGTTTACTGGCACTCCTTTCCTCGACAATGCCCGCCATATCGCTGTTCTGTCTATTGAATCAAAGGCCTTCTTTAAGTCGATGAACAGGAGATACAGCGGTGAGCGCCACTCCACAGCTTTTTCGGTTATTATGCGTAGTGTGTTAGCCTGGTCTACGTAGCTCCTGTGTGGTCTGAAACCTGCCTGTTATCGCAAATTGTTGGCTCTTTTTTTACTTGAAAGCGATCGGTAAGGTTGCTGTCTTATTACAAAGCAAGAAATTGCTGAACATGTTTTGATTAGAGAAGGCAGTGGATTATCCAACCATCCACATGCACTAGCTCTTTACTTCGGAGACAAATCCTGAATGAATGTGGAATACTCTGTTCTATAGCAATTTTAGTCAAAGCTGTATCCGAAAAAAAAGCAATATGCGTTCTTCATTTGATACTATAATTGATTATATTTTGAACATATTTTTCAAACCTACTGTTTGGCCTCTATCTATGCACTTTTTTTAAATTTTGTGTGTCGTTTGATCAATTTTCGAGACCATCAACTTTTGGATCTTCTTAAAAAGTTATAGATAAAAAGGATAGTTTCTGGCTTAGCTCAGAGCTTACACGTTGTACCTTACCTACTATGGTTTAGATCTGGCAACACGGGACTTACAATTATTTATTCGGCGCAGGTGACACCTCACACGTGCCACATTCCCGCAAATCTCGCAACGCCGGACTTCAAGTTCTTTCATGGGGTCCAGCGGGAACTCAATAAAAGCTCATTGGAGCTGTTATGTTATCTCTAAAGGAGATTCCGTAAACTGAGTTGCTACAGATATAATGTAACTAAATAAATAAACGGTAGCAGCTCCTCGGGAATTGCTAATTGTATAGTATCTGGTTAAGTCAATATTAAATGGGTTTAAATTATACTTTTCATTCAGAATGCCGAACTAAGGTAGATTGAACCGAGAGCATTTTAAGGAAATGCTATTAACTGGGATTTTTGTGTTTAGGGTTGGCAGCTCATCACTGAGCCGTTTAAAAGAAAGTAAGGGAAATGAGGTCATCAATTTGGCACCCTCTCTCGGCTATTCCTTCTACACTGGTCAACGCCACAACGAATTTTAACACTCGAAATTCAAGTTAGCTAACAACCGAAGCTTAAGGAATAAATTTAAAACATTATTGAGACAAAAAAAAAAAAATATTTTGTAATAAGTTTGAATGCTTTCAAACGATTGCAATCGGGACTTATAAACTTACATTTTCATGGTTCCAGCATCGAAAACACCAAAATTCCGCCTGTCTTCGATGGCAAATACGCCGTAAACAAATTTAAAGTGTTTTTGAGCTATTCGCCTCAAGACTGCAAAAAATAAATTGTATTTTCTTTCTTTGGCATAAACTTTTCGCTCAGTGTATTGAGGAATTGTATGTATGCGTGTGTTTTGTAATTTTATTAAGGCACTGACTCTTTGGCTGTCTGACTCCTGCCTGACTGCTGTAACGGGGTGGAGTGGTCGGTCTGGTAGAGGCGCATTGTCTGGCGGCTGGCAATATGCCTTTATAACCTCATAACTAATTCATGGGAACCAGCTAACAGGCCGCTCCAACCCGTCCCCGCCAACCTCTGCTGCTCCTCCTTAACACAACTTAGCTGACTTACAAACCAAGTCAGCTGGCAGCCTGCTGGCAACTTCAGGCAATTTCACCTTTCGCTTTATGCATATTTATTTTGTTTTTTGTTGTTGCCGCTTGTTCGTACTTGTTATCGTTGTTGTTGTTGTTGTTGTTGCGTATGCCTTATCTATGCTGTGTACCCGAGCACAGTGTACGGGAGGTTCCTGGGGGTCTCGAAACTTGGCTCTTGACTTTTGGTTGGCTTTCTCTGCTGCTATTCATGTTGCTGCCAGTGTTGTGTAGTGTATAACCGATTTACGAGCAATTGGCTGAGGCGACAGCCCCGACGCTCATAAACAGGTTTATTCATGTTCAAACATGCTCAAAGCGAGTTCGCGTTTGTCGCACGTAGCACGTTGCACGTTGCATACTTAAGGGCGTCAAAACTTGCAAGTTCGTAGCCATAATTTACAAAAAGTCTGCCATATGCCTGGCAACAACTTTATCTTTAGTCAGTCTAGTTATTGGCTTAAATTTTTATAGCTTTACATAAATCCCCTCAATATGTATGTATGCATCTGAGTCAGCTTGATTTCATCTCACATTTCAACTCAGTTGAGCTCAGCATCGTCATCTTGACGAATTGAGCGCACATTTGCAGGCTGTCACCTTTGGCCATACATAATGCGAATTTAATTGCCACGGCTTTCGAAACAAAGCCGACTTAAATGCCCCATTTGGCCCCCCCTCGAACTGAAATCAATATAATGAGCACATTGGCCAAATTGTAATGTCATTTGGTATGCTTCATCTCATTCTAACTGCTTGTTGTAAGGCTTATTGCTTATCTCGCTTCATCAGCTGGTCTTAGCTCTTAACTTGGCCAACTAACTGGTCTGTTATGGTCTGGTCTGGTCAGAACATTTGTTATCTCACACCCTTTCATTAGTTTTGAATACCAATGGGGATTAGACAAACAAACATGTTAGCTATGCGCATTGAGAATTAAGCCAGAAAACTGAGACAAACACAGATAGAGCTCTACGAGTGTGTGTGTGTGTGTAAACCCTTTTCTGGTCATTGTGTGTGTGTATGCAACACTGCTGTGTGGAAATCAATAAATTTCGATAAGTCCATTCAAGTTGTGGTCTATTGTGAGTATTGTAAAGGCTTCACAGTTTGGTCAAGACAATGCGCTTAAAGCCAACTGTTGCAACATGGCCAAGTGGCAAATATTATGTCAAATACATAATACCAACTATTGTCTTTACCCAAAAAGCTAAGCCGATTTAGTTTGCTAGTATCTAAAGGCAAATATTTTACAACTATGACTATAGACTAGGACTATAGAACAGGGGCGGATTCTGAGAGCGGGGTCTTTTAATTGCTTAAGTGTTTAGCTGGAAATCTCATTGTGAATAAATATCAGTTAATGGAATCTGAATGTGCTTTGTGCTGGGTGAATTGATTAAGTTTTAAGCCGGAATTCATATTGTGAATAGATATCTGTTAGTGAAAACTGAGTGTGCTTTGTTCTGAGTCAAACTAGGATGTAATTGTCTGTCGTCAGTTGGCGGATAGGAGAATGCGCTGCATTATGCTGGGTAATTGGGAAATTAATTACCAATCGTGGACCAAAGCAGATTAAACACCTACTTCAAGGTGCAGATAGGGATATTATATCACCAAGCTAGAGTAGGCGGGCAAGCAACCTATCCAGCTGAAACTTTTCTTGCTACCGAATCGTCAAGATGCTTAAGGAGGACTAATGCTCTAAATAAGAGTTAAAGGAACTTATATACAGTGTGCCACAAAACTCATGGTACAGCAGGCAATTTTACACTTAAATGCGAATTCCTCCCCAATTGTTTAAATTTTCCAAAAACTAATGATGAGGTTTTCTTAAATATATATTTTTAAACAATAAACAAAAAAAAAACAACAATTCAATAACAATCAACAATAAAATTCTAAAAAAACTAAAAAATGGCAGTAATTCAGCGCCACAAAAGTTATGGTACACTTAGATGGTATACCGAATTTACGTTGTTGCAGCTGGTTTGTTTTGGTTTTTGTAACGGGACTTTTTTGTATATGCTTTGCCTTAGTTTTGTATGCGCGTGTGGAAATTTTCCGCTGCCAAAATGTGCATTATTAACTGCAAACGTGACGCGTACGCTCCTTTCAATTGAAGAACGCAAAATATTATTGAATGTACACGTAAAAGATGGAAATTCGTATTCCGCAATTGGAAAAATTTTGTCAAGACCCCGGTCAAGAGTCCAAAAGGTCATAACTCCTTTAAAAAACGAAGATTGGGTTAAAAACAAGCCCAGGAATGGTCATCCGACAAAATTAAATAATAGAGACAAACGTAGCGTTAAACATATTATAGACAAAGACCCATTCCAAAGCGATGTAAAAATCAGTTCGATTATCTCGACAACACTTTAAAAGACTGTGCATCCGGAAACCATTCGAAGTACCATAAAATAGTTCGGAATTTGCTCGTACGCACCACGACAAAAGCCACATGTCACAAAGAAAAACAGGCTTAAGCGACTTGCGTTTGCTAAAACGTACAGGCATTATCCCGCCACGTTCTAACGCCAAGTTTTATTCTCCAATACGTCGAAATATAACATTTTTAGATCAGATGGGCACTACAGGGTTCGGCGGCGGCCTGGAGATGCCTACAAACCCAAATACACAATTAAGACGGTTAAGCACGGTAGTGGTGGTCAAATGGTTTGGGGTTGTATGGGTGCTGCAGGCGTCGAGAGCTTGGAATTTATAGATGACACTATGGATCATAAAACATACATTGAAATTCTTAAAAAAAAACATCCAACATAGTCCCAATCTCCTTGGTCTTGGGTCAAATTTCACTTTTATCAGACAATGACCCAAAACACACTGCATTGAATACTCGTCGGATGACCATTCCTGGGCTTGTTTTTAACCCAATCTTCGTTTTTTAAAGGAGTTATGACCTTTTGGACTCTTGACCGGGGTCTTGACAAAAATTTTCCAATTGCGGAATACGAATTTCCATCTTTTACGTGTACATTCAATAATATTTTGCGTTCTTCAATTGAAAGGAGCGTAGGCGTCACGTTTGCAGTTAATAGTGCACATTTTGGCAGCGGAAAATTCCCACACGCACATACAAAAGTAAAACAAAGCATATACAAAAAAGTCCCGTTACAAAAACCAAAACAAACCAGCTGCAACAACGTAAATTCGGTATACCATCTAAGTGTACCATAACTTTTGTGGCGCTGAATTACTGCCATTTTTTAGTTTTTTTAGAATTTTATTGTTGATTGTTATTGAATTGTTGTTTTTTTTTTTGTTTATCGTTTAAAAATATATATTTAAGAAAACCTCATCATTAGTTTTTGGAAAATTTAAACAATTGGGGAGGAATTCGCATTTAAGTGTAAAATTGCCTGCTGTACCATGAGTTTTGTGGCACACTGTATATGTAGTTAAAAGGTATAAAATTCTACTAAGGGTAACAGGCTGGGATAATTATATAATTCAGCAAACTTGAGATACTATGCGTTTTTGTTTAAGTTACGTATCTTTGACACCTATAGTCTCCGAACTCTAGGTTGAACACTAACAGAGAGTCAGATGGTGGGTCAGACAGGCGGATATGGCTCAACCGCTACCCGCACCAAAGTTTCGTATTTCTAGCTCTTATAGTCTCCGAACTCTAGGTTTTCATGTATATGGTTGGACAGAGCGGCGGACAGTCGTACATTCCTCAATTGCAATTCTTCTGATAGAATCTTAGATCAAAGTGTATATCGGCTGAGGGCATAGGTAGATGGCACAAAATTTTACTAGAGGGAGTGGGGCATTGACATATTTCACCAACGAACTTGAGGAACTATGCGCATCAGCTGTTAAAGTAACGTATCTCAAGCTCTCATAGTCATTGTAGTCTAGGTATTTATACAAATGGTCTGACGGAAGGCCAACTTACCTCAATCGACATCTGCACCAGCTGGTATAATATGGATTCTCTATCACACTCAAACGGATGTGCAAATGGACATACCTCATCCCTATCAATTGGTTCAAAATGTATTTCAGATCATGGTGTAGCTCAAAAGCTCAAAACTCTACTAGGGAGACTTAATCACGACCTCAGGCACTTCATATAAAGGACCTGCGATCTACCAAGCCTTTTTCTGTCTGTAGGGAATGCTCGTCATAAACTGCTGTAGCGTATTCATTGAACTCAGTTTGATTTTGTGGCGTGGGCAGAGTAAAATGTCAAAAGAGGTGACGTCATCACTGACTCCACGCGGAAAACTCTGTGGCACGACGCGGTATCCTGATGTAACCGCAAGCAGTGGGCGTTGCAACTGCGTTAACAGTTTGTCCATGTGGCGTGAGTTCTCTGCGGGTTACTCTTGTTGACAATAAAAGTGAATATGCCTCGAGTTGCTCATCAGCGTATTTTTCAGGCAACGCTTTGACATTTGGGCTCAGGGTCATACTCAGACCGCAGTGACCACGCTGTTCGAGGAAGTCTTGATTTTCACGCACTTTACTGCTCTATTGGCGCAGCGTAACGTGGAACTTGGAAAGCAGATTGTTCTATAGTTTCATCGTGATTTTCCTTGGTACCCAATATACTAGCAACACTCGAAAAAAAAAAGCAGTCAGATAATCAACCCACTACATTAAAGTAAAGGCTACAAAAAGAGGCTGAAAGAGATTATTTCCGTTGATTGGCAAGACACCAAGAATTGAAAGGAACTCGATTCAGATATCACTTAAGAAAAAACCAATCCAACACTCTATCCAATACCTCAAGGTGGTGGTACTGTTGCCAAACGACTTCTGCGTGACTACACTCACATTGTCATCGAGTCCCTTCAGTATGCCCAACAGCACTAGTAGGTTAGGGGGGCGGCACAACAGCCGTAGGGGTACACGGCAAGGTTGCCGTGCTGACTTCCTCTTGGGGTGAAGCTTTTGGAGTTTCACCAAACTCATCTGAAGTATTAGAAATATCCATGAACTAGATTGAATGCTCGGGGCGGGTATGTCGCTCACGGGATGCCCCGAGATGCCATGGGAGGTCAAGGTTGACAGGTATCAAGAGTCCGCATACTAGCGACCGAGCAACCCCTCGGCTACGCGTCTATCGGCGTATGATGTTCCACTTTTGATTGGGGCAATTTTTGAAAGAGTGTGGCTCTCTTCGCCCGACTACAATTAGTCAGCATCCAAGGCAGAGACACAACTGTGCCAAGTACCTGCTTCGAGCCGCCCTCACGGGGAGAGTATAATCGCACTTCCAGTAGATTATCACAATTACGGCGCGTACCACACAAAGTGATTATACGTTGATCCCCTGGTGATATCTAGTGGCTGACGGCTCAGGTATAGGGTATACAACGAAGCAAATTTTAAAGCCCAAAATCTGCAGCTTTCAGAGGTATAGAATATAAAGTGAAAGATCTAGTTCTCTGTACTTTTTTTATTTTTGAGAGCTCTAATATCCGCATATACGAATATACAGTGCGTATACATTATACATATTGTTAAGAAATAAAAGCACGATTGAGTATCTTTGCAAATAGTTCTAGTGCTTTTGAAAAAATTCTTCTGGATGATCAGCATACGTCTCAATGACTACAAACTAGCTCTCGAACAAAGGAAATACTTGATAACTTTACCGCCTGTACACTGCGTATACGTAATTAAACTTCGGAATTAAACTGGGAAACTGGATAGATCTGGAAAAATTTTGGAACTTTTGTTCAGACAATATTTTTCTTAAAGTCTGATTTTTTTTTTAACATATCTTAAGAACTTTTGGAATTAGCATAACGTAGTACATGAAGAATAAGTATAAGAAAGGATATTTAATTTATTTATGTATATTACAGCATATATGTTACTATAGTATATGTATATAGCAGCATATATTGCATTTTTGTAAATATAAAAGGAAAAGCTGTCATGTGTTGGTATCTTTGGCCATCAATTCTAAAACTTGACACTTTGCTGTCTTTTGTTTGTGGCTGCGGCGCCGGAATCAATGAGCCGGAAATGTGAGTGTCTCAGTGTGTGTGTGTGCGTATCTGTGTGTGTGCGAAAAACAAATGACAAAAGGAAATAAAAATGCGCTGGTAAAAGAAATGAAATTCAGTTTGTGTCAGCTACAAAAATATGTATATAGAGCGGCGTGCTGTGGTCAGTATCAATTGGAACCAAATAGCGCCGCTAGGCAACCCAACCAAACGAATCCTTGAATCCTGGCTAATCACAGCATACAAAGTCTTGTTATTGTTACAGTTTGTTCCCTCGCCGCCTCTCGCGCTCTTTCCACATCTCTGTGCAGAGCAAAATGTCAGCTAATTGGCATTTGATTAACTTCAAAGTACGCGCATCTATGAACTTAATTAGCACAAAGTGTGTACATGTCTCTCTCTGTGTGTGTGTGTGTGTGTAATGTCAAAGGATATCCTGCCACATGGGCCCAAAGGAAGCCGCTAGTGGCCATTAGACTGACCATGCGTGACATGACCAAAATTGATTTATGCATCCATTTGCAAAAACCTCAAAGAAAAAACGAAACAACTTTCAAGCTAAGTGAATATCCAGTGTAAAATTTTCTATTGAAGAAACTGAGGGTGACGACGGCGACGACGACGACGACGTCGATGAAAGTTTCTTGTTAAAAGCTGCTGGCCAATCTTTCCGCACTTGGTATGCCTTTAATAAACCAACCCACTGTCGCCCACTGAGCACACATACAACACTCTCTTGATGCTTTCTGGTATGTCGTCCTTCAACTTTTCTAGCTGGCAAAGTAACTCAATTAAAAAGATGGCTAACAAACACACACACATACACATACAGTGTGTGTGTGAGATGCTTTTAGTAAGGTTCTACTTAAGGACTAACCAACGACTGCACTTGCTCTCTTCTTTACTTTGCTTAGCAAGTCTTTATGAAAATATTAAGTATACGTTACGAGGGCTGCTAGTAATATTTCTCGGCTTGTTATTGGTTTTTGGATAAGGCAGCATAAAAAATACTTTTTCAAAATATTAGCAGTGTGCTTAATAAACTTCTCCAAGTGGAAATTTAGTGGATTTGAGTATACTACTAGCATTTTGAGTGTAACATTACGTATACGTAAATTGATTTTATAATGGAAAACCAATATGGCATCATTCAAAATAGTTTTATTGCTTTTTAAAAAGCTGAATAGATTTCTTCGTACGTGCAAGCCCATTCCCGAACACACTGCGCATTCAAAATTAAATTTCGTAATAAAAAATTATGCTGAGAATAGTTTAATTGTTTTTCAAAATATTCTCCAAAGTGCAAGCTAGTGGATTTGGCCACGCCACGATCTTTTTCGCCACAACATGGCGTATACATAATTTTGTTAAGAAAACCGATAAAGTATCATTGAAAATAGTTCTCTTGCTTTTTCCAAATATTCTACTGAATGCCGAGCAAACTTGTATTTGAATAAGGTGGCAATGTTGTCGCTGCGACATTGCGTATACGTAATTTTATTTCGTAATGAAATCCGATAAAGCTGAAATTTTACTGTTTTAATTGCATTTGAGATACTCTCCAGAATGCTCAAATACTATTCACTCAGTTAGAGTTGAATCTTGCTGAATCTGGCAGCGTCTAATTTTACCACCGCAACATTGCGTATACGCAATTTGGTTTAGAAATTCAAATTAATTTTAGTGTTAGTGAAAATAGTTATAGCGCTTTTGAAAAGATTTTTATGGATGCTCAATAAAAATATTCACACATGTCAATTAACAAATATAGCCTACACTTGATAATATTACCGCCGCCACTGAAAAATGGGTTCAGTGGTGTTTACTATGTTACTAGTGAGACCGGCAGACATTGTCCTGGCCAAACTTTTTGAATACTCTTAAAGTGAATAAACATCGTAAGATTCTCTAGTTAGCTTATCTGGAAAAATATAAGATTTTTAGATTAGTTTGCCTCGATTCAAACTTCCACCATTATAAGTCCACCATTCACGTTTCTGGGCAGAAAGATTAGATCGGTAATTAATTTGATTCGTTGTATTTCCTCCAATTGACATGCATCGTGCCATGATCGATTAGGAGACGGCATTTACAATTGTCCTAGTGCTTTATAAGCCATCGCCAAGCATAAATCCTCAATATGAATTAAAGCTTCATTGTAAACTTCCAGTGTTATTCCATCACTGGATTACGTTTTGCTTGACGTACTCGAAACAAAATATCTTCTAATAAATAATCTTCACATTTTATCCACAATTCAGGTGGGTTTGATGGAAAACTGCCAAAATAATCGCAAATAGAACACGTATTTGATATGGATGAGCAGTAATAGCAGCATCTGCTAAAGTTTGATCCTAGTGCAAATCCTTTTCCAACAAATTCAATTTTTGACATGCCTCTCGATACGTTGCACACAATACGCCTTTTACTTTTCTCAATGATTGAAACGAAGTTGGACCTCGAACATTGATAAACAACAATACCAGTTTTTGTATATATGGCAATATAGACAAAAAAAAACCGATATTAACAAAAATGCTTATATCTCACGCCCCAATGCACACAAATACATTACAATAGACTTAAAATTTCTGTATTGACAACCTCTAACACACGCAAAAATCAAATTTGAAACTTGTCGACGCGTTCATGAGAACATCCGTAACACGTAAAACATAAGTTTCTTTTATATATACAGATTCTCCACAATGCTACTATACTTATTTTTCGAATAGAGGTGAAACTGGGTGGATCTGGCAAAGACCGATTTTACCGGGCTACATTGCGTATGTGTAATGTTATTTCAAAGTCGCTTCATTTTTTATTTGCGCACACGAAGTTTCGGACGAAGATGGTACAGTGTTGCTGTGAATTCTATTCTTGATTTACAGTTTGAAGACTCTTCTACTAATTTTGTAGAAATATTATTGAAAGACCAAAGCAAATTTATTCTGCATTGACTCACTGTGTCTGAAAGTCCAAGCAATTTTCTTTATTATTATATTTCGTCAGTGAAAATGACTCATGTGAAAATGAGCAGGTGTCACTTTTCCGAGACTTCAAATGAGTTAAATATAATATTAATTAAATTGTATGGCCTACAGCGTTTTATAGTTCAGTAGCATGCATCATTATGGCCATCTCTTTTTCTTTATGCAACACAATTTCCTGCTCACTCACTCATGCATGTCCTGAAAGCTGTCCATCACTCTACTTATCTGCGGTCATTTACCTATTAAAGTAAGTAAATGAAACTGTTGTGGAAAATATTAAACAAGTGCATTTATGGCAAAAAGTGATCCTTGGAGGTGACATGTGTCAGGACTTAATCGAGAAGTTAATAATATGTCCATCATGATATGAAAGAAGGCTTAAAAGCCATGTTTGACGGGCGTTAGTAAGACAGTATTATGTGGGCGGCGAAGAAATAAATCTGCTATGAAAGAAATTTGAAAATAAAGAAATTGAACAAATTTTACAGCTCTTTTCTGTCAACAACTGTTGTGAAAAATTCTGTGGGTTCAGATTCTTTAGATTTAGTTTTCGAAAATAGCGAAGAACTGCCCGTAAAAGGGTTCTTCGCAGAGAGGTGGGGCACTGCGACCAAGAGGTCTTTTGTACCATACCCTAACGTTAAAGCAAAAGACTTTCCGCTTTCCGAATGAATATCAGTAGGTGTTTTGTTGGTATTGACCTGAGATGGAAGGGACTAATCCGCTCCTTTCCCATGTGACAGGCTCTGTCCCATACCAGTGCTGGGCAGTCACAGAGAATATGTTTGGTGGTTTCATCGTCTTCTAGACAGAGCCTACACTCTGAAGAGTCCGATAGGCCAATTTTCTGTAGATGGTATCTAACAGTGTGGTGGCCAGATAGGTAAGCTACCAGGAGCTTTAGGGCCGCTCTGCCAAGACCTTTTGTCTTGCTCATATCCAGAGGTTTGACAAGCACTTTTGCTTGACGAAGCCCCGGTAAGGAGAACCTGTATCTCCTATGTTCTCCTGCAGCCCAATTGGTTATCATGGTTTTGATTGTGGATCAACCAATACCATAAAACGGTGCAGGAGATGTAGTCAGGGTGGAGGCATTCTGTCGTGCTAGATCGTCAGCTATCGTGTTACCATCTACTTCCGAGTGTCCAGGCACCCAATATAGCACAAATTTGATCCGGGCGGACAGGGTTTGGAGGTAGCTATCACATTCTTTAACCATCCTGGAGGAGATGCTCCAGGATGACAATGCCCTAATAGCAGCTTGGTTATCTGAAAAAATTCGTATGTTTGCTCCCGTAGTTGCCATGAGAAGGATACTTAGGACGCAGATCTCTATGGCGTGAATCTCCGCTTGAAAGACGCTGGGGTCTGGCCGATTGGGGTAGAGATTCTGGTGTTGGGTCCAACGATTCCAACACCTACACCCTGCTCAGTTTTGGACCCATCCGTTGCCACCGGAAGTTTCCACAGGGGCTGCTATAAGCCCAAGTCTCGTGACTTGGGAGCAGAGATCTAAATTTCTTGTTATGAAAAACTTCCGTGATCATAAGATCTGATCTAAAGTAGATCGATACGTCAGGAAGGGAATATATAAGTGCGGCATGACCAGTAACACTTGCTAAGAGTCCAGAAGTGATCTAGATACTTAGTAGACTCTTCATGGCTGACTTTTTGATGAAAATGTGCAGTGGTGTGAGTCCAAGGACTGACTCCATGACAGCTGTCGGACAGTTACGCATCGCTCCTGAGAGAGATATGCATACTAGTCTTTGAAGCTTGCAGCATTTCTTAGTGGCCACATTTTGCTGCGTCTTGGGCCACCACACAAGGGCTGCATATGTGGCGATAGGCCGTACCATCATACGATATATCCATTCTATACTATGAGGGCTGCAGCCCCATGTGCTGCCAAAGAGTTTTCTACAGGCCCACATGGCCCGAGTAGCTTTGGAGAGCACTTGTTCTAAGTGGGAGTTCCAGTTGAGTCGTTAGTCTAGGTCCACAGCTAGATATTTGACGCGGTCTGAATGCCCCACCTCAGTGTTGTTTATAATAAGGTTTTGAAACTCAATGTTGTATCTCTTCGTGAAGGGAATAATCACCGCTTTTTGGGGGTTGATGCTAAGCCCTTCACTTAGACACCAGTTTAGGGTAATTTGAAGAGCATTATTCATCATCTCTCTGATGGTGCTTTCGTATTTACCCGTCACTATGATAGCCAGGTCGTCTGCGTACCCAATGTCTTTATAACCAAGCCTTGTCAGCTTTGTCAAAAGTTCGTCGATTGCGAGAGATCATAGCAGGGGAGATAACACACCTCCTTGTGGACAACCCTTTACAGCTCTTATGCTGACTGTTGTACCATCTAGAGATAGACAGTCTACATAGTCAGCCAAAGAATTATGAACGCCTACAAAAACAAATTAATATGGCTAAAAAATAATTGTCATGCTCTTTACTATTTAATGTTATTATTATTATTTATACTTTTATTTGTAAGGTCACACTTAAGCTACTCCCACCCTGGGGTACAGTCTACACAAACAACCAAACTAATGATAACTCCAACTTAAATAATGTTGCACTAAAGTGTAAATATTTGCAACTATAATGGAATTTTCTTCTTTTTTTCTGTATTTTTTTGTTTTACAAACTCCATTATGGCGGGCTGTTTCTTTGTGTGCAAGTTTTAAGGATAAGTACAAACAGTTAATTAAGCAGTCTGTAAGCTTTACCTACAACACCCGCCCAGCGCCCCTTTCGCGTGTTTTTAATGGACGACTCTATGTGTGCATTTAATTTCAGTGCAAAAAAAAGGCTGAAAATGGTAGGCGTGTGCTCTAAGTGCTGCCACGCCCATTTCACACTTTTAACCGTGCATTTAGCTAATGGCCAATTAAGTAATTAAGTGTTACCAAGAAGTAGCAAAGAAAAAAATACAAAAAAGTGAAGAAAAAAAACGTGACAACTGCAAATTGCCATTAAGCAACAATATGGTAGCAAAAAAAAAAAAGAAAGCACAAAAAAGCAAGACGCCCTCCTTCCCCCCCAAGAAGTTTGGCTCAAAGTAAAAGAAAGGTGAAATTGTTGGCGTAAAGTATTTTAAGCGTATAATTTATGAGCGGGTTAACATGCAATCGATTACGTTAAGTCGCGCACTTAACAACAACCTCAACAAATGACCCATTGCCGGATACATGGTGGACACACTGGGACACACTGGGACACATTGGACAACCCAAAGGTTTAATTAAAGTCAAGCAACAGCTTAAGTAACCGTAACAATAAGCAGCACAATCTAATTAGTTTTGACCCAAATTACCAACCATTACGGAAATGAGTTGCAATTTCATAATGAATTCTTAATGCAAGTAAAGCGCACAAAAATAGTTGGGAAAAGTAAAAAAACGAAAAAAAAGTGACGAAGCATTGCAGCCCCTTTAGGAAGGCGGTGTCAGACTTAGTGCCAGGTGCCGACTTGAATAGACTCTAAGTGACATGGACTTGGTTGGTAAACAAACATTAGTTGCCTGCACTTGGGCACACTGGCAGCGAAAAGTTTTCGCTAAAAGCTACAATATATAAAATTATCTGTCAGTGTTTATTTATTTTTTCAAAAATTTATTGCGTGCGAAGCTGCTTAATTCAATTCAAGAGTGTTGCCAGATCGTTAAAAGACAAAATAGCAAAAAACAAACTTAAGCCCCCTCAGATGGAATTGTATTAAAAGTGGCGCGTTTTGTCCCGCCCTACCCTGCTCATTAGAAAAATTCTTCTTCTTTTTATGTGCTGGAATATAGAATAAGAAACTACAAAAATAAATCTATTCAAACCGCCACAACTTCAGTTTTTCAGCAAACAGTCTTTTAATATAAGGATTTAATTTGATAATTGTTTATTTTATTCGAATTCGTTTTGAAACTACATTATCTTTGCCTTAAGCCAATTTTACAAAAATTCATTTTTTATGTGGCTTAAGTCCGCTGGAGTAAGCCAAATGTTTTGAAAAAGCAGCTTCAAAGCTGCTTCAATAAAACTTAAATAATTTTTTAAATATTTTTTAACATTCTTAAATTAAATTTATGGCAATTTCAAGTTAAATGTTTATTGATAATTATTTTTTGATATTTATTATCTGCGTCTACCCAAAATATAGCAAACACTGTCTAACAGAGAGCAGTCTAGCAGACTAACTGTCTGATCTGCTTAACAGTCTTATAGAGAACAATCTAACAGACTAACTGTCTGATCTGCTTACCAGTCTAACAGAACAGTCTCACAGAGAAAAGTCTAACAGACTGTCTGATCTGCCTAACTGTCTAATAGAACAGTCTAACAGAGAACGGTCTAATAGACAAACTGTCTGATCTAATTAACAGTCCAACAGAACAGTCTGACAGAGAGCAGTCTAACAGAGTAACTGTCTGATCTGCCTAACAGTCTAATAGAGAACAGAACGTGCGGACGGTTCGTGTCTTGGATAAAAAAGTTCATGTCTTGCATAAATGTTAGAAGTCTGTCATAAAGGTTAAGGGGGTCTTACTATATAATACCTCATTTCCGAGCGCTATTTTCAAAAATTGATAACTAGAAAACTACAAATGATTTCGGGAAACAGTTTTTTGTATTGTTATCATTCATCATTGAACTTTAAATAGTTTTTTTGGTTTTACATAAAAATTACGTATGTGACCACTACACGTCCTTCACTGCGTCCTCGTCAAAAGTGTCCAGGGCGCTCGGGGTGAACGATTTTGACCGATCAGATTATCGGAAACCAAAAAACCTTTAAAATTAATTTTTCTTATCGCCTTGGCTATGGATAGACACAAGCTTTTTCAAAAATTCAAATATTCTTATAATAATATAATAGAATTTCGAAAAAAACAAATTTTTTTTGGCACTTTTTTCTGCTATTCAAGGCGGTTAAAAATTTTTGGACAAGAATTTCAGAAAAAGCTCGTGTCCATCTGTTGCGACATGTTTTCTGATGATAAAAATGTTTAGTATGACAAGATCGGTCAGACAGATTTTTGGAAAACGTTCTAAAAAGACGACTTTCGGAAAAACAGGTTTAAAGATCGACAACGTAATAAAATATATACAGCAGAAACACTAAAAACGACCGTGCATGACCGTGGAAAATGCTCTGTCAGTGCGAAACGAGCCCGTCCACAGTAAAATCCTTTTACCAGCGTACTGCTAACACTATTTAGATTTAAAAAATGTAAAAAAAAAATTGTTTTTTGAAACTGTTACATAGTAAGACCCCCTTAAGCACAATATGAGAAGATATTGATAGCATATGTTCTGAAATTGCGAAAAATCGAAAACGCAAGAATTTTATTCGTTTTTCGAGCTCTGTATACTTTTTAATATTTTATGTGAAACAAAGTTCGTAATAAAAATTCAATAATATTTTAAGAGCCACAACAGCATTTTTTTTAAAAACGAACAAATTTATGCGTTTTTCGAAACAAAAATGATCGTGATTTGAAGGTAGTGAGTTTTTAAGAGCAACATTCATATTTTTAATGAATGAATTTATTATTTTTACAAAATAAAATATATTTTTAAATCAAAATTTTTGAACTTCTTTTAAAACTTATTTACAATTTTTTTGCCGGAATTTCGCCACGCCTAAAGGCATATGGATTTAGATGGAGTGACTTTAAAATCCAAAAGACAAAGTAATAAAAGCCATTTTTAATTTTATTCTACTTTAAACCATTTTAGAATATGTATTTTTGTTCACCATAACCAAAAACTGAAATATTCATAGCTCTTCGGAGCAGACTCTCACGAACAAGCTTCTTCTTAAGAACTTTGGATCTGGCCCAGCTTCAGCGAAAAATCTAGCTCTAACTTGATTTTATTCAAGAAATAAGAAAATCTGGAATTAAAGAGATCAAAGCTTTTCTCACAACTAGGATTGTGAGGTAGTCAGAAATCAGGCTTGAAGTTCATATTTTGTTTTGATTTGACTTTTTTTAAGTCCACCTCTTTTTATTATTTTTTCAACAAGTGATAGTAATAAATATATACATAATCACTAGTGAGCCCGGCAGATGCCGTCCTGCCCAAACTTTTTGAATAAAGTGTAGAAACATCGTAAGATTCCCTAGTTAGCTTATCCAGACAATCATAAGATTTTTGGATTAGTTGACTTTCATGACTCTCTAAAAAGCCGTATGGACGAAATTAAGTATTCTTAAGAGAGCTCGCATCTTTAATAAATTCATGCATTCATTCACGATATTCACAAAAATACGTATATCTCACGAACCAATACACACAATCACATCGCAATAGTTTTAAAACCTCCGTATTGCCAACCTCTAACATACGCAAAGCCCATATTTGTAATTCTTCAACGCGTAACACGTAAAACATTAACATTAATTAATCTGACACAATGCCACATAAAAAAAAAATAAAAATTGGTCGAAAAATTACAACAAAATTTTAGGGGTTACTAATTACTCAAAACTTTTTGAGATATAAACCTTCTACACGCCATAATAAACAAAATAAAAAAAAATTAGGCAAATTCATCCAGCCGTTTCAGAGTTATGCGATCATAAACGTACAGCATTTAATTTTTATATATATAGATTTAGATTATTAAAATTCAATTTTCAAAGGTTTGTTTTATTGCCAAAGATAGAAAATGATTTACTTAAAGACAGCATTTATAAAGAAAGAGATTCTTTTTTATATTTCAATCAAAGGGCATTCAAAAAGTAAGTTTCCCTAATTTTAACATTTTTCGTATCTGTTACAGAGTTTATGCAAACCTTCTTTAAAAAAGACGTGTCCTGTTTTTGGTGCCATAGTTTGACAGATGTTTGGACTTCTTCGTTTGAAACAAAATGCTGCCCACTTAAGCTTTCTTTCAATTTTGGAAAAAGAAAAAAGTCACTTGGTGCGAGATCCGGAGAGTAGGGTGGGTGATCGAAAATTTCCCATTTGAATTTTTCTAATAAAGTTATCGTTTTGTGAGCAGAATTAGGCCGTATTATCATGAAAGAGTAAAATTTTTTTGGATAATTTTCCTGGACGTTGTCGTCTGATGGCATTTTTAAGCTTATTTAAAACTTCGCAGTAACGATCCGCATTGATTGTTGTACCAGGTTCCAAAAATCAACCAACAAAACACCTAACTCGTCCCAAAAAACTGTGGCCATGATTTTTCCAGCAGAACGTTGAATTTTGCTTTCTTCTGGTTTCTTCCAAACCATGCTTTGACGCTTTGTTTCGGGATTCGTATGATGACACCACGTTTCATCACCCGTCACAATGCGTGAGTAGAGACTATCGCCTTCTTTCTTAACCATTTCAAAAAATTTTTGAGCAGCGACTATTCGTTGATGCTTATGGTTTTCGGTAAGCAGGCGTGGGACCCATCTTGTGCAAACTTTGCTGTAACCAAGCTTATCCTTCAAAATTGAAAAGATTGAAGTTCGGCCAATTTCAATATCAGGAGGAATCAATTCGAGAATATCATCGATGGTCAGCCGTCTGTCCTCTTCAATAATTTTTTGAACAGCTTCAATAGCTCTGTCCGTAGTGGCTGTTTTTGGACGTCCTGCACGCTGTTCATTATGAACTTCTGCACGTCCCGCGATAAAATCAGCGCGAGATCTTCGCACCATTTGGACACTCATACAATTCTCACCATAAATTTCCACTAGTTCACTATGAATTTTGTTACTATTCAGTCCTTTTGAAGTTAAAAA
Source organism: Chymomyza amoena (assembly GCA_037043745.1). Taxonomy (NCBI): domain Eukaryota; kingdom Metazoa; phylum Arthropoda; class Insecta; order Diptera; family Drosophilidae; genus Chymomyza; species Chymomyza amoena. The sequence goes on from JBAMAX010000258.1 coordinate 67,882, forward strand.
ACGAATAACTGCACGCAATTCACAATTGGACACGTTTTGCAATGGTAGCTCCATGGTTGTTGTGTTTATACTGCTGAAAAAACTATTTTCGGTCACCAATACCAGTGCCGCTCTTATCGATAGACTCTACACTGATGTTGTGTTCAGTGCGAGGCCGCTAGATGGTGCACAAGAGAAACGCCAGACCAGGGAAACTTATTTTTTGTAACGTCACGCCAAGCCCAATTCTTTTTTATAGCTAAAACCAATTTCTTTTTATATTTTTTACTTAATAGCTACCTGCCATTTTAATTACTCACACTTTGTCGTTCACATGTAACGTCACGCCAAAATGCAATTAGAAGCTGTAGCTCTATTAAAAGTAACTTGTTTTTAATAAAAATAAAATTGTAAATAAATTATTTAACTGTTTTAACTACGAGATGTCAAAAGACAGCTTTCAGCTTTTCAGCTTTACCTTCTAATTATTTTCTTATTTAATTATTTATCGAAAACATTTTTTTTTTCATTTTTTACAAGCAAAAGTAAATAAAAGGTTTGGTTATGTATCCAAAACTAGAAAATAATATAAATTCAAAATATGGAAAGTACTTCTTGGTAGGAATAGAAATAAAAACAGTTTTTCTTTTCGGCAATATTATGATGGTTCAGTGAAATATTTTATACTGCTTTTAAAAAGGTTTACATGTATTAAAATAAAATTATCGATGATTTTGAAAATTTGAAAAATTTAAAGGTTTTGATGGATATGAGCTAGTTACTTTTAAAATAACTTGTTTGATTTCATCTTTCTTTTTAACAGCAACTAGCTAATATCTTTCAAAATCCTTCAATCTTTTTTTTTTTTATTCGGCTAAAATGGGTTACACCTTAGCAATATGACTGATGTGTAAGCCATTAATTTTTTAAAACTTACTTAAATAGTTTATTTCAATTATAATAGATTCTTGTCAAAACAATCTGATAATTTTTTTGTCCTAGTGTCAAAATTTATTTGACCCAAAAAATTGGCACAGTGTGCTAAATTGTTAACATCAAAATAAATAAGCGCTTCAAGCGTTTTGCCAAATATCGTAAACGGGCTGTTAAAACAGGTGCTCAAAAAAGTAAAACAATTAAGTAGATGAGCCTTCTAAAAATTTTATTCATACACTTGCAGCAAATGATTGCTTTTAATAAAAAGTAAATTGCTAATTTTTAAAAATCTCGCTTTTATATTTTCTTACACTTTTATAAGAAAACTCATTTAAGAAATTATTACCTTTCAGCTAAGCTATTCGTAATTTGAAGCTAAAAATTAAATTCATACGATACTAAAAGAGTGGCCGACTTAGAGAAACTCATGATTTGCTAACATTTTTCAATTAATTTTTCAATTTTGACGAAAATTAAATTTTTAATTTAGATCTAAGGCTTGTTGGAGCGTCACTTGGTTCCTAAAAAGCCCACAGCCAATAGTAATTATGAAACGACTTTCCAAAATATATTTCGCAAACATTTTTTCTACCAACCATTTGTTTCCCCTGCATATTAGTTTTGGTTTGTGACGAAAAACAGAACAGCCATTGTTACTGCTGGCGCCATCTTACCTTAAGCACAACACTGCTTTGTTTGCTTAACATAACAGCTGTTGCTACTGCTGGCGCCATTTATTGAATGTGGTGGCGCCATCTAGCGTGAAGCATTAGTGCAATTGTAGGAAAACATTATTTTGTTGATTTAGCTGAGTACACCTGAAGGACGCTTTTGGAAATGAGTTTAAAAAGTGCAACATTTTTGAACGTTAGTTGCTTTATTTTTTTTTAATGGCATTCCCAAAAATAACCTTTTATCAGCAATATTTTCTTTTATTATATTTTTTAAAAGCTTTTTATGAACCTATGCTAATATTTTTCTCAGTTTATTTTTGAAAAAATAAAAATTTAAATGAAAGCGCATTTTAGTTTGCGAATAAATTTTAATAGTTGCTGCCAAGAATTTAAAGTAGCTCGTAATTTTTGCATCATTAGTTTTCATCGTCATCATCGTATGGCCATACAACCCGCTCTTGGGTTACGGCCGACCTCAGCAGCTCTCGCCAGGCGCCTCTGCTTTGCTCGCGCCTTCTCCAATTAGAAATACCAAGGGAGGATAGGTTCTCCTCCACTTGATCTCTCCATCGGAGTCGTGGTCGTCCCCTTCGTCGGCATTCGCTTCGAATACTTTTTTCGCTGGAGCATCGTTATCCATAGGTACGACATGACCGAGCCAGCGCAGACGTTGTATTGTGATGCGCTGGACAACATCCATGTCGTCGTAGAGCTCGTACAGCTCGTGGTTCATCCGTATGCGATAGCCTTCCTCAAAACGTACGGGACCGAAGATTTTGCGTAGAATTTTCCGCTCAAACACCCAAAGAGCAGCTGCATCTGTCCGTGACACAACCCATGCTTCTGCGCCGTATAGGAGCACGAGCAAGATGAGCGTCTTGTAGAGTGTTACTTTTGTCGTTCGAGAGAGGTCTTTGCTGCACAACTGCTTACTGAGACCATAGTACCTCCTATTGGCAAATGTAATTCTCCGCTTTATCCCCAGGCTGATGTCATTTTCAGTGTTAACGGCGGTGCCAAGGTACGTGAATTCCTTGACCACTTCAAAAGTATAGCGGTTCGCTACAACATGGGAGCCCAGACGCCGAGCGTTCCTGTTCGTAGACAGCATATACTTCGTCTTGCCCTCGTTAACCACTAGACCCACTTTCGCTGACTCCTTTTCGAATGCGGAAAATGCAGCAGTAACATCTCGCTTACAACGCCCGATGATATCGATATTATCCGCGTACTGAACACTCTTGTTAAAAATAGTGCCATTGCGATATACACCGGCCTTCCGCAGTACCCCTTTCATCACGAAATTAAAGAGGTCGCATGATAGAGGATCGCCTTGTCTGAAACCTTGAACAGTATTGAAAGGTTCGGAGAGGTATGTTCCTACCTTAACAGAGCTGATGGTGCCGCTCAATATCATTCTGCAAAGACGAATCAGCTTTGCAGGAATACCGAACTCAGACATGATGGTGTATAGGCGATCCCTTAACGGGCTATAGAACGCAGCTTTCTAATCGATAAAAAGATGATTTCATGGGTTTTTTCCAGGATTTGGCGTAGCGTGAAGATCTGGTGTGTGGTGGACTTACCAGGTCTGAAACCGCACTGATAGGGTCCGATCAGTGTGTTGGCATATGGCTTCAGTCTTTCACATAGTACGCTAGACAGGATCTTATATGAGATGGCAATAAGGCTGATATCGTTAGTTATATAGTTGAAAAATTGAACTCTTAAATATTTAAATTAGATTTTTCATTCAATATTAAATTTAAAGACTACATCTAAAATATTTTATAGCAAAAAAAACTAAAAATAAGCTTTAGCTTATAATTCAATACATAAAGCTGCCAATTTTATATTTTATTTTTAAATTTAAAAACTCTGTAATTTCAAACATGAAAAGATTGGCAATAAACTTTTTAGCACCTACTGTCAAAATATATTCGTTTTTTATAACTAAAAGCGTTCTTCATTTTCTTGAGTCTTGCCTTTAATTTTAATCGTAACATTCTTTACTTTTTTCTTAACAAGAACTTTAAAAATAAAATCGTTCTTATAGACATATGTTGCAAACCGCTTAAACAAACTCATAGTATTAAGTATTAAGAGCATTCCGAGAAAATGAGAACGAGCTTAAAATGTATTGAAAATGAGATTTTAATAAATGCCGTTTTGGAGGGGTATCCATGTAAAGCCAAGCCAGTTACCCAGGACAGATCCACAAAACCGACCAAGCTGACGCCGTCACCAACGTCGTCTGTGTCTAAAATTAGAAAATTACAATTTGTGGCTGGCTGGCTGGCAGGAAGGTCATGACACACATTGCACCACAGTTTCGTAGTCTCAGCTGGGGGAGCAAAAACTGCGAATCAGTTTTAAATAATTGCAAAAGCCGACATAGACGTAGCCACATCTGCCCCCCACCCAGCCCAACTGCTTCCAACTGCCGGGCGTTGTTGCAACAAATTAACATTTGAAGTAAAAATGTGAAAAAGTTGTGGCGACATTGGAATGCTCTAGGATGATTTTTCTCCAAAAAAAGGGTGCTATTTGCAAGAAATTTTGAGAAAATAGATATAGTTCTGATTCTTGGGCTCACATGAGGCTGTAACTAACAAAAATGTTGACTTCGGTTTTTTTACTGACTTGAATTAATTTAGAGTAGAAAAAATCGGTCTACCAAGTTTATTTTTGGAGTAATGTGAGCTGAGCTGTAAGAGTCACAGGGCTCAGTCAATGTGTGCTGCTCCGCCAACTACCTCCAGTCGCCTGCATTACCTCAATTTATAATACTCTGTATCTTATGCCCATAGAGCATTAAAAGTTGAAAGCAAAATGGCGCGATGCTAAAGCGGAAATGGCAGCAGCAGAGGCAGAGGCAGCGGCAGAGTCGGCATAACGGATACCATTGGGGCAATGAAAATGGGAGCAGCCATGTAGCATTGAGGTGACGACGAGGTTACATGTGTTCCAACAGCTACAGCAACAACGACGATGACGATGACGACGACGTCTGTAATTAAATCTAGCTTCAATTTATGACGCAAACAGCAGACGTTGGATGTGTACCGGTTTCCCGATACTCCGATTCCCCGAAGGGAATAGCAAGCCCTTGTAAGCTTTTTAGACATTGGCCAAAATAGCAGACATAAAGAAATTACTGAAATCCATCAAAACGGCATTGAAGCAAAGCCAAGTCACACTTGGAGTCACACTCACAATTGCTGCTGGCAATGACATTAGCAACAGCTATCGCTTTGGGGTCTACTGTACCCGACTCTAGTAGTAGGCACAAGGACTGGCCATGGCACACACATGGGCAAGCTGGAAAGATGCTCCCCCAGCGATTTGCCAATGGCTGTTGTCCTGGCATTGTTAATTATGCCAAGTCTTTAGCTGTTGCTTGGCCTCTCTCGGCCATTCTCCCTCACTCGCTCTCGCGCTTTGGCAAGACATTAGCCCACTTTCGGGCAGAACATCTCTCTGTCTATCTCATGTTCATGTTCATCTTAATTCGGTTTCATGTTTTCATTTTATAAAACGCCATTGCCAGGAACATTTGCGCCAGTGGCAATAAAACTCAACGACAGCGTCAGCCAAACATTTTTTACATCATTCAAATTTCAAAACCAACATCATTAAGAAAAACTTCATCATGATGTTGTTGCTGATGATGATGGAGATGGAGATCATCATTATCATTATCGTCATTATTGTCATTGTCAATGCTGTCAACAGCATTCACATTCAACTTGCTTCATTGTCAGCAACACGTAGCAGTCAAAGGGACATGCAGCGCAGCAGCGCACAGTGGGACAAAAAGCACAAATATTATTTAATTTTTTTGTTCTTATTTATTGATTTATTAAGTTAGATGATTAAAATTATAAGTAACCTATATTTATTTTTTAGACGTAGCATCAGTGGCCGTCAGCTTAATTGTTTTTTATTTTTTTTCTTATTATTTCATGTTTTGGCAAAAATAATTTGGCTTTTATAAAGGTTAGAAGTCCTTACCTTAAACTAGTTCCATTGGCTGCCTTTATAGAGTATATATATATTCACCGTATTCCATCAGGAAAACAGATTATTTACATTAAATCTCCAATTCTGTTTGTTTAAAGCAAACTATCGTAATTCATTAAAGGATTTGCCAGTTTGGTTAAAGATAGTGCGCCTCCATGTTACCTTGGGTCCACCACTATAGAGTAAAAATAAAATATTACTCTAATATATTAATCAATTAGCTCAAATACAAAAAAAAAAAAAATCGATATATGCTATTTATTTTGACTGTAATAATCTAATCTCATAATCTAATAACGTTTTTAAGCTTCAGAAACCTTAAGTTATCTTATAATCTTATCTTTGGCGCAGCTTTCATTTTCTGATATTTATCTTTTTAGATAGATTTCGCTTTAGTTCTTTTATAATAATATTCATAAAAATTACAAAAAAATGTATGCATCTATTGGGACAGTTATGAATTAATTCATTATTTTTGGTGGTCTAGGCACAGCAAAAAACCTTCACGTATTTAAACTGTGTGTATGTTCATCTGTTCTGTTGTAACTTCTAAGTCGCTCATCATAATTTTACAAAAAAAATCTCATTAAAAGCGTATTGTTTGCCCGCTGGTTATAAGCTATGTGACGTCACAGAAGGATTAATGTTCTGAATTAAAAATAATTCCCTTTGTATCCTTTTATTTAACATTTGCCTTATTTTTTTTCAATAAAATCCTCTAAGACACATATGGTATTTTGATCCGTATCTTTAGAAACATTTAAATATTAATTGTAATACAATAACAATACTATAACTATTAAAACGGTAGGTCAACGAGAAACTAAATCTTAGGCCCTATCGTTTGTGGCTGTTAGATTTCATTGGCTATTTTCGATATTTAAAGAAAATTCACTAATATTGGTCTTTTTATCAACTATTGTAAGAAATATAGAAGTTATTTTATTTGGGAAAATTGATTGTATATAAGGCAGAGAGAAACGTTTGTAAAAAAAGAGAAAAAATAAAAATGTAGGCGATGAATATTCTTTCTTTTTCGCCTTTTATTTATTTTTGAAAGTCTCCCGAGGCATATTTAATTTCTTTTTTTTTGTAATATAGAATTTAACTCTAATATTTAAAAACGAACTTTAACAAAAAGTATTTGTATGAGTACGAAGTGTAATAACCCATTGAACAGCAAAATTTGATGTATATCATAAGTACTACAGATAAAAATTCTTGAACTAGAGAAAAGTGTACATTAGGATGGGCCAATTTCGCATGGAGCCGAAGAAATCGACTCGCAGAGCCCTCTAGTAGTTAATTTTAAGTCACTTTGACGCAAAAATCCATAGGTCTATATTGAATTTTGAGCCTGAAGAAAGAAAAATAGTTTGATTCTTTATAAACACAAAACTTAACATTTTAATTCAAGATTTGGATTTTAAAACCAAAACTTGTCTTTTTATACCCAGTACCGTATGGTACAAAGGGTATATTAAGTTTGTGCAAGCCGAAAATTTATGTAACATATACAATAGAAGGAGACGTCGGAGACACCCCAAAGTTACCAAAAATATGATCCGGGTGAATAGAGAAGTCGATATACCCATGTCCGTCTGTCCGTCCGTCTGTCCGTCTGTCCGTCCGCCTGTACGCCTAGATCTCAGAGATGGTAAGAGCTAGAGTAACCAAACTTTCACATTAGATCCCATATTATTCCATAGGAGACAAGTTTATTTTATTTTTTTGATATCGGGGATAAATTATATGCCTCCCATAGCGGTGCTTGAGACGACCTCGACAAAAAAAAAAGGATTTAGATGGATAATTCGTTTGTTCATAAAGATATCGTAACCAAATTTGTCATTTTAAAGTTTTTTATGGATCCCAAGTACTGTACCAAATTTCATCAAAATCGGTTGACTATATCATATAGGTCCCATAGGACCGATCGGCCAAAATAACTTTTTTAAACCAGAATTCGCTTTTTTTCGTTTTTAAATAAAGATATCGTAACTATATTTGGCGTTTCGACTTAAGCAATATACCAAATTTAAACGAAATCGGTTGACTATATCATATAGCGCCCATAGGCCGGATCTTCCAAAAAATCGTTTTTTAACAAAATTTTTTGTGTTTCGTTAGTTTGTTGAAATATTGGGACCAAATTTGATATTCGTTAGTTTTTTGTAGTTCCTAAGCACTGTACTAAATTTAATCCAAATCGGTTGACTATATCATATAGTTTCAATAGGACCAATCGGTCCAAAAAAAAGTTTTTTATACAAAATCCGATGTGTTTCATTTGTTTGTAAAGATATTTGAACTAAATTCAGCATTCAGATCTTTTTTAATGTATTTAATCAGTGTGTCAAATTTTATTGAAATCGGTTGACTATATAAAATAGCTCCCATAGCACCAATCGGTCCAAAAAAAAGTTTTTTATACAAAATTCGTCGTGTTTCGTCTGTTTGTAAAGATATTTGAACTAAATTCGGCATTCAGATCTTTTTTAAGATAGTAAAGCACTGTGTCAAATTTGATCGAAATCGGTTGGCTATATCATATAGCTCTCATTTTGGCTTTTTGTGAAGGATTTTATTGCAAGCTAGTGGTACAGGGTATCCCAAAGTCGTCCGCGCCCGACTTTACGTACGCCATTTTTCTTATGTGTATATGGCGGTTTTTGGGTGGTCAAGGAATTAATTTAGTATGTTAATTTTTAGTTAAGAGTGCCGCCAAAAGGCGTTTCATACCTGTTTTGGCATTTTTTCGCTGCTTTTTTGAGAAAAATTACGAAATTGTTAGAAAAATTAAGAAGTATTGGACTTTATCGTATGGCAATCCTAATTTTTATCTGCCCAAAATGTTCAGCATTGAAAATAGGTAAAAATGACCTATGTATGCAAAAATAAATCAATTTAAAACTGTTGCCTGTAAAGTCGGTTTTACGGGCGAAGATTTACGTGACAACGTCTTTTTCTCGGTAGAATATTTATTGATATGAATATTATTAAATTGCACAATAATAATTCCTATTTGAGTGATTTTGTTGAGGATAGGACGATGATAGGAGAAATAGGAAATGAAAGGAAGTGTTTCTGCTGTAATGTGTCTTGCGAAAGTCAAGTCGATGGTTGTTTCTTTTAACGTAGTTGACTTAGAAACGTTTGATACGCAATCAAGATTATACGTATATTTCATGAAATTATGAAACGAGTTGTCAGACTTTACGTTTTCGTATCTCTTATTAAAATAAAATTTTCTCGGCAGTAGATAATAAATAAAAAGGTATAAACGAATGGTTTGACAGAAGAAAGGCCGAAGTATGCTTGTTAGCATGCAAACAAAATAACAAAATTTTGTGTTGCTAAGGTAGCGCAGTGCGAGTTTCTATTTGTGCATATTACTTTTTCCGCAGTTGTAATGCAGATTTTTGGCAGATCACTGCTTTTCTATTTGCCTCCGCTTACAATCCCTCAATCGAAACGCAGCGCTTGTAATCAATTACGTTTTCTGCGAAGGTAATGCAGTATTTCGGCAGACCGCAGAGGCTCGCGCCGCTGGGGTTAATCAGTTGCGCTCACTCAAACCTAAAGTTAGCCACCGCTGTGAGCAGTGTCGGTTTGGTGCTGAGCGCTAAGCGGTGCGGCTGACGCTGTGCGTTGCTTGTTGCTGCGATTCACAAAAAGTCGCTGGTTCGTTTATAGATAAGAGCAGAGCGCAAACCAAAAATAAAATAGTTATTCAGTTGCGCTCACTCAAATCTAAAAATAGCCACCGCTTTGAGCAGTGCCAGTTTGGTGCTGCCAACTTATGCCACTTAATGCCACTTATCGTTACGATTATTTATCGCTAGACTTATCGTTATGGTTATCGTTAGATTTTTTCAATGGTGCCTCCCAATACAAACCTAATTTAAGACGTTGTCACGTCAAAAATTGGCCAAAAGAAAAAAGCATATTTTTACTTAATTCAATTTATATGTTTATTTACAAACCCAACTTAAACAATAAAAGCATATTTAATTCTTTAAATAGGAAAAAAATTGTTTATTTGCTATACTGAAAGATTAAAAGAGACTTTTTCTGGCTCCTTTTTTTGTCAGCCTATCAAATAATATAAAAAATATTTCGTCACAACTTTTGCACCTTTCGTCCACTGTGCAACCTAAAGAAAAGTTAAGGACTGCTTTGTGAGTGTGTCGCTGTGTGTGTGTGTGTGTGTGTGCTTGTGGTTGCCAAGCGTCCATGTGTGTGTGTCTGTCCCTGTCTGTGTCAGTGTTGTAAAGTTCATTGTGAAGCGGTCTAAACAACAAGTAATGCTCTTCAGCTAAGCGGCCAACGCTTCAATTTCCATTTGCCATTTCCCATGCCTTATCGTCGTTGTTGTTGTTGCTTTTGTCCTTGTTGTTGTTGTTGATTTCATACAACTTGAATTTCATTTTGTGTGATTTCGACCCCCAACCCCGAAAGCAATCTCTACACTTCCATGTCATGTCGTCAATGGCGAACCTTTTTTTAGCACACAAACTTAATTCAATTTCAGCACAAACACTTTGAGTCAAGCATTGGCCTTTGGGCACACCAACAAACAGAGGCGTAGCAAAAGGGATGGGGTTGATGGTGGGGATGGGGTTGTCGTTGGGTGCGCCTGTCAATTTGAATCTGCTATCTACACTAAATTCAACTAGAGTTCGTTCAATGCAACTGGTGGCTATACATTAAATCTTTAACAGGTTGACACATGACCGCCTCATAAATTCATTTTGTGCTTTTATAGGCCATTCAATTACTTGGCAACTCTGTCATGCATAGTAATAAAAGCGTGAAAACCATTAATCCAAATGGCCTGACTTTATGCACAAACAGCTGCTACATATTTTTTTTTTTTTTTTGTTGTGCGCTGGTCACATTTTAATTAAAAACAATTTAATATTGAGCATAGCGACGGGTGGCAACACTGGCCAGCTCATTTAGGCTTAGCTTTAATACAGACACAAAATACACTTTTGCATTTAATATTTGTGGCTGTGGTGTGTGTAGCAGTGTGTGTGTGTAGGTGTGTAGGTGTGTGGGTGCTTTAGTGTTAAATGTAAATGTTAATAAGACCACAAGCGCGGCCACACACACACCAACACCCTTTCTCTTACTCTAGAAAGCCTTTAAGCCAAATTATTTGGTAGAGCTGTCTAGTGCAAAATGTTTTGTGCTTTGTTTTTGCTATAACTCATACACTGAAAGATAAAGTATATTTAGTTTGTGGCAACGAATGTGACAGAGAGATGAAAGATTAGAGATTACATAGCTCTGGAGCAGGGGATACTACCAAATTTGGTAAATAGATTAAGAATGGTTAATCAGATTGATATACTTTTTAAATAAACTTCTCAGACGAACGATTGTCGACCATCGATTATCGACAACGTAGCCTAGAAGAGGCTTGAGAAACAGTTATAGCCAGTTCGTTTACGTCCGATTTTTTAATGCTTAATATCTCCATTTTGTTTTTACTCCTCTTCGCTCTTAGCTTTTCTCCTTTACACGCTTTTGCCTACTCTCTCGCTTGCCAACAAACGTGTTAATAAAGAGACAAGTTGGCTCACACACACACATAGACAAACACGCACACATAGCTTACTTTGCATAAATATAAGCACACCGCCACTGCTGCCTCTGCCACCAACCACCACACACCCCACTTTGCCCACCACTGTACCGCATTAGCCGGCAAAGCCAAAGTAAAAGCAGCGCTCTCTTTTATGAAAGCATTTGAATTAATTATACTAAAAGTTGTGAAAATAGAAAATATTTTACACCTGATGTCTGACAAAGCCTTGGCAGCCAAGCCCAGAATATAGAACGAGGCACAGATACAGGAACAAGTCAAAACAAGCTAAAGTCGAGTGCGAGGGCAGGCTGCAAAGTTTGAAGCTGAGTCGTATAAAACACAATTAGCAAGCAAATATTGGCTTATACTTATATTCAGATATAACTATGGTAAAGTTAAATGAATTGTTTTTAAATGCAATGTTTGGATCTCCCAATTTAAAAAAAACCTAATATTTTATCTGGTTTGAAACCGAATGTTTTGTTGCCAGAGCAATTGAAGCCAATTGACAAAATAGGTTTAAAAATGCACCAATTTTACGCTGACATCTTTTTTTATTAAAATACTATGCCAACTTAAAGTTATATGCTTGCAATTCACAACAAGTTTAAGCAATGTTTGAGTTAGTCGGTGACGTATTCAAGAAAAACTTTTTTAAGTTGTTGGTTATTTTCATTATATTTTTTACTATTTTAAATGTATTTTAATATTGTTTGCAGATTTTTCCAGCAGTGTACTTATAAGAATATCATTTACCAATGGGCTAATTTCTTTTATGTCCTTATGGAGTGGCAATTTCAAACCGGAAAAGACATCTGAAGTATGACGCAAAGTCATTGCGAACGAACTATTAGTTTTTATTAGTATAAATAACAATAAATTAAAATTCATAATTAAAATCTACAGAAAGATCAAGAACATGAACTCATTTTAGCAAATTTTTAGATTTTTTAGCATTTCGGCATTTGATCGAATGGAAAATAGTAGTAAATTCGCAAAAAACCGGCCAGACAACATTTGCATTGAGCAAAGGGAACTACCCATTGGTTCGGCTATACGGATCTAGGTCGATAGGCGCATATAAAAGCCAAAAATGCACAGCTTAAGATCTAATATACAAACAAAAAATGTTTCTTTTAATTTATGAAACTTACGTCAATTTAAAAAAAATTTTAATTAAAAAAAAAAACCAAAGACGGCAACAATTCTCATTAGACTAATTCGCTTTATTCTTAAGACCTCTCGGTTTTAATAAAAATTAATAGTATTAGAAAGTTGCAGAGCTGCGGCAACCATGTCAACTGTTTTGTATAGAACGAAAATAAATTCCTGGCCCAAAACAATATCCGAATTCATTTGCTAAATAAGAAAAATAGTCCAAAAGATAAAAAGGAAATTATAGCAAAATAATCACGTAATTTTTTTTTTTTTATGCTAGTGTTGATAAAGTTTTGAAAAATCACATCTCTTTTGGCCGCTTTCATTGGGACGATTGGGCTTTGGTTTCGATATCATAACTTTTGAGTTCTGGGTCGACGTTGACGTCATTCAACAGCTCTTGAGCGATGCTCATGTGACGGTTCTTTTGGTCAAAATTTAGCAATTTCGGAACAAATTTCGCTGACACACGTCTCATGCCCAAAACGTTAAAAAAATTTCATGGCACGAGCCAAGCGATATACCGACATCCTCATCAACTTCTCTGATAGTGATTCGACGATTTTCCAAAACAATTTACTTCACTGCTTGAACGTTTTCATCAGTGGTTGACGTGCTTGGGCGTCCAGAGCGAGGGTCGTCATTGGCACCTTCCCGGCCATCTTGGAAGAGTTTGTACCACTTGTAAACATTTTTTTTACTCAGAACAGTTTCACCGTATGCTACTGTCAACATTTCAAGTGTTACGGAGCACTTAATTTTATTTTTTACACAAAATTTGTTGCAAATCCGTTGATCCATATTTTTCGATAGCAAAAAATCGCCGAGCACGCAAAATACTTATAACCTTTACGCGTCTCACAACCAAACAAAAAATGCCATTCACTTGAAATTTGGTACAGATGTTCGGGAAGAGTGTACCAATACAACAAAACGAAAAAATCGATAATCGAAAATACGTTGCCCGCGAAATTACTTAAGTCACCTTACTTTTTGAACACACCTCGTATATAGTACAGTATTTTGAAATCTTGAAAGTTTTGTTATTACATTGTGTCGTTTGTTTTTGTAATGTAAATTTGGCGGGATATCATTTGTCATTTAGACGATAAATTTAAAACTCTGTGGCGTGTTTTTTTGAGTTGTTGAAAGTTATTAAATTCTAAAATTCATATTCTTCCAAAACTAAGAGCAGGCCAAAAAATTATAACTTCTTAAAAATTTAAAAAGCTCTGTATAATATACAATTAGCGAATTTTATGCTTCAGTGTTGTATAAATTTTTAGCAAAATCTGAAGCGACACTCTTATCATCTCGCATTATTTCTCTCCGATAATTCTAATTTGTATACTTTCGTTCTCAATAAATTTGTAATATATCAAAAGCTTATTTCTCTCATTATCTGGCATTACCTCAGGCCGATACCCAATTACCAATTTTTGTACTTCAGTGTTGTATAAATTTTAACAAAATCTGAGGCTCATCACTCTTATCATCTCGCCCGATAGATATATCCAATTTGTTTACTTCGTTCACTGTATAGTAATATATCTAAAACTTATTTCTCTCGTCATCTCGCTTTACCTCTGTCTGACAGCCAAGTATTTATTTTTATATTGTATAAATTTTAACTATATCTGAAGCTCATCTATACTTCTATCCGATAATCAAGTACCAATTTTTATGCTTTAGTGCTCTATAAATTTGTATATATCTGAAGCTCATGTCTCTTATCATCTCGCCTCTATCCAATAATCAAGTACTAATATTTATACTTTAGTGCTCTTTGCATATTTATACATCTGAAGCTTTTTTCTCTCATCATCTTACTTACATCTGTCCGATAGCGAATTACCAATTTTTTATACTTTAGTGTACTATAATTTTTTCATATATCTAAGTCTCATTTTACCTCGTCTAATACCCAACTAACGATTTTTATACTTTATACCTAAATTTTAACTACATTTGAAGCTTATCTCTCTTTCATCAAGCCGAACAACAATTACAAAATTTTATACTATATCTAAATCTCGATTGCCTTTATCTGTATCTGACTAATTACCAATTCGCTTACTTTAATGTTTTATAAAATTTAACTGTGCCTGAAGCTAATTTCTCCCATCATCTCTTCCTGACTTTGTTCAATAATCAATTACTGTATAAATTTTGCTGTATTTAAAGCTTATCTCTTCCATCATCTTTTTCTTCTTTTGTCCGATAACCAATTTCCAATTTTTATATAGTGTATAAATTATATAAAGAGCTTATCTCTATCATCATCTCTTCCTGACTTTTTTCGATAACCAATTTACACTTTTTATATAATGTATAAATTATATAAAGAGCTTATCTCTATCATCATCTCTTCCTGACTTTGTCCGATAACCAATTTACACTTTTTATATAATGTATAAATTATATAAAGAGCTTATATCTATCATCATCTCTTCCCGACTTTGTCCGATAACCAATTACTGAATACATTTTACTATATTTGAGGCTTACTTATCTCTTCCATCATCTCGCTCTACTTTTGTCCCATAACCAATTTATAATTTTTATATGAAGCTCATCTTCCTCATCATCTCGATTTATCTCTGTCCGATAATAAAAAATCAATTCTAATACATTAGTGCTGTATAAAATTGTCTACATTTTAACTTTATCTCCCCCATCATCAGTATCTCTTAGGTATAGGATCTCTCCGAGGATAATTTAATTATTTTAAATTTCTCGAGCTTTGCTCTGGATAATCTATATTTTAAAAACTTTTGAGGCGCTTCTAATTTAGCAGAGATTCGTTATTTCCAGAGAATGGGTGCAACATATAGTACTTAAAAAATTGTTATAAAATTTCAAGAATTTTGGACAAATTGTGACAATCTGATGTAGAATCAGGGACGAATACCTACTATATTACGATTATCTCGGTTCCAAAAATTTCAAATCTAAACATGCTGAACATATCACGCTTTTGGGTGAGGCTTGAAAAATAAAAAAATTTAGTCGAAATCTGCAAATCTCCAGTTTAGTTCTGGTAGCTCTTTTAATTCCCCAGATACATATATGACTCTACATTAATTTCTTATGTTCTATACCTCATTGGGGCGGTAACTTTGAGGGTAGACATCGTACAAACTAAATATAACCCTTAACTCAAGCTACAGTGTTGCGTGCTTTATTTACATCAATAACTGCTCAAGCTGCCCTCGCTGCGTCACGTCGAACTGCGTCGTAGGCAAAGCTTTCTTGCAACACAATCTAATAGTGGTAAGTGCCGCAGTATGCGTGTGCGTGTACGCCTGTGTGTGTGTGTAGTTGGCATAGTTGGCAGCACTTTCAATGCTACCCACAAACATTAAGTTAGTGGTAAGATCGAGGGGGTTGGCGGGATGGCAACAACAAAGAAGGGTGCACGCTTCTCCTCTTCTTGGCCATTGTCGTTGTTGGAATTAAGTGTAAGATTAAGATACGCGCACATAAAACTGCCAGCAAGGACATGAATATTGCTAGACGGCATTCATGTTGCAGCGCCTCCTTTCCCAATAACGCCATCTTTAGCTGCTTCTGCCAGCTCCCTCATCCCCTCTGGCCCACTGTCCCACTGTCGTTTCTAATAAAACTTGAACTCATTATCATTATGTGCGGTGTGTCGTTAGCATTGCTTTCTGCTTTTGCTGCTGCTTTCTCTTGTTCGCTTTTTTGCTGCTTTTGTCCTTGTTGCTTTTGTCTTTGTTCTTGTTGCTGTTGTTATTATTGTTATTATTATTATTGTAGTTGTTTTTGGCCGCAGGCGGATTCTATTTAATTGAACCGCATCGTCGTTGCTGTTGTTGTTGCCTCGTACAGTTGTAGTTGTTTCTGCATTTAGATGCTAATGAGCTGTTCATGGCAATGTTAAGTGTATCTGTGTGCGTGCGTGTATCTTTAAGTGCGTGTTGGTGTCTTTGTGTGAGTGAGTGTGTCTGTGTGTGTAATACAATTCAATGCCAAATTAGTGATAAATACATTGCAGCTAAAATTTCAACACATTAGCATATGAAAAGCTGAAGCTGATAGCAGCAGCAACAGCTGAAAAATAAATACTTTGCCAGACACATAGATACACACTTACAAACACATACTTATATATAGATACAAATATGAGTATGCCAGGCACAGAGTCAAGATACTTGAATATGAAACCCCACTTGGCATTTTTTAAAAAAAGATACTCAAGTTACCAGCACGCTGCCAACAAGACAACATATAAAATATGAAATGAAATTTTATAGAAGCTAACGAATTTAAGATACTCTCTAGCTTGATAAGTTGGCAGCTGAGAATTGATTTTAGATGGTCTTAAACTACGCTTTCGAATATCTATATTTATAAAGATTCTGTTGGTTCTAATTCAGCAAAGATTTGTTCTCGCCAGAGTAAGTGAGAAACTTTTTATATAGAGCTTACAAAATTGTTATACAAATTTTGACCAAATTATGACAATTTGATACTTCACTGCACTGGAACGACTCAAACTTTGCCTCTAGAATGCTATATTACGATTAGTTCGGTTCAAAAATTAGTCTAGTAAGATACAAAATCAGTTTTCAATCGCTTTGTGTGTAAGCATTGCCTTTATTTCTGCATAATTAGGGGTTCACCCACTGCGTGCTTCTATATAAGTTCTTTCTCTTTCCTAAAATTCTGACTTTGGTCTCCAAGAACTTATATTCTATTATTATTTTGATTATTTCTGATATTTATGCAATTGAAATTTTTTTTATTTTTACCAATTTTACGCATTTAAACTAAAGTTATAGCTGTAGAGTCAAAAAAAATCAACTTCCTTACCTCCAATGACCAAAACCTGGATCCGCACCTGGCTGCGACCTTAAGCATCTATTGCGCTCTGTTTTTAACACGATTTTCTTGTATTTATTGATAATTGTAAAGATTTTCAATATAATACAGTAAAAATAGACCAAAAAAAAGGAGTTCCATGTTTTTCAATTCGCGGAAAGAATTTAAAGCGTTTTTACTTGGAAACTAATAGATATTCCTAAACGATTCAAAAACCGTATTATACATTTTTTAAGATCTATAATTTTTTGATACACACCAAAAGTGAAAATGAACTGGGGGCGATTAAAAAATAAAAATAATGCACTTTAGTAACTTAAGCGACCTCTACCACCTAAAATAGGAACTTCTAAAAATATCTTTCAATACAAATATCAATATGAATTCAATTTAAAACATTTTTTGATTTGGAAGTTTATGTGTAAGACTTTTAAAATCCGAATTTAAGGGACTCAAGCATATTTCAAAACAATGGAAAGCAGGGGGAAGAAATCACCTTTTTGCCTTGGGCTTTTTGGATGGTCCTTAAAAGATTAAATAGAGGTTCTTTCAAAATTTCCTGACAAAAAGGCGTAGTTTTGGAATTATTTATGATGATAAAACGTATAAACTTCCTGTTTTGATTGTTAAATGTGATTTTTATTATACAACTAGTGAGCCCGGCAGAAGTTGTCCTGACTCCCAAACTTTTTGAATACTCTTAAAGTGAATAAACATAGTAAGATTCTCTAGTTAGCTTATCTGGAAAAATATATAATTTTTAGATTAGTTTGCAGCTCGATTCAAATTTGCACCATTATTAGTCGAATGTTGGGCTTCACGGGTCTGTCTTGACTGAATTCTTTCACGTCCTGGGCAGTACGATTAGATTGATAATTAATTTGATTCGTTGCATTTCTTCTTATTGAAATATATCACGCATCGACCGATTAGGAGACGGCATTCCCTGTTCTCAATGATTGAAACGATGTTGGACCACGAATATTGATCAACCACAATACCAGTTTTTGTATATATGACAATATAGACACAAAAAACGATATTTACAAAAACTCTTATATCTCACGAACTAGTACACACAAACACATTGTAGTAGGCTTAAATCCTCCGTACTGACAATATCTAACACACGCAAAAATTAGATTTGAATTTTATTGACGCTTTCATGAAAATACCCGTAACACGTAAGACATAAAATTACTTTCTATACCTATATAGATAATTGTACATTTTTATCTCGACGAAATTCAAAATGGCGGTTATTTTCTGTCTCTGCACGCGGAACATCGTCCCCGAACTTCACTTCTCCAGCCTCTTGTAGTAAAATTAAATGCAAATTTTTTTTGTTTATGGAAATGAAATAAATTCTCTATGGTTTATACTAAGTCAGAAAGAGTTTTGCGAAAAATTAACTGAAATATGGACGTTCGAAAAAAACTTTTTTCACTTTTTTTGTACGTTTTCATTCAACATTTCCTTTTAGAAATGGTTATAAATTTCACAATCATAATAAATACTTGTTTGTTGTTGAAAAATCATATTCCATTATACAAATATATTTTTTAAACCTTTAAAATGCAAAACTCTAAATATCTCGAAACAAGGAAAATATGACTTATACCACTTTTAAAATCAAGGGCTCCTATTATATATATATGTATTTAATGTATATATTGTTAGTATAAGCCATACAAAAAATGATATCCTTTTAAATATGGAATCGGAACAATTGATAAAGACCTGTGCTTCCGATGTTAAACATGGTTCCGAGAAAAGCATGTTTAAAGTTTTAAGAAAGTTTCTCTGCCCACGCGGTTTGGGTGCATTCAAGATGCTCTATTACTATAAATATCGATCACGTCAAAAAATATTATATTCTTCATTATTAAAATTTATTGATGACATTTAACAACGGCAGCCCTGTAACACTTAAGTTTCTTTAAAATAAAATGATGTAATTTTTTAAATGTAATCTTATTACAAAAGCAAAATTAATAATGTGTAAATGTGCTTATATATTATTATTATTATTTTGACATGTTCTAAAAAAAATAAAAATTTAAGAACTTAGTCTATCTATAAAAATTTTCCAACTATTTCTATTTCGCGGTATTGCTCGAAGTTCGTTGACAGATTTGTTCGTCTCTCTCCTAATTGACCTTCGCCATTTGCTTTTCGGACGTCCGCGGTTTTTTCTGCCCTGGGGGTTCCATTCTAATACTCTATGCGCCATTTCGTCGATAGGTTTACGTAGGGTGTGTCCCAGCCAACCATATTTTCGCCTCAATATTTGTTTGTCGATCGGCTGTTGTTTAGTTATTTCCCACAACCGTTCGTTACGAATCGTCCTTGGCCACCAAATTCTTAGTATCTGCCGGAGACATCTGTTCACGTAGGTTTGCAGTTTTTGCGTAATTGCGGTATAAACAAACCACTATTCAGAGTCGTATATTTATATATGAGAAGCATTAAAATATTTTTTAACACAAATGTGCTTGCAATTCACAAAAAGTTTTAGCAATGTCGGAGTTAGTAGCTAACGTATAAGTCAATTCCAGGAAAACTTTATGTATTTATTTATTTTTCTGGATTTTAGATGTGATGAATGTATTTCAATATGGTTTGTGAGTTTATCAAGCAGTGTATAGCTGCTTCCGATCTCATTATTGAACGGCTATCAAACGAAATAGATTTCCTTAATTTTTTTTATGATATTTAACAACGGCAATCGTCTTACACCTAAATTTCTCAACTTTTTAATGTAAAACAAAATTATCCTCATTTTATGTCTTACAAAATTTATTCAAAAAGCAAAAAAATAAATTTTTATCAAAAACCAATTCTATCCCAAATTTTTTTCATTCAAAATTTGAAGCAACTTTTCCGTAATACGCTTTTTAAAAAGCACGTCATAATTTTTCACGCTTTTCATAAAGTTAATATGCTCCAGTCCAAAGATAAAAAAAAAATACCAACGAGTACTTTGAGTCAAAGTACTCATACGTCAAAGGCAAACTGGCCAGATTCAGAGACATAAAGAGAAGTACTCACAAAGAAGCAGACAGAGACGGAGGCAGACAGTGCATGGGCATGTCAAGCAGCGGGGGCAGGAGAAAAGTTGACTTATGCATGTGAGTCGTCGACCAGTTTACAACACTGGCAACAACAACAACAACAACTCATTTGCAACAACTTACTACTGCAGATGAGTGTGTGTGAGTTGGTTGTAAGTATGCAGTCGGCCTCAGCCAAAGTGGCACAGATTGCAGCCAAACACGTGCCACATGCCACATGCGTGAGTGTTGGTCTGTGTGTGTGTGTGTGTGTCAGTGTTGGTAAGTTGCTGATGATGCTTGAGCCTGTTATTTTGCATTTCGACATATAGCGGCATTCAATGGTAAAAAAATAAACATAGTGACACACAAGCGTAGTTGCAACACAGATACTCACACGCACACACATGCACAGTGCATTCCAACATTAGCTTACAAAAGTTAGCATACCTTGTGGCTGACTTGGCTTAACTTTTGATTTGCGTACACTGTGCAAAAGAATTGCATTAGAATGCGGCATAAAAATAATTTACATAAAATCCCAGATACCGTGTAGAATATCAATGAATATTAATTTTAAAATAAAACGTATAAAATATGTAATTATTTTTTATTGAAAATCAATTAAATTATATGGAGGGAAAAAAATTATATTTTATCCATAGATTATTATGTATTATTAATGAAATATTCATTTTTATTCAAAAAAATATCCTAATAGTCTGAAAATTATTAAAATTAATTATTTAAAAAAGCTGTAATTTTATTTTCAATTAAATGATAATTTTGTTAGTTAAAAAAAATATTTACGCGCAATCAACATTTTTTGTTTTTAGATAATAATTGAGAATTAAATTTTTCTATCAATTTATAAAATAAGATAAAAATTGAAGAAGAAAAATAATATATTTATTTTTTAATAATCGCTTTCAAATTATTATTATTATTTTTTTTTTTTCTCGAATATTTATTATTGGAAATCAATCCTTGATTTTATGGGTTATAATCCAACATTTATGAAAAGTAAGTCACTATACACTTAAAGAAATCTTTTGTGTGGTATCATTTACATTACTCTATATATGTACAATATTTAAAATAAAAAATCAAGTAGACTCTATGATATGATGCGCCTTCTGAGGTCGTTTGGATGATGGCGTTTTAGGCGTCTTCTTGGTCTATGACCTGCCAGGGCACATGCAAGCGAGTTCGAATGGTTCCTTATGCGATCAGCGTAACGGTCGCTAAGTTTATTCAATACATCACCCACATAGGGAATGCCTAGATGCTTGTGAAGGTTTCGATTTCGGATATACCACGGGGCATCTGCAATTTTGCGCAAAGTTTTGTTTTGTAAAATTTGGATTTTTTTTAATATTTGACTTGGCAGCTGTTCCCCAGATTTGAATGCCATAAGACCAAGTTGGCATAATTAAACTCTTATATGGAATTATTTTATTATCCAAAGATAGCTTGCTATTTCTACCAAGCAGCCACTCCGTTTTGCCAAGTTTGGTTCTACATCTTGCTGTTATTACTTTAATGTGGTCCCTCCAACACAATTTTTTGTTGAGGTGAATTCCGAGATACGGTTGTGATGTTTTCATTGGAATTATCTCTCCATTTAAAGTAAGCGCAGGACTTGGGTCTTTCCTTAATGAGAATAGAGAATATATGTTTGTTATATATACATGCAAAATTTTTTGTTTTGGTTTAATGGCTTTAATCCGAAGATGATGATGAAGAAATGGTAACATGCAGATCACTGTCATAATTTTTCGCTAGTAAGGATGGTCCGGGCTTAAAAAAATTGTCCAAAGTTGTTTTGCCATTTTGTCCATTTCGTTTTTCATTGATTTGTAACAGTTAATGGTTGAGTTAATTGCTCGAGAATCTTTAGCGCTGCGTTCCACGTCAGGGTCGTTTTCAAGGATGATGTTTATTCCTTCTTCTAAATACGAAAAAGTCTTCGACAAATTTTTTGATGTGAGTTGTTTAGATACAACAGGCTCAGTCTGTTCATCAAATACCGGTTCTACTTGCAAATGAATGAGTTCCTCATATGAAAGGGGTTCCTTATCAGCTTCAAGTAGATGAATCATACCACGTACTAGATCCAAAATATTTTGCCTAATTTCAGGAAGGAAATTAACTTCGGCATAAAAACTTTTTACACATTCTGGCCATTTTTTTTTTCAAACATGGTTCATTGTTGTTAATGTTAATTCTTTCCATGATTCACCGATGCTGTTGACAGCATTCTTGATGTTATAGTTTTTCCAAAATGCTTTAATTGAAGATTTTCCATCGGTTTCTCTTATAAGTTTTCGGAAAGTTCGGCATAGGTAAATGCCTTAAAAGTGGCTATTGCTCCCTGATCCATTGGTTGGATCAGAGCTGTTGTATTTTTTGGAAGGTACTCAATCATGACATCTTCAGATAGTTCGGATAAATTAGTAGGATACCCCGGGTGCATTATCTAAAATTAGCAATGCCTTATTGCTAAAGGTATTGTCCCGCAAATATTTTTTCACCTCTGTACAAAAGTGATTTTTGAATCAATCCTCAAAAGTAGCTTTAGTCATACAAGATTTCTTATTGGATTTCTATATGACGGGTAATTGATTTTTATTTAGTCCTTGGATTTTCGGCTAAATATATCAAAAGTGGTTTAGCTTAAAATCACCTGCAACATTTGCACCAAGTAGACACCTTATAGCCAGGCGTAGATTTTTCGGTTTTTAAAATGTACGTGCGATCAGGCATTCGTTTCCAATAAAGCCCTGCTTCGTCTACTTCAAACACTTGTTCAGATTTATAACCAACTCTTTCAAAAATTCTCTATAAAATGTTAGAGTATTCCTTAGACTTCATTTTCAAATTATGCAAATTAAATCTATTTTAAAATTTTTCAAACCATCCTCGGCTTGATTGGAATGTGACATTTTCAGCAGATTCATTGATACCTCCATTCTTTTAATTTTCGAAAATACTTAAAGTTTTTCCTGGTTATTTGGTTCATTGACATTCTACGTTAATTATTGTCCTCTATATTGATTGATAGTTCAATAGCTCTTCCATTTTTTCAATAATCGAGTTTGTTTGACATGTTAATCTCGAGATATTTGAAACTGCAGCAGATTGCAAATTTGTTTTAATGTCGTCTTTTTTATCGCGAATAGCTTGAATGGTAGATTTCGCAAGTCCCATTGCCTTGGAAATATCAACAACTTTCTCTCCAGCTTCTATACTTATATATATTCTAATATATCATACTTCTCGTTAGTTTCTAGCGTGATTGATTTTCGGCATCTCTTTTTATCAGCCGAAGACATGCACAAGCAGCTTCGTGTATGTTGTGTTGCGACATTAGCGTCAAAATACGTCACAGCGGCAGAAAATGTTTAATATTGTATAATCGCAAAAAATTAAAAAAAATTTTGTGGCCGTTATAGCGAAAAATTGTTGGGCCGTAAATCGAAAACATGCCTGAAGTGAAGAGGGCCGTTATAGCGAAATGCCATATAAAGAGCGGCCGTATAGCGAGGTATAGGTGTATTAAATTATAAATAAAAAAATATATATATTTTTGTTAATTTTTTTTTTGTTAAATTCAAATTTTATTCAAATACACGTGAAAATGCAAAGTTCTTCAAATAAAGAGATCAGTTTATAACCAAAAATAAATTATTTTTTATTCAAAAATAACAATAATTATATATTTTTACACCCTGTACCGTATGGTACCAAGGGTATATTAAGTTTGTGCAAGCCGAAAATGTATGTAACATATAGAAGGAGACATCGGAGACACCCCAAAGTTACCTAAAATATGATCAGGGTGAATAGAGAATTCGATATACCCATGTCCGTCTGTCCGTCCGTGTGAACGCCTAGATCTCAGAGATGGTAAGAGCTAGAGTTACCAAACTTTCACATTAGATCCCATATTATTCCATAGGAGGCAAGTTTATTTTATTTTTTTGATATCGGGAATAAATTATATAGCTCCAATGGGGGTGTTTGAGACGACCTCGACAAAAAAAAAGTGTTTTAGATGAATAATTCGTTTGTTTATGAAGATATCGTAACCAAATTTGGTATTCAAAAGTTTTTTATAGTTCCCAATCACTGTACCAAATTTGATCGAAATCGGTTGACTATATCATATAGCTCCCATAGGACCGATCGGCCAAAATAACTTTTTTAAAGAAAAATTCGCTATATTTCGTTTTTTAATAAAATTTTTTTGGAAATTTTTTAGACCACTTAAGCAATGTGCCAAATTTGAACAAAATCGGTTGTCTATATCATATAGCTCCCATAGGTCCGATCTTCCAAAAAATCGATTTTTTAACAAAATTTGTTGTGTTTCGTTTGTTTGTTAAGATATTGGGACCAAATTTAACATTCGTGAGAATTATATAGTTCCTAAGCACTGTACTAAATTTAATCCAAATTGTTTGACTAGATCATATAGCTCCCATAGGAACGATCGGTCAAAAAAAAAATTTTTCTCTTAAAAATTCTTCTGTTTTTGGTTTTTTGTGAAGAAATCGGACTTTATTACAAGCTAGTGGTACAGGATATCCTAAAGTCGTCCGCGCCCGACTTTTTGAATATTTTGTATTTCAAAATTTTGAATATAAATCTTAATTTTTATTTTGAAAATTAATAAAAGTTACTTGGCCAATTATTATTTAATAAATTAAAATTCATCGAAATAGCACTTATATTAATTTAAAAGCTTTATTATTTAAAAGTAAATCTAACTTTTTAATTTTTATATAAAAAAAAAAAAAACGCAATATAAATTTTTATAAATTTTATCGCAATTTTTATAATTCTTATTTTGCAACATAAAATTAATTAAATTGTATTATATTTAAAAATGATTACTCGACTTTGTTTGAAAGATGTTTAAGATTTAACTGAATTTTGAAGTAACAAATTTTTTTTTTTTATTAAATAGTAATTGAAGAATTTTGGTAGAAATAAAAATACAAATTAAAAATATTCGTTTTTAAAAATTAGCCTATTAATTTTTTAAATAATTTAACTTCTCTTTTATTTTTAAAAATATTATTTTTATTTGTGCTATCTTTAATATTGATTGCTCAACTTGTCTTAAAAGATATTTGGGAACAAAACATATTTTTTTATATATTTTATACAAATAATATATGGTATTTTGTAAAAAAATTTTAAAAAAGAAGTTTGGAAAATTAGATCATTTAAATTAAAAAATAAATTCTATTTTATTTTTCAACAGATTGTTTTTATTTGTGGCGTGCTTAATATTCATTGCTCGTTTTGATATAAAAAATATTTGAAATAATTTTGGTTTCTAAATAATATTTGAGACAAATATTGTTCAGTTTTTATATAAAAAAAAACATATGTAGGTATTGGTTTTAATTATTAAATTAGTATTTGTTTTGACAATATTTGAAAGCAGTCTGCATATTTTGTTTTAAAATAAAAATGTAGAACTAATTTTTGTTTTCAATTTATAAAATATCTCCAAAAATGAGGTTCACTGTGTGAGAAGCTTAAAAACATTTTTTAACACAAATTTACTAGTAATTCACAAAAAGTTTAAGCAATGTTTGGGTCACGTAACTTTTTTAAGTAGTTTTTTATTTTCGTTATATATTTTACTATTTGAAATTTATTATTTATTTATTTAATAAAGTTAAGTACATTTAAAAACTAACTTAACTAAATTATTATGCACTGGTGTATTCGCTTAGGTTAAATTTGGTTTAAAATGACTATTTAAAATGTGTTTTAATATTGTTTGCAGATTTTTCAAGCAGTGTACTTATAAGAATATCATTTACCAAGAGGCTAATTTGTTTAATATTTTTGTAGAGTGGAAAAGACATCTGAAGTATGACGCAAAGTCATTGCGAACAAAAAATTAGTTTTTATTAGTATCTAATTAGTTATATTAGTGTCTATCGGTTAGACTATACGGATCTGAAATTTTCCAGAGTAATGTCTTTAGGCGCATAGCCAAAAAGCCAAACACGCGCAGCTTAAGATCTGAAATATAAAAAAAGTATTTTAATCTATGAAATTTTAAGCCAATTAAAAAAAAAATTTGAATACAAAAAAAATTAAAAACACGGCAGCAATTAAATGCAATCTTTCTGCTCAGCTCGTCTCATTATAATAATAATTCGCTTTATTCTATTTTATTTATGTTAAGACCTCTCGGCTTTGATAAAAATTAATAGTAATAAAAAGTTGCAGAGCACAAAAATAAATTCCCGGCCCAAAACAAAATGGGAATTCATGGGCAAAATAAGGAAAATAGTCCAAAAGATAAAAAGGAAATTATGGCAAAACAATCAAGTAATATTTTTTTTTAATTTGGATTGAAATGCCTTGAGAACTACTTTACTCTAAAAGTTTAACATTTACAGATTAAGACTGATACATGAACTTTCCTTGAATGTGCGAAACTGTCTATACACTTCCGATCAATGATATAGACTCAGATATATTTTTTTTCAAAATTGTAACATATTCGCAAATTCAAAATAAAAATGAATCATAAAAAACAATATTTTTCTATTTACAATATTATTCAGGATTTAAATCTAAATTAAAAAAAAATTGTACACTCTATGTCTGCAGGTTTTTTTTTGTATTTGATTTTGTGTAGTTACATGATTAATGCACCCATTTTTATCGGTTAATGAAATAGAGTCAAGGCCCAAAAAAGGATTTTAAATGACAACTTCATTCGAAAACTCTGTTTAAGACTAAACTAGTAATGTGTGTATCTACCTTTATAAGAAATAACTTCGTAAATGCGGTTAGGCGACGAATCGTAAAGCGACTTTAATTAGTTTAGTGATAATTCATTTCAAAATTGATGGCATTTTTCAACGATTCGACATCTTCAAATTGGCGTCCTCCTTCAT
Organism: Chymomyza amoena; assembly: GCA_037043745.1. NCBI lineage: Eukaryota > Metazoa > Arthropoda > Insecta > Diptera > Drosophilidae > Chymomyza > Chymomyza amoena. The sequence continues at coordinate 95,081 of JBAMAX010000258.1, forward strand.
AAACTTTTCTCGAGAGCCATTCCCATACATTCTCAATAATATTGAGATCAGGAGAGTAAGGCGGCCACTCCATTAAATAACATTTTGATCGCCAATCCAATTCTTTACTACTCGAGCAGTATATATAGGGGCATTATCTTGCTGAAATGGATCATCATCATCATCGTTTGGCGCTACAGCTTTTTGTGAGCTTTGGCCTGCTGAACATAATGCCTCCAGGTTGCACGACTATTTGCTGCTTCTTTCCAGTTTTTTATCATAATCTTATCCATATCCTCCTTTAATTCTTCCATCCATCGCGATCTTGGTCTGCCTCTTGTTCTGGTGTTGTATGATTTTGCATCTAAGATTTTCTTTTGGGCTCTAGAAGGTTCCATTCGTGACACGTGGCCTAACCACCTTAGTCTTTGTGGTTTAATGAAACGTACAATTTTTTCTCCTCTAATAAGCTGATCTAACTCGCCACTAATTCGCCACTCTCCATTGTCATTAATAGCGCCAAAAATTTTTCTTAAAATTTTCCTTTCAAATACCATTCGCTTGGATTTGTTTTTTTCACTCAGCGCCCAAGATTCGGATCCGTAGCATACTACTGGCCTGACTACAGTTTTGTATAGCGCTAATTTACATGTTCTACTGAGGAGCCGTGATTTGAAGAGTTTTATAAGTGATGCGTATGATCTGTTGCCCGCTTGGATTCTATCGTCAATTGTGCAATTGTAACTTGCAGCCCAAATACGTGAAGGATTCTACCGTTTTAAAAGTGTATTCCCCTATCTTTATTGTGTTTGCAGCCATTTTGCTTCTATTCCTTGACATCAGCATATAATTTGATTTTCTTCATTGATTTTCAGCCCTATTCTTTCTGCCGCTGTTTCGATATCATAGAACGTTCGTGATAGATCGGCTTTGTCCCTGCTAATTATTGCGATGGCGTCAGTGAATATTTGGGTTGTCCTATTTAGAATATGTCCGGTTCTTTTAGCATCACTTACTACGTCTATTGCGCTGCATAACAAGACATTGAAAATTGTAGATGACAGGGTATCGCCCTGTCTTACTTCGGTTTGTATAGGAAGGGCCTCCGATTTTAAGTCTTGTATCATTATTTTCGCTTTGGTACTCCGTAAAGTCATCATGACAATCCTTATTAATTTATCTGGGATTTTTCATCTTTTAAATATGATGGGAATAATCTTTCGATTATACTATCAAATGCTTGTTTAAAATCGATAAAGAGCATATGTAAGTCAGTATTGTGTTCATAGCATTTCTCCATTGACTGTTTTAGAGCAAATATTTGATCAGATGTTGACCTTCCTGGCCTGAATCCGCATTGGTATTCCGGAAGCACCATTTCAGCGTACTTTATAAGAAATGTCCAGGATAATGGCCCAAAAATGTTTGTAAATTGGGGAAATGCTTTTTCGAGAAAAACAAACTCGATATCTACTGGTCCAAAGTAAGAGATGGCACCCCACACCATTATGCCATCAGCACGACTATGGTGACGGGTCAAAAGGTGTTCTGCCTTTTTATATCATGGAAGTAATAATTAAAGTCATTTGGTACATCCAAATTTAAGCGTTTTTCGTCCGAAAAAACGGTATTGTAGAATTCGGCCTTCCATGTCATATGATTTCGTGCAAAATCAGAACGAGCGCCTAAAAATCTATATTGAAATAAACCATAACTGTTAAATTTCTTGTGCTCTTTCTTATGTCCAAATATTATCTTCCTCGTCCGAGGAAATTAAATGATAAAGACAAACGCAGCGTTAAATATATTAGAGGTATTCACGCTTTGCGTTGAGTTGAGGAAAAAGTCAACAGGCCAAAGCGTGAATCCCTTCTGTTGAGTTGAGGAGTTGAATTGTTGAGTTTTTTTCTTTGTTCCAGAGTTTGTTTACATTTGTAAAAGGGTACAAATTGAATTAAAATTCAAAAACATGAATAAGTCGAAGTATAAAATCTATTGCAATTAAAACTGTAGCTAAAGTAGCTACATATATATTACATCAATTTTTATTATTTTATTGCTGCAAAAATAAATAAATTGCAGAAAATCCCAATTTGAGTTTGTGCTTCCATTTTCCTTTGTTTGTTTACGATTGTAAATTGGTACAAGTTGAGTTAAAATTCAAAAACACGAATTAAAAATGTTGAGCCAAAGCATAAAATCTACTTTAATTGAAGTTGTAGCAAAACTGACATTGGATAAAATCAATTTTACTGAAGATTAAAACAAAAGACTTTTCGCTTTCCGCATGAATAGCGGTAGGTCTTTTGCTGGTATTGACCTGAGATTGAAGGGACTAATCCATTCCTTTCCCATATGACAGGCTAGGTCCCATACCAGCGCTGGGCAGTCACACAGAATACGTCTGGTGGTTTCAACGTCTTCTAGACAGAGCCTGGACTCTCAAGAGTTCGATAGGCTAATTTTCTGTAGATGATATCTAACAGTGTGGTGGCCAGATAGGTAAGCTACCAGGAGCTTTAGGTCCGCTCTGCCGAGACCGTTTGCCTTAATCGCATCCAGAGGCTTGACAAGCACTTTTACTTGACGAAGCCCCGGTAAGGTGAACCTGTATCTCCTATGTTCTCCTACGGCCCATTTATTTATCATGGTTTTGATCGTGGACCAACCAATACCACAAAATGGCGCAGAAGATGTAGTCAGGATGGAGGCACCCTGTCGTGCTAGATCGCCAGCGATTGTGTTACCATCCACTCCCGAGTGTCAATGCATCCCATATAGCACGACTTTACTCCGGGCGGACAAGGTTTGGAGGTAGTTATGGTATTCTTCAATAGCAGCTTGGCTATCTGAGAAAATGCTTATGTTTGCGCCCCTAGTTCCCTTGAGTTCCCTTGTCTAAGTCTCCTAATTTCGTATAAAAAAGGCACAACCTTTTTTTACTTAGCCTGCTTTTTTCCCAGGTTGAGGAAAAGTTGATTTGAGAGTTGAAACACAGGGTTGCATTTCACCGTACATTTTGTTTTTGTCAAAGTCCACTCAACACAAAGCGTGAATACCTCTACTATATAGGTTATATAGTACTCTACTTTTTTATTTTGCTTGAGAATTTTAACAAGGCTTAAAATGGCTTTTAACATGATTTTTATCTTGGAATCGTTAGCGCCAAGTAAATCTAGTGTCATCCCTTTGCAAATAGTTAGCTTAATATTTCAGTCTTCAAAGAAAAGCTTTTAGGAGGATTGTAAAAGCATCTGCTCTTCAGGCTAATTAATGATTCCGTCTCGAGAATTTGCAATCACCCATTGTATGTACTGAGAAAAACAAGATCTGGTTCTCTACTCTACTCAGATTGCAATCATGATACAAACTAAAATTACTCTCGTACGATTCGCATTCAGAAATAATTCAAAGTATTTTATTCTGTATGGGTTTGAACTATTGTTCGAGCTACAAAAGTCTAGAGCGGAGTGGAAAAACTTAACCAACCTACGATTTTTGGTATCCGAAATCTGGGCATCTATATGGGTTGACGAACTTAATCCGATTACATTTTAAAAAGGAGCTCAAGATCTGCCTCGCCTCGTTGCACCCATTAAATGTGTGATCTCTATGAAGAGAGTCTGTGTAAAATCTCTTACCGTCGAAGCTACCCACTACATAAGGTTGGGTCAGGTAGAATAAGCTGCTCAGTTAGTAACTGAGATCACCCAGAGACTATAAGCTTCATTGTGTTGCATAATTGTTAAAATGGAAATTGTTGAAAGGGAGAGGAAGGAGTAGAGGAGAATCGAAAACTCTAGGACATCTCTAGCTACCTAAATCCCAATGATTCTAGAACCATTTTGAAGATTCCTAAGCCAGAGTAGATGCTTAAAGAATGGTTTATCTAGAAACTGGGCTCGTCTTCTTAGAAGAGCCGGGCGTTCATATAGCAACTGTTGGATGCTTTCTGTCTTCTCCATGTCTCCGCAGCTGGACCAGAAGTCGTGATGGGGAACGTGAAGCCTCTCAGCCATATGGCCTCTGGTTCATTTCCCCTTACAACTCCTACCAATATCACGGTCTTGTTTTTATGGAAGCGTAGGAGTTAAGATATTCGGTTTAAATTATAACTTGGCCAGAGAGCTCGGGAGATGCAATACCGGACACCGTGTTCTTTTCTCTTTCCGCAAGAACTCTGGTCGTCTTCCTAATTTGCGATATGACGTCCTGTAAGGGTCTTCCTAAGAGATAAGAACGGACACTTTACTCGACTTTTTTTTGTAGTTCTTAGTGAAATCTTTGTCAAAAATGTTGTAAGTGCTGATACTTTTGCATTTTCGTTACATAGTACATAAAAATGTCCAATAGAGGCGCAGTAAAGAGAGCGTAAGTTTTGGATGGACGCCATCTTGGTTTTCTGTCATCTTTTATTTGCTTTTCCTATGACACTTATCACGATGGTCATATTCGATGGAAGACTGACCTAAAGCTTTGTACATATATTCAAAAAAGATATATAAAAAGTAAATAACTAAAATTTGTTTTATGTAAGTTCTCTTAACAAAAAAATTGTAGTATTATAATAATAATAATTCTCTAACTGACCCCTGGGATGGGCATGGGGATCCTACAGTTTATAGTATTATAGTTTATATAGTTACAATAAAATTGTTAAAGAAAAACAAATTGCGATAAACTAACTCATATAAAAAGCTGTGCAAAAACTTTAAAAAGAGCATCTCGTAGTTACTAATTGTAATTTAAGTAAAGTTTAAGTTGTGTCCAAAGCAGTGACTCGGACCAGGAGGCACTTAGCTTGCACCCACACTTACATAGCTAAGAGACGTGAGGTTCCCTCTACTATTGTAGGATTTAAACTAAGCTGGGATTTCAGTCCCGTTAATACCCCAAAGACTTTCTTTTGCTTTCCCAAAGGCAATATTTCACAAAATTTGATAAGGCTTTGTAGTCACACATGCGCATATATATCACATATGTATATGTTTATGCAGTTGCTTCTATGTATTGGGATGGATCACATATGCCACATAAATATGCAAAATGGCTTACGGACAACAACAGAGAGAGAGCAAAAAAATATATGTATATATATATGCTACTTATGTTATATACTCTATATATAGTATATTGCAGAATTTGCTTAAAAGACTCCGGCAAGTTGCTCAGTAAGCGAGTCTGGCAATTTAGTATGCAAAATCAAAATATGTTTACCAACACAGGCTTACTCACACGCACACACCCACATACACATATGGAAAATGCACATACATACTGTACAGCTACCCGGCTGCACATTTATGCTTTAGTGTGTGTAAGAGCCGCATGGCAAAGAAGTATATGCAAAGCAAACAAGAAAATCAAATTCATATTCAAATTCAAATCGTGGGAACGCAGAGAGAATAAGAGAGAGAGAGAGGGAAAAATAGAGAGCAAACAGAAGCTCTAGTTATAAGTAACATATAGTACAGTACACCCAAAAAGTCTTTGCACAGCAGCTTATTCAAACTAGATCGAGTCGTAAAAAAAATGCATTTTGAATAAAATTGCAGCGAGTGAAATTTTTCCAATTTCCTATTTGATTGATAGAATGAAGAAGTAAGGTGAAGCATACGAGGATGTCGCTTTCCAAGGTTAAGAATTTTTTAAGCTGGTTTTATCATTTTTTTATGAGCATAAATTTATTAGAAAGAGTATTAATTGCTCAAGAAGTTTTGAATGAAGTTTATACGAAGAAATTTAAAACTTTTCTAAGGAATTGTCATACTGCATTTATTTTTCAATACAAACAGTGGAATACAAATAGGCACCCTTGTAAACTAAACTATTAACTTTGATGCTTATTGTGTAGAGCTTAATAGTAAAACATTTATGGCGTATAAAATAAATTTTAGTTGAGGACGAAATGTGTTACAGGGCTTAACAATAATATAATATTCGTCGATTTCAGTTAAAATAAAAAAAAATCGGTTAAATCAAATAAATATCTAAAATAATAGATTCCTCGGCAAAACTACACCCACATACACATGTGGCCAGAGAAAAAATAATGTTTTTTTGGCCTTGTAAATGGAAAATCTAAGTCTAGTTATGAATATTTTGAAAAAAACTATTTTGAAAAAGTGGTCTTTATGAAATTAATTTTAGAGCCATATGTAGTTCTTCAGGCAAATTTGCTAAGAATGAGCCAAAGAATCAAAATCGATGAGAGCCTCCTTGATCCTCCCGTACCCAAATATAACAATATAAAATTTTGAATTTTTTTAGTCTGTGCATTTCTTTAATATTTTATTTCTCAATATTCTTATTTTTAAATTGTCCTCCTTTATATAAATTTATTCATTTTTATTAAATAACTTATGATATGAAGCAGGTGCTAAGATTAAAAAAATTTTGGTTGAAAACCATATTGACATTTTTAAAATAAATTTTATCATTATTTATATATAATTACTAGCCGGCCTCCGGCACGCTCGCTTCGCTATCTCGTCTAGAAACACGTTGACTATTTTCTAGATGAACTGCTAAATGGACAACGGTTGGGTGTCGTTCGTGAATTTGGAATGAAAAAATTCGCCATATTGCCTCGTTACTGCTAATGCAACGTTCTATTTGATATTGTGAAATTTCGTCATTCACATTGTCGGCTCTCACACCAAAAATTGCCATATCGCTTCCCTTATTATATTTGCAGATATATTTTATTGATTTTACTGAGTTGCAATACTCGACGTTAATGGGGGCTTTATACGTTTTTGATAATAATGGCGAAAATGGAACAACCCAACGATTGTCAATTTCAATTTCTTGATTTTGCACTTTGATTCTGCCATTGTCTCCTGCTGATCTACGGCAATATAATAAGTATCCATCGCAGCCCGTAACAGTGTCCGAAGTCAATGCCCTTGGATATATTTTGGAGCATTTGCCGTCGATCATGCATGGTGAAGTTGGGTTGAGCACACCATATGGCCCGTGGATCATATTCTTTGTGATAACCTCGAATTCTGGATCATTTGAACTGGGATTTCCGCCGATATCACATCATCAATTTCATGCGGTAGTATTTTCTGAACCAACCAAATCAAAATGTGCGCATGAGGTAATCCTCTCTTCTGCCATTCTACCGAATACATCCAGCAGCGAACCTCTCCGAATACACTGCTTTTGATAATAAGCAGGCCTGCTGTTTCATTGGGAAATTTCAGTGCTTGGCACTGATCACATACCTTGTTCATTGTTCCAATTACAACAGATTGACGCGAGCTATAATCGGTCGTATTGTTATATTCGAATGCAGCATGTGATCTTGCTTCTCTTAATCGATTCAACTCACTCCTTTGTAAACGTTGTTCCTCAGCTTCAGCTGTTCTTCGGGATGATTGTAATTGAGTTCTTCGCGAACGTCTGCAAATGTTACGTCTTTTTGGCGGCAATATGTGCAAATATTGATCTGATCATATGTATATTACACAGAAATCAAAACATGAATCGTTAATAATTCTTTTGTTTCCTTTCGACAAAAACTATTAACTAAAAAATATTAGTTAATCTGACAATGTACACAATGCCAACCTAAATAAAAAAAAATTTTGTATTGGAAAATCAAATTGTCCTTTTTCGTATTTTCGTCGCAATTTTGTTATATTTTCTCAACCTTAAACAATCCTTGGACTTCCACGAACATTTCAAGACCAAAATTAGCCAAATCGGTTCAGCCGTTCGTGAGTCCATAAGCTTCAAAGGAACATAACATTGTGACACGAGAATTTTATATACATATAAGATAAATAACTTAAGATATGCACCAGGCGCTAAGCCTAAAAATATTTGAGTTGAAAGTAATTTTTATATAAATTTTAAAATCATAACAAACAATTTTTTAACTTTCTTAAGAAGTTTTGCCGTCTTAGCTTACATTTTTTTAGTCTATGCACTTCTTTAATTTCTTGTTTCACAATATTTTTATTTTAAAATAGTCTTTTTTCATATATTTTTTTTTATCATATTTTATAAAAATCTTGAGATATTTACCGTAGCTGCTAATGAAAAAATGTTTAAATTGAAAGCAATTTTAACAAAATTTTACATCTACTCGATTAGCCAAACTTCAGTGAATCTCTCGATATAATTTTTTAATAATTATATTACACTAGTTTACACGAAAAATTAACCTTCGTAAAAAAGTGTTTTTTTGATCATTTTAGGTCGAGAATAACGAAAATGTCAACCTTTTTATTTTCTTAAGCAACGATTTCGAGATATTTTTGAAAATAAGCTTTTTGGGTCATTGTTTCAGTTATTACTTAATATCTCGGTAAATATCTTTGTAGCGACATAAAAGATGATTAGATCGATAGGTTAATATGCGATCTTTACAGTGATATCTAAATCTATGTACAGATGCGTTAAAAATTATAGAAGTTACAAGCAATCAAAGTTTAAAAAATCATTTCCGATTATTTTTCAAATTTACGAATTTTCAACATTCCTTCTATTAACGAAAACAAACTTATTAAATTATTTTAAGCTCAAAGTGAGTGCTTTAAGAAACATTTCGAGTCTAAGATCTTCGAAATCGAATAGCAACTGTAGACGTCATTTTTTTAATAAAAAAATTTCTTTTTTCCCAAAATTTATGGTTTTTTAATAGTTGAATTTATAAATAATTTATTACTAAACAATTTTTAATTACTTTCCAATTTAATTCAAAACATATTTTATCCAGATTAAAGACAAATCATTTGAGTAATTGACTTACTCGAAAAAAACTTTTATGTTAAATATTTTAAAAGTATAAGACAACTTTTTTTTTTAATTGAAAATAATTTCTAAGCTTTTATTGAAATTAATTGCTGTACGAAAAGTTGCTTGAGTCAGTGTACATAATTATGCTTGATATAAGCGACAATGTAGCTCAAGTTGTAGATTTAAATTTTTCGCTGCATACTTTTTGGCGCTAACTAACAAAAAAAAGACCAAAATCGGACAAATGGACGCACTGCTTGGCAGCTTCTGGCCAAATACAAATACTTTCCGTTGGCCATTGTTGTCGAAACTGTTGGGGCATTGTTACGGCGTTATTTGTGGTCCGGATATTTATAGAATAATGTCAACAAAAATCCAATTTCCTTTTACCTTCCCGTTTGTATATAGCGCATACTTATAGATACAACGCCGTCTTAAATTTATGCCTGGTGGGTTGAGGAGTGTTTAAACCAAAGTACCAAGTACCGGGAAAGCACGTTGGAATCGTGTTGCTGAAGTGCACTTGACATTTTACTGGGATTTCGTGCCGCAATGAAAACCCCACGCGAGCAACCTCAACCCCCCGCGGCTTATTGCGCCTGCTTAACGTCCTGCCGAAGGAGCTAGCTCAAGTGCAAGTAACCACAGCGGTAGTCAAGTGAAGTGAAAGATTCTGGATTCTAGTGAAAGGATAATGGTGAGATGTAGGCTGGGGGGAGGGTAGGGGCGGTATACTCAAGAAACTATGCTGCATTTTGCGCCTGGTTGCACGTTTTCTGCTTGTTTAGTAAAGCGCTTTGGTTGCACACAAACACACACAGAGACAAACATAGAAACACACACACACACACACACAGAGACACACAAATAACGAGTAAGTTTAAGTTGTATGCACTGAAAGAAATTGTGGGCTGGTTTTAACAAAAGTGCATTTCGCTTAAGGGGATTTTCTTTTGTGATGATTTTTTTTTTTTTGTCTAGTATTTACTGTAGTTGTGGGGTAGAAGAGGGTGTTCTAAACGTTTGTAATGGGCAATGTCAACTGCTATTGAAGCTCTGGCAATCCAGCGTCTGGGGTTATCCTTCAGCAGTATTTAGTTTAAATTAAGGCCTTCATTGTCATCCTGGAGGAGATGGTTAAAGAATGTCATAACTACCTCCAAACTCTGTCTGCCCGGAGCAAAGTCGTGTTTTGTTGGCTGCCTGGACACTCGGGAGTGTATGGTAACACGGTCGCTGACGATCTAGCACGACAGGGTGCCTCCTCCCTGACTATATCTCCTGCACCGTTTTATGGTATTGGTTGGTCCACAATCGAAACAATGATTAACAAATGGGCCGCAGCAGAACATAGAAGTTACTTGTTCTCCCTGCCGGGGCTTCGTCAAGCAGTGCTTGTCAAACCTCTGGATGCGATCAAGACAAATGGTCTTGGCAGAGCTGACCTAAAGTTCCTGGTACCTTACCTATCTGGCACACTGTTAGATACCATCTACAGAAAATTGGCCTATCGGACTCTTGAGAGTCCAGGCTCTGTCAAGAAGCCGAAGAAACCACCAGACATATTATCTGTGACTGCCCAGCGCTGATATGGGACAGAGCCTGTCACATGGGAAAGGAGCGTATTAGTCCCTTCAATCTCAGGTCAATACCAACAAAAGACCTTCTGCTATTCATGTGGAAAGCGGAAAATCTTTTGCTTTAACTTAAGGGTATGGTACAAAAGACCTTTTGGTCGCAGTGCCCCACCTATCTACGAGGAACCCTTTTACGGGGGGAAAAAGAGTAGAAGGTTATTTTAAGCTATAAAGGTTTGTAGCCGGAGTACCATAGATCTTCAGGCTGGCTTTGATAGCTCTTTACCAAAAAATAAATAAATAAATTTCCTGTATTTCGCAACCTCAGTACGCAGAAGTCCAAACCGCTTGTATGCATTCTAAAAAGCAGTTTCAATTAACATTTGTTTTGTGAGCCGCATTATTAAAAATTTCCGTAAATTTCCAACTTAGAAAAATACTGAAATCTAAGTAAAAAAAGCCTATAAAAAAAGTTCGTGGTTTTGTGGTATTTTGTTTGGCCAAAAATATTCATTTCCATATTGAAGCAATTTTAATCCGTACGACTCTGTTCTATTTCACGTTCAAACTGCTTGTATGCAAGCTAGTTGACGATAGTACTATCGATAGTCGACGATAGTCCCATACACAACAATATGCATATTTGGTTTTAAATTTAAGGTTTGTTTAATTTTTAAACAAGAAAATTCATATAAGATATTTATGTTTTCTGATCCAAAAGTTTTAGTTCAAGAATTAAAGAATGTTCACATTTTCTTCCTTGGGCCTGGTTCGCCTCTCCGAAACAATAAGGCGAAGCTACAGAATACATCGACGATCTACAACTGGCGCTTGTTGATGCGATATTGTCGGTATCTACTGGAGTGCTGGAATCTGGGACATGATTTTCCAAGCCAGGGTGGAATCTTTTCAGATGATCGTGTAAATTTGAAGTATTTCCGTTGGGGTACTCCTTTCCGCAGTTAATGGACTTTGCCAATTTTTTGTCATCTGACGTTTTATAGTATTTCCATACTTGTGAGATTTTCATTTCCTTTTTTTGTGTTTGTCTCTCGGTCGCCAAATCTCGGACTCGGACCGTGCTGCTGCAATCGTATGAACTTGGTAATCGCAACACTCGATACAAGCAGTTCCTCGATTTTTGCAACACTAAAAAATATAGCATTGTAACCCTTTTTCCTATTTCTGAAAGAGCTTCATGAGGCTATTATAATAAACATTAATAAGAATAAAGTGCAGATAACAATAATCGAGATGTTTAAAAAAAATATTTTTCTAGTTATATATTTTCCTCGGTGGTTGCAACCTCCTCAATAAGTGCAATTACCTAGATTTCTACTAGTTGCGGTTAGCGAGTTCAAACCGTACTTTAAAAGTAAGCAATATACTTCTTTGAAGACAGCGACCCATTTCTTTTTATTGAGGTATCACTGTTTTAATTAATTTTTTCACAAATATTTTTTTAGCAGATGCCACAAATAAAACTATCGGAGAACTATCGATAGCACTATCGTAAATGTCTGGATGCTATCGATGGTAGCTCGATAGTGCTCAACCATCGATAGTGCCGATAGTACTATCGATAGTTCTCCACCTCTATTCTCAAGTAGGCGAAGAAATTTGTGTATATTAAATAATCCCAAAATTATTTGCATAATCGCATTAATATCGGTAATGTTTTGGCCAGCTTTGTGTATCGGCCTGTATGAAAACTAAATTTCGAAGTGACTGCAAGAGCTGCAGACACTAAATTTGATCAAAAGACCAAATTTGTTATATAAAAACGATTACAGATCCCTTTTCTCCATACTGTTAAATCTTTTGAAACTGCAGTTTGACAGAGTCAAAGTCAAAAATGTTGTCTATGAGCATGGCTGTAGAGATAAAATCCGAGCCCGGATGAAAAATGTACCTGCCCCTCTATAATATCTTTAAATTGAATAACGACAATAATTCTACCAAACCCCTTCACCACTTCCTCTTATCGGGCCATGCTGCCCGCACACAAATATTGTAAATGCCCAACTGCTTGTGCGAGACAGCAACCAAGCAGTTCAGACTGTATTACATTTTTCTCAAAGTGTGCAGCGTCTTAAAGTATATTCGATTCGACTTGCTGGCAACATCTCAGTTACATAGCAGATTTATTTTTATAATAATTTCTTTGGCGCGCTTCCGTTTAGCTTCGTGCCTCTGCCATCGTTTCGTGGCCAAAGCAATCGAATGACGTTGGCAGCCCTCAAGATCCCCCCAATCCCCCACAAACCACGCTTCTAGTTTACTTACCTTTTTGAGCGGTATATCCGGCTTTTCCGGCTTCCGTTACACTTCATCGGCGGAGAGAGACGACGACGACGTCGACGACGACCATGTCGATGAAAGAGGTTGCGTTTATTTTGTATTGTTATAATAAAGTTCAGCTTCATTTCCTTGCGAGTAAGTCCTGTGAGTTATTTAGTTGCTCAGCACTGCACTGAGCAGGAGTAGGAGCAGGAGTAGCTCTTGGCGTCATCCTCAACGTCAACGTCATTGCTCAGTTTCTTTGCTTCTGCTCAAGTGCGTCTGAGTATGGGAAGTCGATGATGGTGTTGTGGCTCCTGTTGTTGTTGTTGTATAGTAAACCAAGACGCATTTAATTTCCCCTGTTCACATCGTTGGTTTCACCTTGACTAAGATGGTAGTTGCTCCTGTTTGCACTGCACTTGCCGTAGTGCTCTCTTTTCGATTTCTATTCATCGTTTGGCACATTTTCAATTGACCTTGTCCATGCCGTATTCGATATCCTGTAATTTATTTTAATCTCGTTTTAATAGATATTTATGTTTTGTTATCTTTGTTTCTTTTTTTCGTTCTTTCTTTTTACCTTGTGTTTCTTGCAATTTCAAGAAATTGAGTTTTTGCGCTTGATTTGTGGGTAATTGAAATGCATTAAAGCGAAAACGTTTGAGTATCTTATAGATAGAAATAAATTGGATTGAATTATAAGTATTAAAAGTATTAAAACAAAGCAATGTTAAGACGCTTTAATAATAAGTGGTTTCTGAATGTATCGAATATTAAAATATTTAGAAAAAATTTGATCTTGAGAGAGTAAATATTATGCTTTCTTTAAGCTTTTGCCCTAGAGGAAGTTCCAAACAAAATATTGGTTCCAATATCAATTTATCGATAAGTTATTTCGTCTGTATCGATTTAGCTTAAGAAACTTCAACTGAAGTTCCTTTAGGCTTATTAGCGTTACTGTTTTATCCTATACTTCCAGATTTATAAATCTAGATGCCCATGGCTCTATCGATTGTTTTAGCCCCTCAAACCATTACGGGGTCCAAACTTTTTCTGCTTTAAAAATGACATAAACATCCCAAAAAAAAAAACAAAGTATGCCGATGCATATGAATTACAAAAATTCCGGAAAAACAGAGCACATAAATTAAACGCTCGACTGCTTGAAAAAAAAGCCCAACTTCAACTGTTACGCAAATAAACGAAATATAGCATTTTGGGAAATTAAAACTGCCAAACAATGAAATGCATTTTCCAACGATTTTCGTATTTTTTTCCCCCTTTTTTCGTTAGCCAAAGAAAATCTTCAGCGCTTGTCTGCATTTAACAAGAAAATCACATTAAACGTCGCTCCCTTTGCCCCTCCCACACACAGCACTTGAGCTGTTATCGAAGTTGTTATTGTTGTTGTTGTTCATTTTGTGTCGATGTGTCGATGTTTTTTCCACTGTTATCGTTGTTATTTGCAATCGCACAAAATGTCGACAACAAATGGGCGAAATGCATAAATCATTTGGCAGGTGCACAGCTGGCGAGCCAAGCGCGAGATGTGGCCAGGAGCAAGGAGCAGGCAGCATTACTGCCAAAGAAGCATTCGCAATTTGGCCAAGTGCCTGCGTTGCAAAACACACACACACACATACACATATATGTGCGAGGGCAGGCTGAAAAGTTATCAGCTGGAAAGCAGCTACTTACAAAAAAGTCTGTTTTGTCCAGGAACTTCTTTTTCTTTCAATAAAGATAATCATCACCGGTAGCCACATCCGAGGAGTACGTTGGTTGTAACATAGAATTTTGCTCCTCTCATGGGGGAGAATAAGATATTTTTTAAGAAATATGATCGCAGCGATTACTTATTCTCGTTTATCGTACTTTTTAAGTAATCGATATGGTTCGCCTGGGACTCATTCGTAGTCAATCCCTCAGATGTCTGCTCATCTAATTGTTCCTAGGTCTCTGTTGTTTTGTAATGCTTTCAGATTTCCACCAAATTTCGTATTCAAGTTTCTTAAAAGACAGCTTTCTTATTTTCAAATATCGTGGCTATATTATTTCCACTCAACATTAGAATTTCGCACTCATCGTTTGTCTATGACTCTACCGTGGCAACTATTTCGAACGTGTATATCGCTCTTTATTAGAATCCATATAGGCTGAAGGGATCCAAACACTTGCTTTTCTTTTTTTTATGCGGTTGTGAATGTCTGCTCAGGATCCAGGGTTCTTCGTTACGATGCACCTTAGGTTAAAAAGTGGTCCATGCTTCTAGGATCTCTTAGTTTATCATGAACGGGCTGCCATTATTTGCTAGTAAACGTATAACCTTAGATTTACCAACCACTGTAACTATGAGAAAATAGGCATATATCATCTGCATAGTCAAGACCCTCCAGGCAATCGAGATGGCCCCATGATATGCCTCAGTTAGAGCGCAAAGCAGATTTCAATACAACATCTATCACTATGTTAAAAAGAAGTGAAGACCAAATGATACATATACAATTTTGAAGTTATCATCAGGTTTTTAATTGCTGGTTCAAGCACATAATCTGGTAAAATTAGGTGTTTCTAGCTCTTAAGGTGTCTGAAATCTTAATATGCATACGATCAGGCGCTAATTCCCAAGATAAACCTAATTATCTAGTATGGTTCTAGCTAGTTACCAACATACATCGACGGTCTATGCTATCCTATTATTTTTCTGGCAGTAGTATCATATTAAGAAAGTATGTGTTGGAAAGGTTGCCCCTTAATCCCTACAGGCATTAGAATCTATAAGGCCCATCTTAGCTAAGTAGTTAGGTGGAAGTGCTTGTCTTACTATATAACTTGGCCTGCAAAAAGTCTATTTTGATGTCACTTGAGCTTATAGCTACTCCCCTGAATCCTCTCTGAGCCATCCCTTCGATCTAATAAACGAATTAATCTTATTCTGCTTCTTACGAATTCAGTAACGTTCCCAAAAATTACGAATCCCAGTGTTTTTATTCTTCTCTTGCATAGTACAAAGCATCCATACAGGAGATGCTCTACTGTTTCCTTCTCTTCTACTTCCTGACAACTTCTGCAGTAGTCAAAATTAGCTCCCCAAATCTATTAGCCTACCAATAAGAGAGTGTTCAGTAAGAACCCCTAACGTTGCTCCTATGTCCAGTCTAGTAAGTTTTAAAATCTGGTAAGTTCTATTTAAGCTTCATTGAGACGAAGTTTTTCTGCTAATTAAGGTTCCAGTTTATACGCATAAGGCCTCAGATATCTTCTGAGTCTGCAGTGAGATATTTCTTCAGCTCGCCGATGACCAGCGTAGCCTGTTATAATCACCTAGGATCCATTGAAGTGACTTTTTATTCCAATGTCTCGATTGATGAATTTTGGTCTCTGGTCTTCTGATTCACTTTCGAGTTCGTGGTCAAGGCATTAGATAGCAAAGATTTCTGATGGATCTCCATTTGAAGCTTCATATGGAATTGGTGTTAAGATGACTCATCACGAATATATTCTATTGACGTAGACATTATGAGTACTGCATAGTAGGCTTGCTCCACTGTCTTTGGTCATGATTATTCATGGAGTGCCTCATGTACCAGTTACGTCCAGTCACATCTACGGAAAGTTTTTCACAATTGTTTCCCGGTGGGAACCAGACAGCGTCAGCCAGTAATGAAAAACTTTTTAAAAGAAGTAGTTTGCATAACTCTTCAAGCTGCTCTCGTACACACAGACATGCAACAGCCAAACCCCTTCACCCAGCATTCGCACACACGCACACACACACATGATTGCTGTTGTTGTTGTTGGGGCACTGTGCACTTGCATAAGTCTATCAATAAATAATAAATTTTTACTTCATTGAATTTGTAAAAGCAATACGTTTGAGTGAGTAGATGGCAGTCTCTGGGTAAGGGGTTTTGGGAGACCGGCTCTGACGATAACCGTATGCTGTAGGCTGTGGTAGGGTGAGGGGGTGCTTGGGGGTTATTGACGATTGGAGGGGTGCAACTGCCACCACAGTGATGTGATGCATTTCTCTTGCCAATGACATATAAAACATGCAGCAAGTGCGCCAAGATGCAGGACCTTTGCCCCATTGCATTTATTATTTTTATTATTATGACGATAAGAGCAATATGCAGGCAAGCGCTGTCAAGGAATAAAGGCGCAATCATAATAGAGTTTGGCTGTGCAATTGTGTACTTTATTTACTTATTGCTTTCAAAATTTTGGCAAACTATTGCAATTTTGAATTTAATTTGAATTTTGTTAAATTATTTTAAAAGTCATTTTCTAATCACATTCCCTGCAATTCCCGCCATTACCGCCATTCCCGCCATTCTCAGATCCCTTTCTGACAACCTGACCGGGAAATCTAGCGTTTGGCTGCGTAGCACATCCGCCATTCTCCGATCCGTTTCTGACAACCTGACCGGGAAATCTTTGGTTTGGCTGCGTAGCACATCCGCCATTCTCCGATCCGTTTCTAACAACCTGACCGGGAAATCTTTGGTTTGGCTGCGTAGCACATCCGCCATTCTCCGATCCGTTTCTAACAACCTGACCGGGAAATCTTTGGTTTGGCTGTGAACTCTCCCAGCAGGGATAGGTAGCGCAATTGCCATTGCTAGCGCCTTCGGTCCCCCTCCGTACAACCTGACCGGGAAATCTTTGGTTTGGTGGTGTATCACATCCTCCATTTTCCGATCCATTTCTAACAACCTGACCGGGAAATCTTTGATTTGGCTGCGTAGCACATCCGCCATTCTCAGATCCATTTGTAGATCTTTTGTTTGGCTGTGTAGCACGTCCGCCATTCTCCGATCCATTTCGAACAACTTGACCGGGAAATCTTTGGTTTGCTTGCGTATCACATCCTCCATTATCTAATCCATTTCTAACAACCTGACCGGGAAATCTTTGGTTTGGCTGTGAAGCCGCCCAGCAGGGATAGGTAGGGCAATTGAACGTAGAGCCATCGGTTCCATTCCGAACAACCTGACCGGGAAATCTTTGGTTTGCTTGCGTATCATATCCTCCATTATCTGATCCATTTCTAACAACCTGACCGGGAAATCTTTGGTTTGGTTGCGTAGCACATCCGCCATTCTCAGTTCCGTTTCTAACAACCTGACCGGGAAATCTTTGGTTTGGCTGCGTAGCACATCCGCCATTCTCAGATCCCTTTCTAGATCTTTCGCTTGACTGTGTAGCACGTCCGCCATACTCCGATCCATTTCTAACAACCTGACCGGGAAATCTTTGGTTTGGTTCTCCATTCTCCGATCCATTTCTAACAACCTGACCGGGAAATCTTTGGTTTGGCTGCGAACGCTCCCAGCAGGGATAAGTAGGGCAATTGACTTTTGCAGCGTCATCGGTGCCCCTCCGAACAACCTGACCGGGAAATCTTTCACTTGACGGTGTAGGCGGTGGCGCCTTTGAGCCATTGTCTATCACCCTCGTAACGCTGGTAGCTTCCATAGCTGTCACGGTACCCATCTCTCCGGTTGTTGTCGTAATATCTAATATTAACATAGCACTAGGTTCCGCAACCACGGCCTCTGTAGTTTGGGCCACTGATTCTTTTCTATCTATAGGTGCAGGTGCAGGTGAGCATGGTAGCGGTTCTGCTCTCGGTGCGGCACAAGCTTGACTCGGGTGTGGTCCAATATAGAAGGGATTAAATGGTTCGTCTTCACCCATTATGCACGCTACCGCTGCCCTAAAAAAAGTTTAATTTAGACGTTTAAATTTAGAGAATTTTTCATAATACTTACTGCTTTGCCAAGGAATTTATTTTTTTGTAAAATGACTTGAAAAATAATTTAATAATTTTATGTAGACCAAAAATTATTTACGAACTGTTCTGTGTGAGTTGTAGATGTATAATGAATATACATTTTCAAAGCAATTGCTAAGCTGACATAACGTAAAAAAGGCCTGCTTCGATAGCTTGCTGGGATTTTTGGAACTGTGTAAAGCTACAAAATTTTGTGCATTATTATAAGCCAAAACATCACACTTTTCAGCAGTTATTGCTAAGAAGTTATAGTTGGCTGAAAATCTTTTTTTATAAATAAAGATGGTAGAGTATTTTCACTTCTATACTCTCTCTCTGAAGATCTTTACTTAAGTCTCAATCAGTTTGCTCAGCAGCTTACCGTTGACAGCGCGGAGTACGTCGCAAAGACGTATGGTTATCTTTTGCGTTACTTTTGTCATTTTGTATCTGATCAATGGATATTTAAGATAAATTGCAATAGATTTAGGACTGCATAAATATAACGACGGTAATAAAATGGCATTGATGAAGAACAAAAGATTTAAAATTATTTTTTTTTTCGTTAATGGGAATTTGTCAGCATATTCTTTCAAAATGTCATTTAAGGACGTAAAAGACAACGTGCATAGAGTACCATTAAAGGTAACATATTTTGCACAAAAAGAAATCTTTTTACGATTGGATTGCTGCTGCTTCTAAAATTAAAGCTTTATATGTTGCATTTGGCCTTAAAAGCTTACTAATACTAATACGTTTATATACAAGTATATAAATTTTATGTGCGCCTATGTATTTAATTGTAGCTTTTGTATATTTAACCTAGTTGTAATATGTTTTAAAATCTTTCTTGTCTTGTTTCTCTCTTCCACTTCTCTATCTTTACATTTGTCTGACTCGTACATCGTGCAGATCTTACAAGGAGCATATACAGGAATCAACTACGCTCCTAACCCCCCTACAAAAACAAAAAGCTAACCAAGCGACACTAAAAAATGTAAAATGCAACTAAAACTACTAAACCAAAATCAAAACCAAAATCAAAGCCAAAAGCAAAACCAAAACTAGCGCCTCAAATTCAAACTAGCCGTCGAAAAAAACAGAGCTACTCCCAGACATGGCCGGGCCACAGGTGCAGCACAACCAACGCCCCAACAGCGCCTACTATACGGGTCTCAATGGCAGCGGCGGAGGTGGAGCAGGCGGCACTGGAGCTGCTGGCAGCAGCATGTCCACCAGTGCCTCCCATACGGGCCTCGGGCTGCATGCGCTGCGGCAGGTGACCAACGAAACGGAGCTCATCTATCGTGGCAGTCACGGCAATGGCACGGTCAATGATCTGCCCTCCACGACGGCTGCGGCGACGGGCAGTAGACACTCCGGCTTGGGCATAATACAGCAGCAGCCGCACACATCCCGTGATGCACTGGCGCACAGTAATATAGTCAGCATAGCTGGACCCGGGCCAAGCGCCAGTGATGCACTAATAGGCACCATTGCGACCAGCACGGGTGGCAGCAGCAGTGCAGCACTGACAGCTGGACACGGCGGAGCTGGCTTACGTAAGTCCAATACGCAACGTAGCATTGAGATCATTGTGGATGCAACGCAGTGCGGCAAGGTCAGCGGCGCAGATACCGATGCCGATGATGTGGAACAAGGAGGTGGCCAGGAGACGGTGCGTAAGTCATCCAGGCATCGTCATAGGCCGCTGCATCGACGCCTAATAAGTTATCTGCGGAGCCTCTTTCAAGGCAGTACCACACAGAATGGTAAGCTTTAAGCGTTTCCTTTTTCTAGGAATAATTTCGGGTGACATATTTATATTTTATTTGACAGTTTTTTCTTTGTTTTGTTTAGCTTTGTCGGCGCTTCTAATTGCCTGTGGCTGCCTCTCAAAGCGTAAGCAGGCCAAAAACCCTCCACTGACCCAATCTACTAACAATGTTTACGTTCAATCAGTGTAACCCTCCCCCTGCTAAACTAATAACTAACAAATGCCAAAACCCAAAAGTTTGCTACGGTCACACTGGCTGGTAAAAAACGTCAGACCATATGTGGCAAAATTTTATGTGTCTAACCATAAATCTTTTTTGTATTAAATGTGCCGCCATTTTAAACACCTTCATAAATTTTCGTGCACCTTCTGTCGGAAGGGCGTTATTTACACCCCATCGATATTTAAGCTCTTACATTTTTTATTGCCGATTTGTTAAACTTTGTTCAATTTTGATTCATGGTTACGTAAGCACGTACCAGGACAAGCTTTGGGTTTTATTTCAGCTGGTTGAGAACTTTTGGTCATGAGTAGAAATAAAAATCCTTCTACAGGAAGCTCCAGTATTCCTTGATGACTATATAGCCACTCGACGAAACTACTATAGATATACATAAATATAAGACTGAGCGTTTATTGAATAGCTTAAGAGTGTCCTTGATGTCCAAGCGGCTAGTCTACAGGCGTTCGAATGTTTTTTCGATACAATAGGTTAATTTTGAAGTCTTTTAATAGGACACTAGGAAATATAAACCAAGTGGGCCAGTGGGCTAATCTTTAGAACACGTCTACCCTTTAGTTTTATGTTTCCAAAGAAGACAAAGAATGCGGGTTGACGTTTTATTGTAATGCCTATTTGGCGGTAAAAAATAGATAAAGGAATGAAAGGAGTAGGAGAATGGGGTTTGGTGTAGGTACATGAGGGTAAGTTTATTGCGACCTCTGATATATATATATAAACTTTAAAATGAAGAGCCCCCCCAAGACCAAATCCTAGATCCGCACCTGGATCCGCCTAAACTTCCTGTTTGCTGAACCATTTTGAGTTTTAGCTATAAAAGTCCCAGCTGCGCTTTAAGTAAATTCGCCAGACTATCCTGGTCTACGAAAAAGGGTTTTCTTAGATACTGCCTACATTATCCCATAAATATAGGGCTGTCGGACAACAGATGTTGAATGCTTTCTATCTACTCCCCATCCCCGCAGCTGCGACAAAAGTCGTTGTGCTGAACATGCCTCTTCTCTCTCTTGTGGCATGCCAGGAATTCGTAAGTTCGCTTCTGGATTATATCTTGACCAGAGTGCTCGGTAGATATGAAAGCCGAACACACCCCCATTGTTGCTTTGACTCGTCTCTAACTATCTTTGTAATTCCAAAATTACGACTTGCAGATGTCTTTGTATATCTTTATATGGCTTTGTAGCGCTGTTAAGTTCCTAGCGCACACGTCCGACCCAAAGATGATCGAGTGATACTAAGGACAGACCTTAATTTTTTTAAAAAACATAACTTTAGGAGCTATAGTCAAAGAATAATCGTATTGTTCATCCAACATAACAATATCTTTATTGCCAATATGAGATACCTTTTAAAAAATCTCGTAATTAAAGTCTCTAAAGGTACCGAGGCTTGTTACCGTTTCTTGGGTATGGGTGTTTTTATCGGTAAGGTTACCAGCCTTTCGCGAACCACAACACGTCTGTGGGACGTACTGGGATTTGACATCCAGTCCTGCCATGTGACCTCATTTGTATAGCAAGCCGCTTGGTACAAGAACAGTAGGCATTACCGTTGACTCTACTGGTGAGCTCATCCGCTGAATCCCGCCTCCGTCGTTCGTTTTTTGACAGAGTTTACCTTCTCTGGGCGTGTTTGGTCAGCGGGAGATATTTCATTTTTCTCCTACCACCCATATCTGAGAGGCGTTCGCTATCCGCCACCTGCGACGCGTCCTCTAGGGGTTACAGCCTCCCCCGAGGATTGATTGCAATGTATCTGTGCGTCAAGGAAATAATAATAATAATAAAGGTACCTATAATGCGTTCGTTAAGACTTCCTTAAGATAGATCCTTACTCATGGAAGACCCATAGTGGTTTAATCCTAGATCTGGCCAAGGACAGGCGCACTTAATGACCCAGATCAATTTCAAATCTAATTATTTTTCCGTGCATAATACACAACGGGGCACTGAGTGCTCCAAGGACGGGTAAGATAAAGGATTGGCCAAGGGTGAATCAATAATTTCGAAAATCTTTTTTACTGCCTTCATGGCTTCTTCCGTCATCATACACAAGGACACTATCTATCGGCTCCGTGAATTTATTGAGGTATTCACGCTTTGAAATTTGCAACTCCTTGACGCAACACAAAGCGTGAATACCCTAAATATTTAGTACAAAGAATATATATAAAAAAGGCTTGGTTATTTTTAGTCTTTAATTTCGTAATTCTAACAGAGTAAACGTAAATGCAGAGTCCATGGATTGTAAAATAATGGGCAAAGTTATTTTTGAAAGCTCACAGCATATCAGATATCAGAAAAAAAGTTTCACAGTCCAATATGGTTTAGTGGTTTGAAAGCTGAGCGTCATTTCCGTAATTTGCTGCGTAGAATACTAATCTGGGATCGGAATTGGCCCATCACACATTAGTTTTGAGATAATTGAGGTTATGTTCCCGAAAAAGGTTATAGCCATAACTTTGCGAAAAAAAAAATCGTAATTGGACTCTTTAACTTTTAAATTAAAGTGTTAGGGTGTTACTTAAGAATATAACTAGGAAGACAGATTACAAAAACCCTGCTCCCTGTTGGAAGAAACGCTGATTTTCGGGAACATAACCACAACTATCTCAAAATCCGGACGTGAAGTTCCAGTTCTGACACCGGATTTGGAAGCCAATGGCTTCGGAAATGTCCCCAAGTTTTCAAAAAACTGATAAGACCCCGGTATTTGTCGACCTGTGTTATCGATCACCTCAATAAGCTTATAATGCTGGGCGGGAAAACTCTGCTTTTAATTTCTGTTCTCGTGTCATTTTCCGTTCCGATTTAAAATTGTAAAATTATATTAAAAATGTCTTTAAAATTAATCTCTCTGTAGTTTTAAAAATAAAAGTAATAACAAAATAGCTGAAACTTCTGATTAACATGTAAGTCTATTTTCGAATTGAGAAACTGGTTATGCCGGGAAGAATGAACTTAACTATTGATTACTTTTAATTTGTTTCCGTAAAAGGGTTCCTCACAGAGAGGTGGGACACTGCGACCAAAAGTTCTTTTCTACCATACCCTTAAGTTAAAGCAAAAGACTTTCTGCTTTCCGCATGAATAGCACTAGGTCTTTTGTTGGTATTGACTTGAGAAGGAAGGGATTAATCCGTTCCTTTCTCATGTGACAGGCTCTTTCCCATACCAGCTCTGGGTAGTCACAGAGAATATGTCTGGTGGTTTCATCGTCTTCTAGACAGAGTCTGCACTCTGAAGAGTCCGATAGGCCAATTTTCTGTAGATGATATCTAACAGTGTGGTGGCCTGACCTTTTGCATTGATCACATCCAGAGTCTTGACAAGCACTTTTGCTTGACGCAGCCCCTGTAAGGAGAACCAATATCTCCTATGTTCTCCTGCAGCCCATTTGTTTATGATGGTTTTGATTATGGACCAACCAATACCATAAAACGGCGCAAAAGATGTAGTCAGGGTGAAGGCACCCTGTCATGCTAGATCGTCAGCTATCGTGTTACCATCCACTCCCGAGTGTCCAGGCACCCAACATAGGACGATTTATTTCTTAAAATAAGTATAAAATTTCAAATGATGTCTTTGTAAGGAGAAATCAAGTATCCTAACTGGTTGTGCCAGTAAGCCATAGATATATATTATATAACTAGATAGAGATAACGACTTCTAACATTATTATTATAGATATAGTCTTTTTTTTACACTCCTAGAAAGTAATTAAGAACTCTGTCCATCTACGTAGGAAAGCTTTGGTGGTTTCTCTATTGGTAGCTTTCCAACATGTGATTTTTTTTGCCAACTCCCCTACTTGTTCCTTGAGAATTATATTAAAGTGATGTATGAACTATTTCACTAGTATCTTTCCGAAGCGTATGACCAATTCACTTATATGTTCTTTTTCGTATATCACATGTTGTCCCAACTCCAAAAGTCAGCACATTCCCAAGGTACTCAAATTACAGAACATCATCCACAAGTTCCCCACAGATCACTAGATAACTGACATAAGCCTTATAAACAACAAAGTATGTCATGCGAATGAAATTTGTATAAAATAAAAAAAATCGTATTTTTACTTTAAGACTTTAACTGCTCTGTCAAAAAATTACGGCCTTATAATAGCTGTCCCTTTAATGAGAAATCTTGAAAATTTAGTCCTAGCAAAAAAGCGCAAACTTAAGAAACTTGCTTTTTAGTTTATCCTTCCTTTTTTTTGGCTTCATCCTCTGTGCGACTCTGTTTTCTTATGATATATGTTTGCAGAAATCCGTTCTACTCAGTTTTTGTACCAAAATTCATTTAGCCTTTTTTTGCCCACAAGCTAGAAGCGTTTTTTTGCATTCGTCTCGCTTTTAGGGCAATAATATTTTCAAATGCGTTTTTGCAGCTGTACATCGCAGGGTTGCATTTCGGTTTTTTGTGCAGCAAAGCGCTGCTTTTTGCTAGCGCTGAGTGCAAATGTAGCAAATTGCTGCACTGCTTTTAAAGCCAAACATGTTGCAGATAAAGCAGTTTTTTTCCGCGTCCCTTTATTTATTGTGCTTTAACGACAACGATTAATTATGGAAAATAAAGTGCGCACAGAGTTGCCTATGGAAAATTTGCATTTCTTGGTCGGACTGACTGTGCACAGTTTGTGCCTCTTGAGACTTGTGCACAAGCCTTGGGGGGGTTTGAAAAATGATGAGCTCAACATAACATAAAACTTGAGCCAGTGAGCTGCTCGACTGAAATTGAATGCAATGCCAAACTAAAACTGAAATAAATAAACTTTGCAAAAGGAAGAAAAAACAAGGAAATCAATATGAAACACAATATAATATTTGTTTGCTACTCAAAGCAGTAGACAAAGATGGCGCTCGCCTTATTTCCGCCTCAGGCAAGTTGACAATGACACGGAGCTGGAAAACTTTTGCATGTTATCAAACCCAGCCAGCCAGCCAGCCAAACCCCCTCGGGCCCGTTTGATTATAGCCAACAATCAAATTTTTATTTTATTTCTGTGATCGTTTTTTTTTTCTTTTAAGATGGCTACCAAAATAAACGGCTTGAATGGCTTGAACTGCTTACCAACACTGCTCTGCACAATTCCAGAGTGTGTCTGTCTGTCCATTGTAGGCGTAAAAGTTTTATTGAAAAAGTTTGATGAATGACAAGCTGGCTTTTAGCTTACTACTTTCATTTTTCAACTCGCTCCCAACTCTCAAGTCTGCTCTCCACAAAATTGGCCATTCTCTCTATTTCTGGGTTACCTAATGCGGCTTATGTTGGCCAAAAATTCAACTTAATTTAATATTTTCCAACACTTTTGCTGCACTCTGGCACACTTTTCATTATGCATTCAAAACAACAAGAACAACAACAACAACCCTTTACAGCCAAATTGAATTTTGAAAAACGAAATTCAATTAAATTTTTCCTTTGAAACGTTGACTGCACTTTGAACCCGAAATTGTGACATAAATTTCCAAACTTTGCAGCCGAAATCCAATTAGAATTATTTTTGTCCCAAAAAAAAAAAAACTAAGTGCACTTTGGCTGCAAATGATTTGTGGCAATTGAGCCATAAATTGCATTCGATTTGGTTATTTATAAATAAAAAAATAAATATAAGTAAAAAAAACACATGAAATGAAAAATTTAATTATTTTATATATGTATTTTTTAATTATTTTAAAAATTAATTTTATACGCTTTAAAGTTGTAGCATGGCAACTCTGCCTTAATGCTTGGGTGACGTTCCCAAAATATTCTTTTAAGTTTAATTTAATAGCCAAAATCTCTCTGAGAATTTCTACCTCTAGCATAAGAACATTTTAATGCTTTTAAATTTTAAGCGCCACTCGTAAAAAGCACTGAAAGAAATTGCTTTGAGGAAATGACTAGATGGCGCCAGCAGTAATAATACTCATTTTTATTTTAGCGTTTAAAATAGAAAAATATTATTTACGATGTGTCAGGCACTTGTGTTTCAGATTTATATAATTTTTTTAAACTTTAAACAATGTGCCACGTATGATTATTAAATAATGTTCATGGCCACATAAAAATAATTATCAGTACTCTCAAAAAAATTAATTAAAAGAAGATAACGTTTGAATTTATAACAAAATTTCTGCAAAGGCCACTAGAACTTTTAGAGCGGAAATTGAATAGCTAGATGGCGCCACCAGTAAAAACTAATTTTATTTTCAGCGGTAAAAGTGAAAAATAATTATTCCAGACTTGTCAGGCTTTTTTGTTTTAGATTCAAATAAGTTTTTGAAGCAAATTTAAACGATGTTCCACCTGGTAACCATACTGTTATATACAAATAAAATGCATTACTCTAAATATGATCTTTATAAAACTAAATTAACAGAGAGACGCATAGTTTGAATTTTTAACAAATTTCTTTAAAATCGCTTGAACTTTCGGAGAGAAACTGCGAATTCTTCTAGGAAAAAGTTCAAGCTATTGACAACTAGATGGCGCCAGCAGTACGAGAATATACTTTGCTTTAGCGCCATGTACGATATTTTTAAAAATTACAATAATAAGCCATTTTAAATCAGAGATATGAATGACGTAGGTAAACGGCGTGCCGACTTTACAATACACTATACTTGAGATCTGAACGGTTCAAGCAGCTCACAAGCTTCCGACTCTCAGTAAAGTATCCTCTGGGTAACCCCCTGAACAACCGTTCTGGGGTCTAGCTAATTGTGAGAAGGCGAATCATGGCTTCGCGACCATGTGACGATCCACAACGTAGTGTCTGAGCGGCAACGTAGTGTCTGAGGTGCAAACCCCATGTTTTAGAAATAGCAATATAACGGAAACCATCTATGGCCCTATGCTCCACTAGGAGTAATAGGACATAAGAAGAAGAAGAATACTTGAGATCTTCGATAAAAAATTTCCAAGCTACAAATATCGTCAAGGTTTTCGCATATATATAGAAAAGAATTATGCACTTTTCACCCCTGTGGGAACTATACAACATTAAGACGATATCTTAAGAATCTTAAAACCATATAATGCTTTGTACATAAAAAATAAAATCATAGCCCTTGCATTTTGAAAAATTTTAAGTTTATTTTTCAGATATATATATAAAAGTTCCTCTAACTCCGGGTGGAGCGTTGGGCCAAAACAAAGGAATTGAAGGCCGACCGATTTTTTGCAAGTTGTTTGAGTCTATTCCAGTCTGTATGAGAGTCCCGAAGGTCAGCATCCACCATGCGACGCCAAGAGGTTGTTGGTCTTCACGGCTTCTTGCGCCTTGCGGGTTCCATGAAAGCGCAGCTCTACAGATTTCGCAGGTGTCTTTGCGAAGGGTGTGCCCGATCGTCCCGAAACGGCGGCGTTTGATTATTAAATCAATAGGAAGCTCATTAGTGGCTTTCAGTAATTCCGCATTAGAAATGGCCACCAAATCCTTAAGATTTACGTAAGCATGAGTTGACAAAGGTTTGCAGTTTCCGGATCAGAACCGATGTAAGCGACCAGGACTCCCAAGCATATAACAGGACGGATTTTACGTTGGAGTTAAAAATCCAAAGTTTCGACTTGATCGATATCGCGTTAGATGACCAGATGTTGTTTAGTAGTGCGAAGGCACCGCGGGCTTTGTTTATACGGTTGGCGATGTCAGCGGATGAACCGCCTGCTGCAGTTATTTTGCTGCCAAGGTACCAAAAATCCTGTTTGAGATTGAGTCCTTTCCCATAAATTGTGAAACTTGGGACGTTATTATGGTCGCAGTTGAAGACAAATTCGGTCTTGTTTACGTTTATTTTCAAGCCGACTTCGCCAGGTTGAACTGCAGGTCCGACCTTTTGACGGCAAGGAGGGCGATGTCGTCGGCGTATGCTAGTTCTTCAAGATGTTTGTTAAAATTCCAGGGTACACCACGTTTTCCCGTTAACGCTTTGTTCAACACGTTGTCGAGAACAATAAGGAACAACAGCGGAGACATGAGGCAACCCTGCTTTACGCCGGTTTTGGGGCAAATCGGGTCGCATAGTTGTTTGTTGTGTAAAACTCTGCATTCAAACCCATCATAGTGCGCTTTGATGATGTTAACAAGTTTACTCGGGACACCTCTGGCGTAAAGCGAGTTCCAGATACAAACTCTGCTTATGCTGTCAAGCGCGGTATTTTTCAGATGCATGATATGTAAAACCAAGCTAATTGTACGCAGTTTAAGAGACAATAACAATTCGAATGGGTTTGGTTTCTAGGATGTGGCATAACCTTGAAAAAATAAAGCCCTCTGCGCTACACTCATATTTCTACGCTGCTTTTATTTCTTTCGGTATCTTAGCAATCTATTATTATAATAAAAGCAAGTCACTAACTCTGTCGAGCCATTAGCTGCTTGAACCGTAGGGCCTTCGCCACCTTCCTTCTGACTCATTCGGGAGTATGACTTGCCTCCTCCCTCACGGCTTCTTCTATACCGTTCTCATTCCTTCAGGACTTTTCTCTGCCCCCGCACCTTCTCCTTACTCATTTCATTCTAACACTTTTTTCTAACCTTAACAGCATCCCCAAAGTAACTACCTTTGAAAATCACAATATTGTGCAGAAATGCAAATGTGCCCGGCTAACAACGTAAGCAACAACCTACAGCTGTCTGCAAGTGTCATATGTGCATACATTGTTGTTAATAAGCTAAACTATTCATGGAAAAATGTCACTTTCCAGCATGAAAGAAGTAGTTTTGTATATTTTCCAGTACAATGAATCTTTGCTGCCTTTAGCTGCAAAGAAATAACAACTTAAATAAAGGAAATAAAAACTGTTTTATGGGTAGTTGTCTAAAAAAGATATTTCTATTTTTTCAACGTAAAAAATACACACTGGCAGATATTGTCGCTTTTTGTATGAGCGAATTGGCCAAAAATACTCCTTGGTAGTCAAGGTCCTGGATTGGGTTTTATTGATATTTGCTAAAACTTGTTTTTTTTTCAAGCTTACAAATATGTACACACTGGTAGATACTGCCGCTTTATCCAAAGCCGTTTTGTGCAAAAATTTTCTATTTCTCTTAATCAAGGTTGTGGGTGTGGCACAAATGCCCATTTATTTTTGGTCTTATACGTTTTTTTCCGAAATTTTACATTTTCGGCTTATATATGTATTTCCGCGACAAAGTAAATACCCTTAAAGTAATTTAATATATACTCTTCTGCGGCAATACCCAACTCGTTGAGTACCCTAACCATATTTGTTTAGCTTATCAATTCTATTTTGTGTTATCAATGATAAAGTTCAAAGAAATGAATAATATCAACGAATCTCTTTAACACTACTCCCCAATAGGGTAAATGTTAAGAAATAGTTCTATTAACCGCCTTCAACTGCGGCATTCCCAAGTTCCCGTCACGCCCACTAATTGTTTGCCTACCCTGCACGTTTGCTAAGTGTTCTGTACAACACTGGCATTTAAGCAGTTCAATTCAAATTAAATTTGAAATTTACTTGATCTTCCAAAGCCAAGCAGTGTCCTAGTACAGAGATTGTTTCTGCGGTTTTGTTGCTCTGCAGGACTTATTTATTGCCGGTTACTTTTCCGTCGCATTAGCTTCATTTAATTGTGCGCCGCAAGCCCGATTCCATTGACTCAAGCCGCACACAAAGTCAGCAGAATCAGTTCAGTTACTGACGCGGCCAGGACGAAGGCATTTCAATTAATTACGCGCTGCTCATGGCTATACAAACACACACACACACACACATACACACAGCATGAGGAACAGATGCTTCAGTACCGCGGACTAGTACGTGAGCCACGTTGAGTTAGTTTCTTTTGTTGTTAGACTAGACGCCTAGCTATTTTCTAAGCTCTAGAGTTTCATAGATAGTAAAATTCATGGAGGGTGTCAGTTGAACCTCTCCGTCTAAAGTCTTTGCAGAGGAGTCAATTGACACCGCTTGAATACATTTTGTATTCATTTAAGATGGCAAAAGATATAAAAGAGGTCGATCGAAACATATCCTCTAAAGTGAACAGCTAAATTTAAGCGTAGGGGTTGATTGATACCTTTCCACGGTACATTTTCTATACTCGGTAACGCTCTCTTTTGAGATGGCAAAATACGTAAAAGGGGTCAATCGATAAATATTGTACAGGCCTCTAATGTCGACAGCTAAGTCTAAGTTTTCGGTTCAATTGCCACCGCTTCAGCAGTCTAAAGTCTATTTTCAGCTTGAAATAGAGCGACAAGTCCTATTTCTTTAAACCTAAATTGTGCGATTATCGTTTTAAAGTTAAAAATTAAATAATTTTATTCCAGTTTAAGGGGAGGAATGATGACATACAAACTTCTTATTTTGATTGTTATATGCGATTTTTATTGCACAATAAATGGACATTTATATCTCGACGATATTCAAAATGGCGGCCCTTGTCAACAGCTGCACGCAGAACATTGTTCCTGAATTTCAGTTCTCCAGCCTCTTATATATGAAATAAAAAATTATTTTTGTTTATTAAAATTAATGAAATTCTCTATGGCTTATACTAAAGGAGAAAGAGTTTTAACAAAAAATTACCTGAAATTGGACGTTCGAAAAAAACTTTTTTTTTTTTATGTATATTATATATTTTTTTTTAATGTAAATTGACTCAAATTAATGAAAAGTATGAGAAAACGTAAATAAAGCCAAAGAAGATCCTACCAAACAAAAAAAGTGCAATAATTGTAATTTTTCAATAAAATATCTTATTACCGACTCATAAACCGACTAGCAAATATACCAAATAATTAAATTAACTTTTAACATTTTCGCCATTGAGCTTTAAAGTGTCCCAATTACTTCTGGTTTCAATGCAGATATTCCTATTCCAAGACATATTCCCTTTATCAAAACTAAAATTAACTAAAAAGGTTTTTTTCGTAAACAAAATCACAAGATTACAGAATTTAGCATTACTTGAGGTCACATGACTTATCAGTAGTCGTGGAGATTATTACAATGAGCTCTTTGGGCCGCTGCTTTTATAAAAAACTAGAAATCCCGGCAGACGTTGTTCTGCCCAAACTTTTTGAATACTCTTAAAGTGAATAAACATCGAAAAATTCCCTAGTTAGCTTATCTGGAAAAATTTAAGATTTTAAGATTAGTTTGCAGCTCGTTTCAAACTTGCACCATTATTAGTCGAATATCGCGTTTCACGGGACTGTCTTAACCGAATATTTTCACGTTCACTGCGATCTTCACGTTCCTGGGCAGTACGTTTAGATTGATAATTAATTTTATTTGTTGCATTTCTTCCAATTTACATACATCTTGCCATGAGCGACTAAGAGACGGCATTCCAAATTGTCTTAGATAGATCTTCAATATGATTTAAAGCTTCATTGTAAGCTTCCGGCGTAAATTCCATCACTGGCTTACGTTTTGCTTGACGTACTCGAAACAAAATATCTTCTGATAAATAATCTTGATATTTTATCAACAATTTAGGTGGATTTGATAAAAAACATGTTGCTAAAATAATCGCAAATAGAACACGTATTTGATATGGATGAGCAGTAATAGCAGCATCTGCTAAATTTTGAACCTTAAAACCTGCGTATTGATAACCTCTAACACACGCAAAAATTAAATTTGAAATTCATCGACGATTCCTGAGAACCTTCGTAACACGTAAAACATAGGTTTCTTTTATATATACAGATTTTGAAATCGTTGCGCAATTGGTGGCAACTGACCCCAAGGGTTGATGTAAGCTGTTCGAATAATTTCAGCTTTTACTGTATAACTTGCCTATTATAAACCTCTTTGAATCAAAAGCCGTCTTCATACGCAATATAACAAGATCTCTCTGTCTCTCTTAAAATGCACGATTTTTCCGCTTCTTCCACTCTGGTCCTCATTTATAAGTCAAAATAAAGAAAACTTAGAGCAATTGGTGGCACTTGACCCCTATATAGGCAGTTAACTGTCAGAATAATTTTTTGCTTCACTGTTAAACGCCCTATTATAAAGCTAATCGGCTTCATCAAATCTGAAACAAAATGAATCAAAAGTCTTTATCTTAAGCGAAATAACAAGATCTCACGGGAATGAGTACTTCCTGAGAAAACAATATTTGTCTTTCCTTGCCTGATTTATTAAGAAAAATATAGAAAACTTAGAGCAATTGGTGGCAATTGACACCTACGCAGTTAGTTTACTGTCTGTATAATTTCTGTTTCCACCGTATATCTCCCCATTATAAAGCTAACGCCCTTCTTTAAAACTGAAATTAGCCAAAACTCGTTTTCTTAAGCTAGATAACAAGACCTCACGTAAATCAGAACTGCTTCGGAATACATGATTTCGATTAACTCTCCAGGCCTCATTGGTGGCAATTAACCCCTTTGCAACACTCCTGATTTTTAAGCAGCAGTATCAGTTAGCCCTCATTTATTTGTTTATTTCTACTAAGCTGCAGTGGTGGCAATTATCCCCGCTTTAAAGTACATTGCACGCATTATGTACTGCAGGGTACATAATATACTGCAGATACGCATAGGAAGCTCGCAATGAAAGAAAAATCAAGGAAAATAAATTGAAGCCGCAGCAGTTTGGGCGTTTTGGCTTTTTGGCTCTTTGGCAATTGGCTTCAACGCCCACTCCCCTCCGCCCACTTGCCCAACCCCTTAGCAAGTTGTTTGTTAGCTGTATTTTGTTTTTTTTTTTTTTACCAGTCCATGTTGTTGTTTTTGGCTGCTGACTGCATTTTATTGACGCTGTTGGCCCACCTTCTCGGTTTTCGGAGAAAGTTCAATCAAAGCTATGCCTTTGGCTTTAGGATTGTTTTTCTTGAATTTATACGTTTGGATTTTTTCCTTTTTTTGATTTTAAATTTAGCGCATCTGCATTTAAGTGCTCTTTAAAATATGTTTATTCGTCGCCGTATCTAACAATAACTAAAAGTTTTTGGGGTATTATCGTAAAATTATTTTAGATTCTGTAAGCTCCAGCGCGTCGAGCTTTTGAGTTAATCGATTTTAAAACTATTTGCATAACTTTGCATTTACAAGGTAGCCCCAAAAGGTATGCTATGGTTTTTGCAAAATCTCGATAAATTTGGTGGCTATGAGAAATTTTTGGTTGAATTTTAATTTTTTTGGCGGAATGCTATAAGTTTTTAGAGCTGCTTCAAGGACATATTGAGGCATCTATAAAAAGGTTTTAAAGTGTGCTTAATCTTGCAGTATATCTATCTAATCGCTAGTATCGATTCAAAAGTTATTCATTATACTTGTTTTTACACATATATATATTGTGGTTATTTTAAATGCATTTTTTTTTAAATTCGATTAAACGATAAAAGTTATAATACAAAAAATTTAGATTTTTATAAAATTTGTTATGCGGCATTTGAAACGATAAAAATTGTTATTGCAATTTAATCATTTAATTGAACAAAGTTAATTTTTAGTAGTTAGGTACGCAATGCAGCAATTATCTTAATTACATAAACGTTGAACTATATATAGTGTAAAAAAAAATATATAATCAACTTTGAACATTATTTACGCGAAAAAAATTGCATAGAAAGAGCAGCTCCCATAAAAAAGCTTTATGAACTAGTTTGACATTATGAACGCGAACGCTACGTTCGGTTGCTAACGACTTTGAGATACCCTGTATCAACAAAGCAAAGAAAAAGATAGGTAAATGTTTCGTTTGATGAGTTCAAATGAAATTTTATATCAAGTTTATTATTGGATTAAAGTGTATGATCTCAAATATATGATAAAAATCTTTAATTGATATATGTAGCACTAAGAGTTCGGAGGGCATATAAACTTCGTTGTGGAGAAATCTTAGACATGAACCACGTATTGTAGGCATGTCCGTTTTGTTAGACAAGACACGAACCTTGCCAAAAATTCGGTTTGAGTTCGACATGATATTTTTTGGTCTGATTTGGGAGAAAATTATTAATAAATATTAATCGATAAAAATCTTGAAGTTGGCAGAAATAAAGAACATATAAGAATATCGAAAAACAATAATAAAAATTAAAAAATTAATTTTAATCTAAGAATATATTTTTTTTCCCAAAAGGGTTCCTCATAAAGAGGTTGGGCACCGCGACCAAAAGGTCTTTTGTACCATACCCATAAAATAAAAGCAAAAGACTTTCCGCTTTCCGCATGAATAGCAGTAGGTCTATTGTTGGTATTGACCTAAGATGGAAGGGTCTAATCCGTTCCTTTCCCATGTGACAGGCTCTGTCCCATACCAGCGCTGGGCAGTCACAGAGAATATGTCAGATGGTTTCATCGTCTTCTAGACAGAGACTGCACTCTAAAGAGTCCGATAGGCCAATTTTCTGTAGATGATATCTAACAGTGTGGTGGCCAGATAGATAAGCTACCACGAGCTTTAGGTCCGCTCTGCCAAGACCTTTTGTCTTGATTACTACCATGAAAAGGAAATTTCCATCATGTCTGATAGTTAAGCAGCAATAAAAGCATTAAGTAAAGCCAAGATTACATCAAGGCTGGTCAAAGAAGTGAGAACATAACTGGATAATTTAGGTTCCAGGAATAAGCTCACGATTAGATGGGCACAATTACATTCCTGAAAATAAATTAGCAGAAAAACTCGCAAGAACCGATGCAGCAACACCGCTAATCGGTCCTGAACCACACTGTGGGATTAGTAACCACGTGGTACGGGACCAACTAAGAATAGAGGAGAGTAAAAAACGACTGCTTCACTGGGCGCAGATACCAGGGATTAAACAGTCAAAAACCCTCCTTTCTAACTACAACCGTAAGAGCTTCAAAGTCATGATAACGCACGGGAAGAACACCGTGAGAATCATGACGGGCCTTCTGACGTGACATTGTAGGCTTCGCAGCCACCTCAACAAAATTGGCATAGTTGATAGTGGACTATGCCGCTTCTATAGCATAGAGAAAGAAACTTCTTCGCACATATTATGTGAATGTATGGCAATCGACGGTAAAAGAAACAAGCTCCTGGGCATGTACGTTCTCCCACCAGAGACCGTTGCTACTATAAGTCCGAATAAAATTCTGCAATATATGCAGGCCTTAGGACTTTTGGGAGAGCTTTAAGCCATGAAGGGGGTGCGATAGATCCACCTGGGTCGCAGTACATTTATCCCAATCCCAATAATAACAATTTGTCCTAATTGCATCCAAAGGTTTAACAAGCACTTTTGCTTGACGAAGCCCCGGAAGAGAGAACCAGTATCTCCCATGTTCTCCTGCAGCCCATTTGTTTGCCATGGTTTTGATTGTGGACCAACCAATACCACAGAACGGCGCAGTAGATGTAGTCAGGATGGAGGCACCCTATCGTGTTAGATCGTCAGCGATCGTATTATCTTCCACTCCTTAATGTCCAGGTACCCAACATAGCACGACTTTGATCCGGGAGGACAGGGTTTGGAGATAGTTATGGCATTCTTTAACCATACTGGAGGAGATACTCCAGGATGATAATGTCCTAATAGCAGCTTGGCTATCTCAAAAAATTCAGATGTTTGCATCCCTAGTTCCCTTGAGAAGGATATTAAGGGCGCAGATATCTATGGCATCAATCTCCGCTTGAAAGACGCTGGGCCAGATGCCTATTGCGGTAGAGATTCTGGTGTTGGGTCCAACGACTCCAACACATACACACTGCTCAATTTTGGACCCATCAGTGAACCATTGTTGCCACCGGAGGTTTTCATAGGGGCTGCCATCAGCCCAAGACTTGGGAGAATAGATCTAAATTTCTTGTTGTGAAATAATTGCCTGATCATAAGATTTAATCAAGAGCAGATAGATAAGTCAGTTAGGGATCTAAGAATCTTATAAAAAAAATTATGTCTCATTAAATTATGTGCAGTCTTGAATCTATTTTGCCAATCCGATTTTAAATTCAGATTCAAATCCGACAAAAAAAATACGTTTTGACGAAATTGAGAGTACCAAAGCTGTAAGATACAAATTGCACTAGTAATTCAGAGAGCATAGAAACTTCGTTGTGGAAAAATTTTAGATCTTCGGTTTGTTGCATAATTGAATCATTTTTGTACTTTGTTATCTGCATTTTCCGGCCGTTTCATATTTTTTTTATTTTATTATTATTATTTTTTTTCTGCATTTTGTGGTAAAGCTTTTTTTGCAAGTTTTCTGTTTTCTCTTTTAATTATATATTCATATAATTGCATTTTGCTTTGCCTTTCTATGTTGTTGTTGTTGTTGGCTTTTGCACTAGAGTAATTGCAAAGCGGTGACATTTTAAGTGCAAAGAGAAACGCAATAAAGAGCTACAAAAATAAGCACAAAGAAGATGACGACTACAACTACAACAACGACAACAAAGAAGATGACAACGACAACGACAACAACCTTGATGTAATCTCTGAGACAGCTCTCTGTGCTTGGTTGGCTCTTGTAGTCGTCACCTAGTTGTTGTATTATCGCACCCCTTGACACAACAGAAAGATATCTTTTGCATTGTCTTTTATTTTGTATCTGCATCTGTAACTGTAACTGTTACTGTATCTGTAACTGTATCTTTGTCTGTGTTTGCTTTCTCTGTATCTTTGTCTTCGTGCACTTTTGCTTTACGCTTTCCACTTGCATTTAACTTAAATTGCTGTGATAGAGCGACTGAGCCGGGTGGGGCCGGGCCGGGCGAAGACGACGTCTGTTAAGGGGGGGAGGGAGGTAGGTGGGTCGACCGCGTTTGTGTTTTATATTTTAAGTGTCAGGGTTGCCACACATTTTAATTTATTTAAGCATATTCCACAGTGGCGGCGCACACAACTTGGCCCGCGTTCACATCATGCAAATGAGCTAAGTGCATACAGTGCCACTGAAAAGTTTTCTACATTCATTTATTTTGTGGCTCTCACTGTTACTCTCTACCTCTCTCTCTCCACTCTCTCGATGAGTGTGTTTTTGATAGCTGGCAGCTGTTTGAAAGCATATATGTATTGAGACTTCCATTAGTTCTGATAGTTACAACAAAATTTCGTTGTCTTGAGTTTTTTGCTAGGTTTCCCAATTAGTTTGCCCACTGTGCTGGAAACCAACAACAACAAAAACAACAGCAAAAAGGAATTTACTTTGGTATCTTATTTTTGATGTGCTCCAAATGCATTGCAATAAAGTACAATATTTAGAGAAGATGCAGTAAAGAAAATCTGTCATCTTTAAACAAAAAATATAAGTTTAGCTTTGTAGAATGTTAATTGTCTTCTTCTAAAATTTAAATTTTCTTTCATTTTTGTTAGATTTTAGATAAAGGCGCTTATTAAAACGAACATTATTTAATTTATTTACTAAGTCTTATTCTTAAAATAGCTATAAGGACGCTAATGAAGATTTCAAAAAAAAATAAATCGTTTCTATTTAATTAATGTAATAAAATTTGGAGTATAAAAGTTATATCTCTTAAATATCTCAAAAAGTTACAGCTTAATATTTCCTTTTTTAGGTAAATAGAATTAATTGTATAGTGAAATAAAATAAAATTTAAATTTTTTTTGACAAAGGGTGGATAAGGTACTGGTAACTGCCCCCAGCGATTTTTGAAAAGTAATGCTGCAATTCAAAGCAGAATAGTAAAAAAAAATGGTAGACCACATTTCAGTTATTAAACTTACACGTCGCTGCTTAATTAAAAAAAAAAAAAAAGTGTTTTTATTCAAGCCATTTTTTTAAAATCTAACACAGTCCAACACACAAAATGGAAACAACTTCTCTTTTCGCAATTTTTCGAGTACATATTGAAACTAGAAAAACCCCATAAGGATTTTGCTCAAAGTCGTCAATAAGGTAGTTTTTTTATATCCGCAATTTTTCCGCTCAAACCTGATTTTTTGAGAATAAGACCATTTTTATGGAGTCTACATCGATATGTAGATAGACCGTTCGGAATTTCGTTTTCATATCTTCAGAAAAGTTTTGGATGTTGTTAAAGATAAATAAATTGTAGAACAGACACCAATAAGAAACTGTATCGAGTGTCACATAATTACTAATATTTTTAAAAAATTACCATACTGTTATGCTTCTTACTATACACAGCTAAACTATTGGAAATCTAGCATTCCAG
Organism: Chymomyza amoena; assembly: GCA_037043745.1. Classification (NCBI taxonomy): domain Eukaryota; kingdom Metazoa; phylum Arthropoda; class Insecta; order Diptera; family Drosophilidae; genus Chymomyza; species Chymomyza amoena. The sequence goes on from JBAMAX010000258.1 coordinate 133,545, forward strand.
TAACAATCAAAACTCTCTTGCACATGCCAGCTTCATCCGAACATTCCTTAATACCTTTTGGTATTACGAAAGTGAACTATTTTGCAGAACATTTTTTTCTAAAAACATTTACTAGTAGTTTGATTTTTATCATGAAATTTATTGCTCAGTATATAAAAGTTACAAAAAAAGGAAAAAAAAGTATCAATCGATATCCATTGAAGTTGACGCTTGTTGTGGTTTCGATTTTTTTGGTGGTGGTTCAAAGTCATGGTCTGACTCTGCATCGTCCGAACTAGAAAGAGAATCCAGAGCTACATCTCTGTCAGTGCGTCCATCATATTCAGTGTCTTCCGGGTCTTCGGTGCCTTCATCTTCATATTGGCATAATTTATGACTCCACCAACACACCTCCGCAAGCATTGAGTCCAACTTCTTGCCTTTATATCTTTTTTTCATTGGCATTGTGACCTGATGGAAACGCTCCCCTTGTTCATCAGTTTCGGTGGATAATTGTCGCAAGAAGTCATCAAGATGAGAAGCGTTGATGTTTTCAAAGCATTCGAGCATTGTTGCCATCTGGCTCTGCTCGATGCTTTCCTAAAACTCCCTCAATCACAGCTTTTAAAGCGTCCCATGCTTTCCGGTGATTGTTTGTCAGGACGTTTGTGAATTATTCGCTTTTAATTTAAATTTTTTTAATTTTTGAACGGTTTATGATACACTTCTCGCAAAAATTAAGGGAACAGTAAAAATTTTTAAATTTTTGGGTGATTTTCAACAGGCTGTATTTCAGTGAAAAATGGTCGGACAGGAAATAAAAAATTAGGCTTTTAAAGCTTGAAAGCTCTAGTTTTCAGATTATTTTGGGAAAAGTTTTTAGGAGTTCCGGTTCTCATGCAATCTTTAGATGAAGCGCAAAGAAAATTTTTTCTAAATTTTGTACATTTTGTTTTTAACTCTACGGCAATGGGATGGGCAATGGGCAATACACCAATGCATGGATCACAAAGCCTGATTATTCAGCTTCAAGATGCTTTTTACAGGACCCCGATACGACCATTTCTCTCTGAGATATTGAATTTTGAACACTAAAGGATCCTTTTTCATTTAACTACCGATATCTCTGTAACTACTGATCGCACAGCAATCGGACGGGGAATTTCATTATCTGTGGAAAATTTCCTAAAAAATACAGTCAAGAGTTAGTGGAGAAAAATTTTTTTTTACTTCTAACATTTCATTGAAAAAAGTAAAAAAAATGACTTTTTCCCAATTTTTGGTTAATTAACTGTATCTTCACTGATATGGGTGCAAAAGCTAAGATAAAAGTGAAATTCTACAGCCTAATGTACCCCAAAGAGCCCCTCAAATTTTAAAATCGTTCGGTTAAACGGTTTTTCTAGACCAATTGATCAAAATTAAAGAAAAATTAAAGGAACAAGGTTTTTGTCCCTTAACTTACCGTAATCATTTTCAAAATCAAAAAATCGATCTCTCTCTTAAGAACACTTTGTGAAAAGCAATTGACATAACACTTTGAATTGTATTTTTGCTCAGAGCAAAACACTTTTTTTCTGTTCCTCTTTGGTTTGATTTTTCTATGACACTTTTTCGCGAGAAAAACACTTGTGTGTATGGATGTATGCTTGTACGGGACACCTGTGCGACGCTGACTTTGGTTGACGTTGCTAAGCAACAAACACAAAGTTGAGTAAAGTAAATTTTGCTTATGGCTCACTTGCTGGTGCCACATTTTTCATTGTTGAGGCATCCTGCGATTCAATCCTATTGAGCATGTCTGGGACATTTTGGGCCGCCGATTGCGTGAAAATTACCCAAGTTTGCGCAACTTAGCTGCGTTAGAGAACGCATTGATAAGAGTTTGGCGCCAGATTCCTCAGCGGATGATCCGCAATTGCATTTCAAGTATGCGTCAGAGGCTGCAGGCTGTGAATCGGAGTAGAGGTGGAAACACTCGATACTGAACACATAAGACACACACACACCCTCACACACTTTGGAAAATGAGTTTGGAGTCGTTAAATACTGTGGAGCTGACGAACCAAGGGGTCTAATTTTTCCAAAACAATCATTAACACACGTGCGTAAGCACAAACGAGATTTTTTTTCAAATTTTTTTTCAAAATTAGTCATTGACAAACACGAAATTGTATGAACAGTCGGAAAAAAATCGATTTTTTGATTTTGAAAATGATTACGGTAAGTTAAGGGACAAAAACCTTGTTCCTTTAATTTTTCTTTAATTTTGATCAATTGGTCTAGAAAAACCGTTTAACCGAACGATTTTAAAATTTGAGGGGCTCTTTGGGGTACATTAGGCTGTAGAATTTCACTTTTATCTTAGCTTTTGCACCCATATCAGTGAAGATACAGTTAATTAACCAAAAATTGGGAAAAAGTCATTTTTTTTACTTTTTTCAATGAAATGTTAGAAGTAAAAAAAAAATTTTTCTCCACTAACTCTTGACTGTATTTTTTAGGAAATTTTCCACAGATAATGAAATTCCCCGTCCGATTGCTGTGCGATCAGTAGTTACAGAGATATCGGTAGTTAAATGAAAAAGGATCCTTTAGTGTTCAAAATTCAATATCTCAGAGAGAAATGGTCGTATCGGGGTCCTGTAAAAAGCATCTTGAAGCTGAATAATCAGGCTTTGTGATCCATGCATTGGTGTAGCTCAAAAAATTTTCCCATTGCCGTAGAGTTAAAAACAAAATGTACAAAATTTAGAAAAAATTTTCTTTGCGCTTCATCTAAAGATTGCATGAGAACCGGAACTCCTAAAAACTTTTCCCAAAATAATCTGAAAACTAGAGCTTTCAAGCTTTAAAAGCCTAATTTTTTATTTTCTGTCCGACCACTTTTCACTGAAATACAGCCTGTTGAAAATCACCCAAAAATTTAAAAATTTTTACTGTTCCCTTAATTTTTGCGAGAAGTGTATGTGGACTTGATTAAAATGGTCAAAAAAATCACGTTGGAATTGAAATTTGGCCGATATTAAAAAAATACCTTATTGATGACTTTAAGCAAAATCCTTTGGGGGTTTCTCCAGTTTCAGAATGTACTCCAAAAAAAGCAAAGTGTGAAGTTGTTTCCAGCCGATGACCTCGGAAATATTGTACTGTGTAATTTAGCACTAGGGCTTTTAAAACAAAAAACATTTGTTTTAATCAACACATTTCCTTAAAAAAATACATGACAGTTTTTTAAGTATGTTCCATAAATATATCAATAAATTTTTTTTTACATGCGATTTTATACGATCTTTATGTGGTGTTAATATGAATCAATCGATATGGTGAAACTATGTTAAGAAATAATAAAGCGAATATTTTTTAATGCATTTTTTATAAAATTTATAAAAAAAAATGTTTTTTGTCAAAAGATGGCAAAAATTATAGTTAATTTTTATGATATTTATTGGAAGGTATACTTTTTTACTTTATAAAGGAAAAAATTGATTTATTTAAATATAAAAATTTCAGATTGCTTAACTAGCGATTTCTTAATAAATTCTTTAAAAAACGCATACAAATTTTTATTATTTTGTATTATTAATTAAAGATAACACTTTAAGCTTTTCTTGCAATTCTAATTTAAACAGAATTTAAATCTAAATTGAATTATGAAATTTATTAAAGTATTTCATGTTTTTTTTTGAATTTTAACATTTTTTTTAATATAAAAAATTAAATGGGATATTAATAGATATTAATAAATTAGCCAATTACGATTAATTTTATAACAGCGCTTGATTCTTCGGATAAAAAAAAATATTTAAGTGTGAAAATGAAAAATCTTTTAAAAACCAGTGAGAACCTATTAAAACTCTTATTTTTGGAATATTATTATAAAAAATAAGTTTGCGTTTTTTTTAAAACACCAAACATTCCAACTGCACAAGAAAATATTCATACAAAAATTATTATCTAAGTTTTTATTTACACATGTACGGCAAATGAAGGCAGACTAACAAACAAAACTTGATTTAGCCCATGCTTTACGCAAGATGGCGCTAGCAAGTCCACTAGATGGCGCCAGCCGCAGCCACAGCAGCTTTTTCGACAAACAAAAAAGAGCTCATACAATGTTTTCTTTATATGTTTAAGGTCATTGAATTGCAATCTGACATAAACAAAAACTACAGTTCTTCAGGATTCGAACATAATCTTATAAAAAAAAGTCCATTAAACGTACTTTGATGCATCGAGTCTAAAAACGTAAACAAAAATAATGTTTTTTCTTTTGTGGTTTGGATCCAACCTAGAACTGAACCTAAGCCTAAAATGTGGAACAATCGCCAAATTTTTGTTGTAGTTCCTTTCTTCTTGTAGAGCATAGGGCTTCTAAGACAAGATTTAAAAGAATGTAAAATAATAAAGTCGAAAAAGTTTGCTAAAGTGGGATAAGAGATACTTCTACATACGCAGTAACCCTTAAAAATTACCATAAAGTGTAAAATTTGTGTTAAAAATTAGAACAAAAAAATATTTTCCGAAGCTGGCTGTTACTTGGTGAACCACATTTCTAAAATGGATTGATGAGTCTTCTGTTCCATTCTCATCGCTAGTGCACGAATGTATATTACCCTTGACCTTATGAACACATCGTACAAAGTTTCAACAAAAAGCAGAGCGAATATTTGTGAGTCTTCTGTTCCAATCTCATCGCTAAGACATGAATCTATACTACCCTTGACCTCATGGAAACATCGTATATAGCTTCAACAAAAAGTAGAGCAAACATTCGTTAGTCTTCTATACCAATCCCATCGCTAACACACGAATCTAAGCTACTTGACCTTATGGACACATCGTATATAGCTTCAACAAAAAGCAGAGCAAATATTCGTGAGACTCTGTTTCAATCTCATCGCTAACACACGAATCTATACTACCCTTGACCTTAAGAACACATTGTACAAAGCTTCAACAAAAAGCAGAGCGAATATTCGTGAGTCTTCTGTTCCAATCTCATCGCTAGTGCACGAATTTAAACTACTTGACCTTATGAGCACATCGTATATAGCTTCAACAAAAAGCAGAGCGAATATTCGTGAGTCTTCTGTTCCAATCTCATCGCTAGTGCACGAATCTAACCTACCTGATCTTATGAACACATCGTATATAGCTTCAACAAAAAGCAAAGCGAATATTCATGAGTCTTCTGTTTCAATCTCATCGCTAACACACGAATCTATACTACCCTTGACCCTATGGACACATCGTATATAGCTTCAGCAAAAAGCAGAGCGAATATTCGTGAGTCTTCTGTTCCAATCTCATCGCTAACATACGAATCTATACTACCCTTGACCTTATGAACACATCGTACAAAGCTTCAACAAAAAGCAGAGCGAAATAACGTGAGAAGAAAAAAAAAATACGCTAAAGAAATAAAGTTTTTTCATTAAACTGATGCCGGTAGAGACAACAAAGTGACGACAACGATGTATGCTCAAATTCAGAAGCAACACAGCAAAATAAAAATGAAAAACGAAAAAGGAAAAACATGCAAGACAGGACAAAGTTTGCGTTTGATGCTGCTTTTCTTGAAGCAAAATGTTGCACATACGCAGCGTGCGCCAGCCATAAATGTTGCACTCAGGATGTTGCATGGAGCAAAAAAAAAAAAAAAACTTTATGCGAACTTGGCCAAAGTGCAAGCTGCAATAAAATGCAGACCACAGAACAAGAGCCAAATTATATGAAATTAAACGAGATAATCTCTATGTGTGTGTGTGGGTGCGTGTGTGTTTGTTTGTGTGTGTGTGTATGTGTCCAATGTTCCATGAAGCTCTTTACGATGAGATGCATGGGATTTTTTACGATTTGATGAAATTTTTCATTTCTGCAACATTTTATTTTTTACTTCTCGAATTTTTTCGCTCTTTATTGTTGCCATAAGTATATGGCTGAGTAACTTGAGGAACGCAGAAAACGTGTGAAGATTATAAGTTTTATATAACTAAATAACTTTTGTATCTGGTTAGAATATGAATATGGATGTGAGTAAATATGCATTCAAGATTCAATATTGTGTATTGTTCTCTGGCATCCCTGAATATCAAATAACTTTGAGTACTACAAAAGAGTGTTGAAAAAATATCGTTATTTTTATAGCTTTTAATATAAACATCGATGTTTCGAAATATCGAAGCTTAAATTAAGATATTGTTAAAAATAAAGAATAAATATTATGTTTTGTCAAAAATTTACGAATCACAATTTAAAAAGAATATTTTAAAAGGAAAAATCGATGTTTCGATATATCGAAGCTAAATAAAGATAATATAAGGAATGAATAGATTATTTAGGGCAAAATTTTTGTTTAACAATTTACGCAGATTATTTCAACAGGAAAACATCCATGTTTCGATATATCAAAGTTTAAGTGAAGATAATGTAAGAAATTAATAAAATATTCGGGCTTGAATTTTTGTCTCACAATTTACAAAGATTATTTTGATATAAACTACGATTAATACATCCATTCTGGTCACGATTTCTTACTCACCATTTAAAAAGATTATTTTAATATAATAAATTAATGTTTTCCAATTACTAAAAGTATCAAATAAATATTTTGTCGAACATCACCAATATTATGGCATCTCTTGGAATCCAATACCTTTGAGTATTACAAAACAGTGCTGAAAAGTCATTGATGTTTTCGTTGCCTTTTGACGTGACAACATCTTAAATTAGGTTTGTATGGGTGGCATCATTGAAAAAGTATAACGATAACCGTAACGATAAGTCTAACGATAAATAATCGTAACGATAAGTGGCATTTTTATTTTTGGTTTGCGCTCTGCTCTTATCTATAAACGAACCAGCGACTTTTTGTGAATCGCAGCAACAAGCAACGCACATTGTCAGCCGCACCGCTTAGCGCTCAGCACCAAACTGGCACTGCTCAAAGCGGTGGCTATTTTTAGTTTTGAGTGAGCGCAACTGATTAACCCCAGCGGCGCATAGCCTCTGCGGTCTGCCGAAATACTGCATTACCTCCGCAGAAAACGTAATTGATTACAAGCGCTGCGTTTCGTTTGAGGGATTGTAAGCGGAGGCAAATAGAAAAGCAGTGATCTGCCGAAAATCTGCATTACAACTGCGGAAAAAGTAATGCACAAATAGAAACTCGCACTGCGCTACCTTAGCAACACAAAATTTTGTTATTTTGTTTGCATGCTAACAAGTATAGTTCGGCCTTTCTTCTGTCAAACCATTCGTTTATACCTTTTTATTTATTATCTACTGCCGAGAAAATTTTATTTTAATAAGAGATACGAAAACGTAAAGTCTGACAACTCGTTTCATAATTTCATGAAATATACGTATAATCTTGATTGCGTATCAAACGTTTCTAAGTCAACTACGTTAAAAGAAACAACCATCGACTTGACTTTCGCAAGACACATTACAGCAGAAACACTTCCTTTCATTTCCTATTTCTCCTATCATCGTCCTATCCTCAACAAAATCACTCAAATAGGAATTATTATTGTGTAATTTAATAATATTCATATCAATAAATATTCTACCGAGAAAAAGACGTTGTCTCGTAAAATCTTCGCCCGTAAAACCGACTTTACAGGCAACAGTTTTTGACGTGACAACGTCTTAAATTAGGTTTGTATGGGAGGCACCATTGAAAAAGTCTAACGATAACCGTAACGATAAGTCTAGCGATAAATAATCGTAACGATAAGTGGCATTAAGTGGCATAAGTTGGCAGCACCAAACTGGCACTGCTCAAAGCGGTGGCTATTTTAGTTTTGAGTGAGCGCAACTGAATAACTATTTTATTTTTGGTTTGTGCTCTGCTCTTATCTATAAACGAACCAGCGACTTTTTGTGAATCGCAGCAACAAGCAACGCACAGCGTCAGCCGCACCGCTTAGCGCTCAGCACCAAACTGGCACTGCTCAAAGCGGTGGCTATTTTTAGGTTTGAGTGAGCGCAACTGATTAACCCCAGCGGCGCATAGCCTCTGCGGTCTGCCGAAATACTGCATTACCTCCGCAGAAAACGTAATTGATTACAAGCGCTGCGTTTCGTTTGAGGGATTGTAAGCGGAGGCAAATAGAAAAGCAGTGATCTGCCAAAAATCTGCATTACAACTGCGGAAAAAGTAATGCACAAATAGAAACTCGCACTGCGCTACCTTAGCAACACAAAATTTTGTTATTTTGTTTGCATGCTAACAAGCATAGTTCGGTCTTTCTTCTGTCAAACCATTCGTTTATACCTTTTTATTTATTATCTACTGCCGAGAAAATTTTATTTTATTAAGAGATACGAAAACGTAAAGTCTTTAATTTAATGAAATATACGTATAATCTTGATTGCGTATCAAAAGTTTCTAAGTCAACTACGTTAAAAGAAACAACCATCGACTTGACTTTCGCAAGACACATTACAGCAGAAACACTTCCTTTCATTTCCTATTTCTCCTATCATCGTCCTATCCTCAACAAAATCACTCAAATAGGAATTATTATTGTGCAATTTAATAATATTCATATCAATAAATATTCTACCGAGAAAAAGACGTTGTCTCGTAAAATCTTCGCCCGTAAAACCGACTTTACAGGCAACAGTTTTTTTTTTGGAAAACATCGATATTTCGATATATTAACTGTAGATAATGTAAGGAATGAAAAAAATATTCAGGCCAGATTTTCGTCTCACAATTTACAAAAATTACTTTACTATAAACTACGATATATCGATGTTTTCCAATTAGGGGAATATAAAAAATGCACATTTTGTTGCGCTCAGAATTTTTGTTTCACAATTTAAAAAGATTATTAAAGTATATACATACTCCGATATATCGCTAAATCGATGTTTGCCAATTAAAGGCATCAAATGAGAAGTTGCCGAATTACACCAAGACTTTGGCATCTCTTGGTATGCAATACCTTTGAGTAATACAAAACAGTGCTAAAAAGACATCGATGTTTATTTGAGCTGATTTTTTTGGTGAAAAATATCGATGTTTCGATACATATGAATGAATGATTATTTTCGCTGTTTTTTTTGGTGAAAAGTATCGATGTTTCGATATATCGAAGCTTAAATAAAGATAATATAAGGAATGAATAGAATATTCAGGTCAAAAGTTTTGTCTGACAATTTACAAAGATTATTTTAATACAACCTTCAATATATCGATGTTTTCAATGAAATACAACGCAAACGTCGATGCTTTCCACCCAAAAGCAACGAAAACAGTGCTGGGAAAAATATCGATGTTTTCAAAACTTTTGATTCAAAAATTTTGATATATTGAAGTTAAATAATCTTATTAATTTTTGAGAAGAAAATTGTGACCAAAATTCGATATATCGAAACATCGATGTTTTCCACCAAAAAGCAACGAAAGCAGTGCTGGCAAAAAAACGAGGTTTTTGAGGCTTTTGATTGAAAAATATTGATACATTGAAGTTTATAATCTTATAATTTTTGGAAAGAAATTTCTGACCAGATTTCGATATATCGGAACATCGATGATTTCCAACAAAAAGCGACGGAGACATCATTATATCGAATTCCGGCAAGAATTTTCGACCTTCTATTTAAAAGGCTTATATACTGTGATATATCGATGTTTTCCAAATGAAAGCACCTCAAACATTGATGTTTTTCCAGCACTGCCAAAATACTTAAGACATACAAAAGAAAGTTCATACCTGTTTAATATATAAATGCAATATGCGAATATATATGTTTACATTCCGAGATTGTTTGTCTATCGATTTTCTGTATGAGATATGACGCCAATACAATAAAAGTTGAAAAAACCCTCATATATTATAGGAATTGAAATTTCTTATCTTACGTTAAAACAAAGATCAAAGCTCTTGTGTAGATCTTTATCGATAGATCTTTCCATTCCGCACATTCTAGCTTCTTTGACAATTTTCTGGATAGAATGCTAAAGGTTACTAACCTCTCAACAAAAATTTACATTACATTCTTAATTATCGATACTACATAAATTTCATCGACACATGTAAGTCTAATAGACCAAAAAAAAGTTGTCCACCATTTATTTTTCGTGATATTGAGGATATAGCATTTCAATATATTGTCATAGCATATAAATATTTCTTTCTGCTGTGTTCAATCGCTTTGAATAGCTCTCTGGGGAATACGGTTTTTTAACTCTTTAAACACATTTGCTCCATAACAAAGTACTAGTATATACACTGCCCGACAACCGATTAGCACACCCTATGCTCCGCGTCTTAAGAGCTAAATATCAAGAAAACGAATAAAACTTTCAAGTTGAATCTTTTTTCCATTAAAAGAATACAAAATTATACACGAGAATAAATGGAAGATATGATATTAACTTTATTAATAACATATTAAATGAATTTAATCAAACTTAACATAAAAAATTAACTTTCATTTTTGCGACATTTGATTAGCACAGTCAACTGAAAACTTTAAATAACAAAAAAAATAGATTCAAAGTTCATTCAAATAATTTTTTTAAATTAGTTTCAACATTTTTGATGTCTTCTGTAAAATATTTAATAATGTGTTGAGCCTCCACGGTTAAGTATGACTTCATACATCCGACTTGGTAAGGAGTCATATAATTTTTTAATGTAGTCGAGTGAAATAGCCTCCCAGGACCTTTTAATTCCTTCAATGAGTTCAGCTTCAGTTGAATATTGTCTGCCGGACTCGTACACCTTGCGTGCTAGCCATCCCCAAACATTTTCTATAATATTCAGGTCGGGCGAGTAAGGCGGCCATGCTAGCAATTCCACGTTCTGACCCTCAATCCAGGATTTTACGATCCTGGCTGTGTGGATAGGTGCGTTATCCTGCTGGAACTTCCATTCCAAGGGTCCGAAAATATCCTTGACTGCAGGAAAAGCCGTTTCCAGAACACCTTTGTACGCAATGGCATTCATTCGGCTGGTTAAAAATTGCAGTTCTATGGTGCCAAAGTAAGTAATTGCGCCCCAGACCATGACACCACCTGCACGGCTGTGCAACCGATCTAAGGTATGCTCTTCCTTTCTGAGATCATGAAAGTAGTCAGGACCCTCCAAATTGAACTTTTTTTCATCCGAAAAGACTACACGCTCCCACTCCTTGGTCCAGGTCATATTCGATCGACAGAAATCGAGCCGTTGCATCTTGCGAAGTTGGTTTAGTGGTGGTTTTTTCTTTAGTTTTAGACGCTTTATATGTTCAGCTTTCGATATAACTCTTTGTACAGTCCGAACGCACGCTTTAACACCAGTTTTTTCTTTTATTTTGGCGGCGGAGTCGTGAGAATTAGATGCGTGCCTTAATATAATTCGCTTGTCAGCTGCTGTTATTACTGATGAGGGCCGACCTTTCATGTTTTTTCCATAGGTATCCTCATTGTTTATGTATGAGGTAATAACTTTACGGCTGCGTTTAATATTTTTGGATATTTGAAGAATCGAGTGACCACACTCCCTGTAAGCCTTGATTTTGGCTTTTTCAGACTCATCCAACGGTTTTGCTTTTCCCATTATTACTTTATTTTATTGATAATCGATCACAATAAGTAAATAATAACTTTAATCAGTCAGACACCGCAACCTATGCGCAAAAATTGACACTAAAGCGAAAATGTGCTAATCGGCTGTCGCAAAAAAAATGCATGCATTTTTGTCGCACTTCAAAGAAAACAGCAAAACAAAATAACGGTTCAATTCCAGAACTCAAGATTATTCTCAGAATGAGTAAAAATGATGAAGAATAGAATAAAAAAGTAATATGCATGAAACATATTCAGAGTTCTGAGTTATTTGCCTTTAAACTGATAGGTTAGAGAGTGTGCTAATCGGTTGTCGGGCAGTGTATGTATAGGTATAAGAGTATGTACATATGTACATTTATATACTCCGCTTATGGGTACTGAAAGGCTATCGATCTCTCATCACGCAAAGGCCTCTCTCTGTCATGCATATTTGTTTTCACATAGTTTTACTGGAACAACAAACTTCGGACATGAAACGTTTTATTGGCAACCCCATTGCACTTATCAACACTGGCTGTGTGTTTGTTCACACACTTGAAATATAAACGAAAGCAAATATTTTTGGAGCAAGAGAGAAGCAAGTGACAGCGATGGCAAAAGGCTGTCAGTCCTTCGATTGAAACTAGAGATGGGAGCATTCGATTGAGCTGCGGGCGTGAGTGGTGGCATGGTAAAATATCATTTTGCATATCAATGGACTATTGGAAGTTTGATATTGATGCAAATATTGGGAAATTGTATTTTTAGAGACAGTATGCACAAAGATATGCGACATCTGGAAACGGAACGATTTTTCCTTAGAATTATGGAATGATATTTTATTTAATTTGGCTTGTCAAATTTAAAAATGCGACTGACAATTGCTAAAAAATATTAAAGGCCTTTACGAATAAGAAAACATTAGAGCAATTCCTGGGACTCAAGAAGGCAGTTCTTATATGGCTTCAATAGAGAAATATAATTTTCTCTCAGCACATTATTTTTTTTTTACAATATAATGAATTATATGGCGGACTTAAGATGGCCGCCGAAAGCCCCAAATGTCATTCTTAAAGTGTAACCCCAAATTCGTGATTAGCGACACAGAAAATTCATATTTGCATACAAAACTAAAATAATCTTTCAGGCTTTTGGCGGCCATATTAAATCCGCCATTTTGTATATTTTAAATTCTAAGTCCAGATTCGTGATTTGCGACCGCGAAAACTTACACTTGCATACCTAACTCAAACTTGAAAAACAAAAAACTCATCTTAGGTCCACCATTTTGAAATTTTGAAAAATTAGTAAGATACGAGTACGCAAAACACTTATAACCTTTACGCCTCTCACAACCGAACAAAAAATGCCATTCACTTGAAATTCGATACAGATGTTCGGGAAGAGTGTACCAACACAACAAAATAAAAAAAATCGATAATCGAAAATACGTTGTCCACGAAATTTGAAAAGTCGCCTTACTTTTTGAACACACCTCGTACTTATAATCAGCTACCAAAAAAGTGTCTTAATATCATATTAAAAGGGATTGCAATAATGTTTTTCTGAGAATAATCTTCAAAATTGTGATTTATTTTTGGAGTTACTTTGCTTTGACGGCCATTGTAGTGCCGACATTTTGAAATATTATAAATCACGATACTTTAAGAAGTAAACGAGAAGGCAAAAATTTTTTAAGCTAAAACTTATTTATGTTAAAAGTGGAAGTGTGAGGAGGGGTGGCTGGTTTGACAGAGAATGGCCCGTAAATTTATATATGTACATAAATAACTTTTTTTTTATTCACTGTCTAAAAAAATCGTGTTGAGTTGTATTAAAAAAAAGATGCCTGAACTGGTAAAAAAAATTTCTACGCAAATTTTAAATTTTTGATTATAATTGTTGAAGTAAAACTAAAAATGCTTAAATTCGGCAATAAAATTAAAATTCGCGAATTAGGAAAACAAAGATGTATAAACCTACTATTTCAAAATTGCCAAAAAAAACTTAATTTCAGATTTTTAGTATTTTTAATTAAAATTTTTGAATTTTAAAAAGGTTAAATTTCTCGAATTGGTAGAAAAATAATTTTTATAAGCATTTCAATATCGCCAAATAAAGATTACTTTAACTGTTTTAGCATTTTTACTTTTAATTCAAGTTCTTAAATTCCGAAATAAGGTTAAATTTATCGAATTGCGAAAAAAAAACGAATTCTATAAGCTTATTTTAAAATTGCTTAGAATTCGAAAATAGTAATTCGATTTTAATATTTCGATTTTAAAATTTGTTAGTCATAATTTTGATTAAAATTCTTGAATTCTCAAATAAGCTTTAATTTCTCGAATTGGAAAAATTAAAAGTTTTATAAACTTATTTCAAGATTACCTAGAAAAATTACTTTAAATTTAATTTTGATTAAAATTCTTAGTTTTCGAAATAAAAATTTATAAACTGGGAAAAATAATTATTAGCATAAGCTTATTTAAAGTTTTCTTAAAATTCGAAAAATAATTTTTTGCTCAGGAGTTTGGACTTTTTCAGTCATATTTTAATCATGAACGTACTTGTCATTATGACTTTTTTTTTGATCTGAAAAGCAAAGGATTGTGTTAGCTTTAATTTTTTTTTAAATAAACAAAAGTTTTGTATGATTTAAGATTCTTTTCCAGCTTGCTTTAAATTTGACAATTCGTATTTAAAATTTATTGCTATTATCTATTATTATATCTAGATTTTTCGGACTTTTTTAAAAAAGAAAAGTTTATTAAGGTAGCTGCTACTAAAAAAGTTTTTAAATTCAGAACGTCAGTGCAGGTTGCTTTCAAAAGCTTCCAGGTGATACTCCCAATTCAAAGCGTTTTTTGAGCTTTTCAGAGAAAATTCAATTTGCTTTTTCTAAATTCAAAGTTTATAGTTCGTGTTGTAGGTGTTCTAGCTGGAATCTTGAACTAGTTCGCATACCGTAAAGATTAAAAAATTTGGCTTTTCTTTCATATTTCCAAAAAAAACAAAAATTTTTTATCAGTAAATTAAATGTTCATCGGAATGTCCTCACATAGATAAGGCAGCTCCAAAATCTTGCGCCAGCTGCCGTAGCAGGGGGATTACTCGCATGATTTCCCTTTGGAATAGAGGCATAGTACGCTCCACTGGGAGTCAAGGATATCAGAAGAATAGATAAATTTAAAGGCAAAAATATATTAAGCCTTATAATGCATAAAACACTCGATTTCAGAAATAATTTTTACTATCTAAGCATTGTTTAAATGTTCCATAGAACATGCTGGACAGAGTTTTAGAGAAGCTGAGCGAAATTTTATATTTATAAGTTTAAGAAATTTATAAGTACTAAACAAGAGGCATAATTTTGATTGGTTCTCATTCCAAAAAGAACAAAATTTTATTTTTTTTAGTGAAATTTTTTTCTTAACTTTCTCAAATAAATGTAGATTGATGCTTCCGGAAAATAAAATATTTTTTATAGGTTCATTTGATCAGAAAAAAAATATGAATAAATTTATATAGAGTATAACATTTAATATATATAATAGATAAGGGCCAATCAATTTAAATGGGGCTGAAAAAGTGTAATCCTGCCCAAACTTCTTGAATTCTCTTAAAGTGAATAAATATCGTAAAAATCTATAGTTAGCTTATCTGGAAAAATATATGATTTTTAGATTAGTTTGCAGCTCGATTCAAACTTGCACCATTATTAGTCGAATGTAGCGCTTCACGGGTCTGTCTTAATCGAATTCTTTCACGTTCATTGCGATCTTCATGTTCTAGGGCAATGCGATTAGATTGATAATTAATTTGATCCGTGTCATTTCTGCCAATTGAAATACATCATGCATTGATCGATTAGGAGACCGCATTCCCAATTGTCCTAATGCTTTATTAGCCATCGCCAAACATAGATCTTCAATATGAATTAAAGCTTCATTGTAAACTTCCGGCGTTAATTCCTTCACTAGAATAATAAAACAAAATATCTACTGATAAATACCTTGATATTTGATGATGGTGATTTGATTAAAAAAATGTTGCCCAAATAATTGCAAATAGAACACGCATTTGATATGGATGAGGAGTAATAGCAGCATCTGCTAAATTTTGATCTCAGTGCAAATCATTTTCGAACAAATTCAAATTTTGACATGCCTCTCGATACGTTGCACACAATACGCCTTTCACTTTTCTCAATAATTGAAACGATGTTAGACCTTGAACACAAGAACCGATATTCACAAAAATACGTATATCTCACGAACCAATACACCCAATACACATCGCAATAGGCTTAAAACCTCCGTATTGACAACTTCTAACACACGCAAAAATCTGATTTGCAAGACATTGACGCGTTCTTCAGAACACCCGTAACACGTAAGACAGAAATTTATTTAATATGTACATATATGTTATGTAGATAGATAGATTGGCAATCAACCGATACGAATAAGGTTATGATCCAATATTGAGTACATCAACTAATCGGTACACATAAAATATAATTTAGTGTCTGATAGGGCTTATATTATATGTGTTCGTTAGGGTGGAACAGTGCTATCGAACGGGAGTCTGCGAAAATGGGTCTGGCGGTAAATGAGGGCAAAACGAAGTATATGCTGTCGTCAAGTAGGGACGTGCGGCGGCTTGGGTCCCAGATTACGGCCGACAGCTATACTTTCGATGTTGTCAAGGAATTCATCTACCTTGGCACCGCCGTTACCACCGACAACGATGTCAGCCTGGAGATCAAGCGCAGAATAACTCTTGCCAACAGGTGCTATTTCGGTCTCAATAGGCAATTGAGTAGTAGAGACCTCTCTCGCGCGACAAAACTATCACTCTACAAGGCACTCATCCTTCCAGTGCTTCTTTACGTACTGCGCAAGTTCTTTGGTCCTATTCGAGTTGGCGATGACTACCGCATCCGCACCAACCAGGAGCTGTATGAGCTCTTCAACGACATGGACGTTGCTCAGCGTATCAACATCCAGCGGCTTCGCTGGCATGTCGTTAGGATGGACGAGGATGCTCCAGCTAAACGTGTGTTCGATGCGGTAGTCAGCGGCCGTCGGCGGAGAGGACGACCGTGTTTGCGTTGGAAAGACCAAGTGGAAGGAGCCCTGTCTTCGCTCGGTGTGACCAACTGGAGAAGGCGCGCGCAATGCAGTGGCGCCTGGAGAGACGTTTTATAGCAGGCCGTAACCCGGTAATCGGGTTGTTATGGCCACATAAGAAGAAGAAGGGATGGATCAAATTTTTTTCGCTATAAAGCCGGTTTTGATTCTTTATTCTGAGCAATTTTGGCCATGAAACTATGAATCTGAAATTAATTTCGAGTCACCAGACCTTCTATTTACAAACCCAAAAAAGATATTTTTTCACTAGCCAAATAAAAACTGAGGGGTTTTTGGGATCGAGGAATTCATTTTTTACATCTATTTTTCATTTAGAACGCCACCAGAGGTCGCTTTTGTATATTATTATTAATTTTTTTAATATTCAAAAAAGAGTTTAGGCCAGTACACTGTTTTTCAGAGAGGTACGAAGAAAGCAGCTGCACTTTGCGTAACCTTTTACATTTTAGATCATAGTCAGAGACTGACTTTATTATATCGTTCCCCAAAAGAATATTAAATTTACGTATAATTTCTTTAAGGTATGTTTAGAATGAGCCAATGCTGATTTGTATTGAAATATTCCCAAGTTTTTGTTGTACATGTTCGTGCTTCTTGAGAATAGAGTTTATCGCATCTCTAGTTAAAAACCTAATAAAAGATGGTCTACCATTTTGAGTGCAGGTGCAATTGTGGGTTGTGGCAGTAGGGAAGTGTGGCGGGTGTGAGGGGTGTGTCGAGTGCGGTTTTTGCAGCATGCAAAAATATTTGCACTTGTAGCTGTGCTGCATATCCTGATGCAGCTTGGTGCCGTGCTCATGCGGCATGCAACATGCGCAACGGAAGCGGAAACATGACACCTGTACAACCGCACACCAGCACACAAACAAACACAAACACACACAGACACGCACACACACTGTTACGGACAAACACAACGAGTTGAGATAAACAGGAACTTATTATGCGAGTGCATGCAAAGCAGTAACTGTTTGGAGCCAGTTCCAAATGGGCTGGGAATACCAGATACCAGTTCCAGTTCGGGCTACAGGACCAGCTGCTGCATCTGGTTGTATGCATGTGTGTGTGTTTGTGTGTGTGTGTGCTTTATCTGCAATTATAATGACAACAGTTGCTTTGCGGCTTGGTTACCATTTGCTCTCTGCGCGCCATTTTGTTCATGGGCGATTTTTTTATAAATCAAAATCGTCAATATCGAATTTTAAATTTGAAGAAAAAATGGCAAAATGGCGAAATATAAAGATGTCTACCTCGTGTAAAATAATATTTGCAAATTTTTAGAGTTTTATGCGGGGAAATTTGTATATAGAATGCAGCAAAAAAAGCTCAACAATAGTTTTTATTTAAAACTTTTAAATTTTTTTAAGAAGCGTATAGTTTATGTTGCCCAATTTATGCGGCAACACCAACAGCTGTGACACCTTGACCTGGCCCCAATTGTTGCCACAAATAGCGTTGCTTTGTCAGCTATTAAAGGCTAAATTTGTTAGCCACTTTTTGGCCATATAGGAATTGTGGTTTTTTGACATAACTACGTTTTTGCTTTTGTTTTCATTTTAATTTCAGCTATTGCGAAATCAATTCACAAAAATTCTCCATCGTTATTGTTTATTTTACAAGCATTTTCACTTTTAACATTTTTATGGTAGTTGTTTTTTTTTTTGGTTAGCAGTGGCGTAGAGAGCTTTTTGGACGCGAAAGGGGGGCTCTTGATAAAGTTTTATATTTGAACTGGTAGATGATATTTATTTTATGCTTAAAATTTATTCTGCAAGCACAAAAATATTTTCCAATTTCACCAAAACGAACTTTCTATGTGGGTTTAAAACCAAATATTTTGTTGCAAGTGAAATTAAAATGTATTCCAATAACACTAATTGACAGCAAAATTAAGATTAAAGGAGACTTAGGGAGAACTATGGAATGGATTAACAAAAGGGGCATTTCTAGTCACTCAAATGCATCCTCAATATTTTCAACAAGGATCAACACTTGACCAAGTCTTTGCAGTGCAGTACAGCATTGGCAGGAAAGCATTGTACGATATCCCTACAAAACTACTAGACATTGCGAAGTGCTGCTTGAACAGACGACCTCGAAGCTCGCAAGGGTCTAAGTATGACAAGGCCCAACTTAGCACTCGAAAGCGCTGTCCGACAATCTGGTATAAACACTCATGGAATCAGTCCAATTACTTGCCAGATCGGTGACAGATTCACGAGAAAGCTTCCTGAAATTTGATGAAGCAGCTGAAGTTCGGCCTGAGAGTCAACGAAACAAAAACAAAGCTATAAATGATCACAATAATGAAAAGAGGAGGAGACCGATTTGGATCAACTTTTCAAGTTGGCTCGTAAAATTTATATATGTTTAAAAAGATCACATATCTGGGTTCTAAGATTGATAGCGAGAATATTATACCGAAGGAAGTTAACAATAGCAATCGTTACAATGACGAGATAATGGCTTTGTATAATGGCTCAGAAAAGGCCTAGGTTTAGATGGATTCACTGAGTAGATGCAGTAGAGCTAAAAGTGAGAAATTGGAGGATGGTGTTGAAAATAAGGGAAGAATCGAGGGAAATACTAAAGCAGGTGAAGACCCGGTACAAAAAATGATTCGCTTTCCATAGCATTATCTCTTCGATACCCCAGCTCCGCAGTCCTAAAATTATGCTCTTTAATATCCCAATAGCTTTTCTAATATCATCTAATATCTCTTCCCATCTGATCGGTTCGGATCTGATCTCATCGCATCAACAGAAACATACTTTACAATCTAAGGCATCCCATAGGTTCCTTCGAACCCAACCTTAGTAAAATATATTTTCTGAAAATAAAGCAATCGTTTCGTATTGAAATATCATTCTAAAATAAAAATTTTTTCACGGAACAGACCTTGAAATATTTTAAAAAATCATTTCTGGAAATTAAAAGAAAAAAGTGTAAAGTTATAGCTGGTACTAAACTGATTTGATTATTTTATTACAAGCTCTCTTCGTTTTTATTTAAAATATATTTTTGTCCTATTTACGGTTTGGTCGTTTTATTCCTTCATATGAAATTTTTCGTCATTTTCAGCCAATTTTTGAGAAATTTATATTTCGAAAGCAAATTTAAAAATTCTAAAATATTTTTTTATGCAATTTGATTTATGGCTCGTAAAGTTTAATTAATAAGGACAGTGTTGCTTATCAAAATCGTTGAAAAATTAAGGAAGTATCGGAAATGTTTGTATTTTGGTTTTCCGCACCACGACCATATTTTTTTTAATTCAATTTAATTTATATTTGTTTTTTTTTGATATTCTGTAAGATCCATCGCGTCGAGCCTTCGAGTTAATTGATTTTAAAACTATTTGCATAACTTACCATTTAAAGAGTGAATTTTTAAGAGGTATAGTTTTTTTTAAATTTATGAAAACTTTATTGGAATCGATAATACGATCAATATAATTTAATGTTTGAAGATAATTTCATGTAAATGTTGGCAGCGGCTTCTCTTTAGATGGCCGATGCGCAAGGTCCAATTTTGGCAAACTCTTTCCAACATATAGACCGGTATGTCACGACTAAATGCTTCAATATTGGCTTCCTTTGCGTCATTCGTTGCTGGTTTATCCCTGTAGATAAAAGCCTTAACATGGCCCCACAAGAAATAATCCAAAGTCTTTAAATCGCAAGATCTAGGCGTCCAATTGACGGGCTCCAAACGTGAGATAAACTGTTTACCGAAGACGGCTCTTAATTGGCCATTTTTTCGCGTGCCGTATGGCATGTGGCACCATCTTGTTGAAAGCACATGTCAGGCATGTCCCATTCTTTCATTTTGGGCAAAAAAAAGTCGTCAATCATCAGACGGTTGCGCTCTGCATTTACAGCAACGTTCCGACCATTATCGTCTTTGAAGAAGTACGGCCCGATGCTGCCACCGGCCCATAATCCATACCAAACAGTGACTTTTTCGGGATGCATTGGTAGCTCTTGCAATGCTTCTGGCTGGTCTTCATACCAGATGCGGTAATTTTGCTTGTTGACGTATCCATTCAACCAGAAATGAGCCTTGTCCCTAAACAGAATTCGCCATATTTTCTTCGGTCCTCAAGCTACGTATGCGTGTTGCTGGTTTAATGTCCAATAATGTAAACTGGGTTCAAAATATAATCACAAGCTTCCGAGTAGCTCACTCCGTAGGCCAACTAAGCTACCCATAAATTGAAAGAAATGCGTGATGCACTTTCTTAACCGAGCATGAATTTTGATAGTAAAATTCAATAATTTGCAAACGTTGTTCGCTCGTAAGTCGATTCTTGGTTAAATTATAGACCAAACTGAACAAGTTTGACAATAACACAAGACACGATTCACGCGTGATTTGTCAACAAGTGTGGCTTAAAAGATACCAGCAAAAAAATAAAAAAAATAACCCATTATAAAGTAGCCCCAAAAAGTATGCTATGATTTTAGCAAAATCTTGATTTTGATGGCTATGCTATTTTTTTGGGTGAATTTTTTGCTTTTATTTTGCGGAATCCTCTTATTGTATAGAGTTGCTTCAAGGACATTTAAGGCATCTACGAAAATACTTTTTTGAAAACCTCTTAAGTTCAATTTTTGATTCTGTTATAAAAGCTGGCTAACTTAAGATCTTATACGCGGAACTAGTTTTGGAGTATATAACTTATGTTCTGCCATGAGTTCTTCTAACTGTTGAGTACATGGCACAAATCAGCTATAACCTTAACCCGAGGATAATAGGGTCAAACAAGTTTTTTATAATTACAATGGAAAAATTGCTGCAACCTTTAATGAATTAATTATTTCCTATCCATCTGTTTCTTTTTTAAAAAAAAAATTTTAGAATTTAGTAATTTTCACAAAATATTGTAGTTACGATGTTGTGTGACGTAGATGGACTGAGAGACATAGAGCTTAGATTATGGATCCCCTCAGTCCATCTACGTCACTGTTGCACAGTAGTATGTGTTAAAAACAGGAATAAAAAAAATACTTGTTTTGATATTAAGCTGAGTTGGCAGAATTTAAATTCAGCTTGCTGTCAGCTACATATTTGGCAAACACCAAAATACATACACATATATATTTATATACATACATATTTGTTATATACATGTATATATATATATATATATATATATATACGTCTAAACATACACATATATAGACATTTATTTTGGCAAAATATTTTGCTCTAACGCTTATATATAAAATGTATATAAATGTGTTTATGTGTGTGTGTGCATGTGTGTGCAAGTGTGTGCATGTGTGTGTGAGTGAGTATAAAGTGAAAGCAAATGGCGCGTGTTAAAAGTTTTGCAGCGCAATGAAAACTCAATTAGAAAATGTCTTGCATGAGTGAAACTATTTTGTATATAGGTAGAAGAAGTATATAATATATTCAATCAATAAGTTTTTATGGCGACAGCAGCAAGATTGCACAAATTTTGAGACAAAACATTTAGATTCTTTTTAAAAGAAGTTGCCTTTAATAAAAGGACTCCTTGAGTTTATACCTGTATATAAAACTTAACACCTAGATCTTTGAGCTACAATAATATAATGAGACATAACCCTTGGACTTGGTTACATACATCGTGTTGTCGCTATAACATGAAATTAGCACCTCCAAATCCTCTGTACTCGCTGCTGTAGCAGGGAGATTGACCATTAATTGTTGGGTACCCCTTGGAGACATGTTTCCATTATTGTTTTGTTCCATGTTATTCTGACATCTTTTATTAGAATCAATGAGTGATGGGTTCAAAGATTCTTTAGTTGCAAGCAGTCCCCGATATGGGGAAACAGATGTTTACCTGATGACAATTTAGCTGCCAAAAAATCATCAGAGTTTGTTGTGGACTGCTCTTAGCTTCAGGATTCTTCTTCGACCTTACCGGCATGATACCTAAGGCCACTGGAACGCGTTCAGCGACTTGCAGCGCTGTGTACTACAGGGGCTCTCCGACCAACACCCACAGCTGCGCTAAACATCATTCTAGACTTACTACCAATCGACCTCTAAGCGGAGTACTCAGCTGCTCGTACTTTGGACATAGTTCAATAGGACGGGGTTTCTCTGAGGAAATTGACTATGTCATACCGCGCCTACAATTTGGAAAAAGGGTAAAGGTGACGATGGAAGAAGACGGCTGGCGTAAAGGCCTAAAACCCAGTCACAAAACCTATAACTTCTTTACTGACGGCTCAAAGATGGAAAAGGGTGTTGGTGCTGGAGTATACTGTTCGGAGCTTAATGTAAGTCAAAGATAAAGGCTTCCGGATCACTGCAGCATTTTTCAAGCTGAGGTATTCGCCGCAATGAAGGCGGCTGAGCTGGCATGCACCGACACTTCAACTAGAGCAAGGGTAAACCTCTTTATAGATAGTCAAGCCGCTATCAAGGCTATTGTATCGCACTGTACATCCTCCTTCCATGTTCTTGAATGCCAGGCAGTCATCCAGAGATTAGTTGCGGCTCGTAAACTGCATATCTACTGGGTACCTGGACATAAAGGCAGAATGGGGAATGAAATGGTTGATGCAATTGCCAAAAGCGGTGTTAAGCTTCCGGAGGGACAAATACACGACATACGCCGACCGATCAAACATCTTAACGCTATGCTGTCATATAGCAAAAATCATGCTGGCTCATTACGGCAGAAAACAAAGTAATTTCATAATCAAACTCTCTGGCATGGAATGCAGAACCATTACGGGTGTGCTAACAGGACATTGCCTCTTAGCGAAGCATGCGCATAGGATGGGACTAACGGCAAGCGAATTATGCAGGATCTCCAGGGATCTGGAAGTCCCTGAGACCCTAACACACGTACTCTGCGACTGCCCAGCCATCTCTAGACATCGTCTGGCTACCCTAGGAGAGCCAGCGTTTGTCGGCTTAGAAGAGGTGGCCAGGCTGCAAGTTGACCGTCTACTTAATTTCGCCCAAAAAAGTCAAATTTTTAACCGACCATTACCTCGTTTAATAACCTCCAACCTGGCACAGCTAAGAACCAAAAGGTCTATGCTAGGCTGCACTCTCTTGTGTGGCCAGCCAGTGTAACCTAACCTAACCTATCGGCATGGGTGGCCCTACCGATAGCTATGGTACCGCAGGTATCGCTCTTGGATTCATCGCCCTTAATGAGCCCCCTCACCGCGACAAGGTGGCAATCCCCGAGAGGTATTGAGGCTCTATGCTCCACTGAGGAGTCCAGAATTCAAAATAGTAGTAGTAGTAATAGTCGAAAACTTCTCACTTGGGCTGAGTACATCAAGTGTAACTTTTTTAACTGCCATAGGAACGCTTTGGACTGGGAACTCTAAACTACTGCGAAAATATTCGGTTAAAAATTTATAAAACTATTTCAGTTAAAATTACTTGCACTTTTGAACTTATTTTGTCAATTCGAATTGATTTTACTTGCGAAAAAGTAGTCGAATTCAAATCACTTAAAAACTTCGTTTTGGTGAAATAAGCCATATGCTATCAAAACTAATTCGAATAAAGTGTAGAGTTAAAGATTATTATTAAAATGGTAATAAAAAAACAAAATGGCTAAAAATAAATGAGTTTGGATGTCATCTTTATATCAACCAAAAGTAAAGTTTATGTTGATTTCTTTCTCAAGAAGCTTTAAAAACTTTTTACAATTTCTCAGGCATTGAAATAATGTGCGATTGGTGAAAAATAAAATGCAAAAATTTGCAAAACTGAATATTCGCTTTTTTGCATTTTTTAGTCGTTTTTGGTTTTGGTTGGTTTTGGGGCATTTTTGAGGTTTTTCGCTCTTTTAGTTAGAAATAAAAATGCATGTGAAACAATACACAAAGCAGGGCAATGTGGCAAGTTCATATGCATATACATATACAGTGACGCACATAAGTGATGGCACAGCTGCAAATTTCAACTTTAAATGCTATTTCCAGGCTAATACTGCATGTTAATGATTAAATTTTTTTGTATATATTTAGAGTAAGCATTTGTTAATTGTAAGGCACTTTCTTTTTTTTATTTTCTATATTGAACTTAAAACTATTTAAACTTAAAAAAAAAATGAACTTATTTCGTGGAACAAAAGTCTTGGCACACTTAACCTAATAATGTTTTATTTTAATATTTAAAATTAAAATTAATATTTAGTGGGTAATCCTTTTTGCTGGATTACAGCTTCCAAACGCCTAGGCATGGAATGAACCAACTTTTTTGTTGTTTCATCCGAAATATTGGTCCATTCCTCCAATAATGCCTTTTTAAGGTCATTTTTGGACGAAATTTGATGTTTTCTCAATTCTCAATCTTCTCTCCAATTCATCCCCACAATTCACCTGCACAATGAAGGCAAATCGTATGGGGAAATAGCCAAAATTATGGAGATGAGCCGTTTTTCCATAAGAAGTATTGTAAAGCGCTTTGAAGGAGAAGAAAGTTTGGAAAATGCACACAGATCTGGACGTCCAAGGACTTTAACTGACCGTGAACGCAACCAGGTGATCCGAAAAGTCAAGGTGGACCCCAAAATTTCTTCTTCCCAGATTGCCGCTGAGGTCAAGACCGAGTTTGGGAAGGAAATCCACCCAATGACTGTTAGAAGGGCCCTGCATGAAGCTAACTATCATTGTCGTGCTGCTAGACGAAAGCCTTTGATCTCGGAGGTCAATCAAAAAAAGCGTTTAGCCTATGCTAGAGAGTACTTGGGCAAGGAAACTACATTCTGGGATACGGTGCTCTTTTCTGATGAAAGCAAGTTCAATATTTTTCGATCCGATGGCCGTCAACACGTATGGAGAAAGCCAAACACTGAATTGGAGAAAAAGAACTTGGCGAACTTGGCGCCCACAGTGAAACACGGCGGCGGGGGAGTCATGGTGTGGGGATGCATGTCATCGGCGGGTGTAGGAGAGCTCGTGTTCATCGAGGGCATAATGAACAAGGAGTATTACCTCGAAATTTTGAAGCAAAACCTAAAAAAAAGTGCCTCAAAGCTTAAGATGCCGAGCTCTTTCACTTTTATGCAGGACAATGATCCCAAGCATTCAGCCAAAGATGTGAAAATGTGGATCACGTGGAATACCGCACATTTGCTACCACATCCACCACAGTCCCCTGACCTTAATCCGATCGAGCACCTGTGGGATGAATTGAAGAGAAGATTGAGAAAACATCAAATTTCGTCCAAAAATGACCTTAAAAAGGCATTATTGGAGGAATGGACCAATATTTCGGATGAAACAACAAAAAAGTTGGTTCATTCCATGCCTAGGCGTTTGGAAGCTGTAATCCAGCAAAAGGATTACCCACTAAATATTAATTTTAATTTTAAATATTAAAATAAAACATTATTAGGTTAAGTGTGCCTTGTAAACTTTTGTTCCACGAAATAAGTTCATTTTTTTTTTAAGTTTAAATAGTTTTAAGTTCAATATAGAAAATAAAAAAAAGAAAGTGCCTTACAATTAACAAATGCTTACTCTAAATATATACAAAAAAATTTAATCATTAACATGCAGTATTAGCCTGGAAATAGCATTTAAAGTTGAAATTTGCAGCTGTGCCATCACTTATGTGCGTCACTGTATATACATATATATGAATATATATAGAGTGACATATATACGTATGTGTGTGTGTGTGTGCGTGTGCATGTGTGTGTGTGTCATGGCAAATTACAAACTAACGCCAAAGGCAAGCAGCGGAGACCACGGCGAGGTTGAGCGCTTAACTTTTTGGAATCTAGCGTAGGTTTTTTTTTTTTCGAAACTATGCTGTCTATTGGTGGAATGTGGCATGCTGAAAGAATAAGGGGGGTCTCTGACTGACTGGCTGTGGCAGCTCCCCCGCACTTGCTCGGCGCATGTTTTCATGCATTTTTAAGCAGCCATTTGTCAAGCGCACGAGCTGCATAAACAAGCAAACATAAAAAGCAAAAAAAATGGCTGCGAGAGATACAAAAAAAAAACAATGCTAGGTTTGCACTGCAGCACGGAAGGTTATAGTTGAGCTTCACAGTGCCACAAAGCTAAGCGATATATTTTTAAATGTTTATTTACTTTTAACTATAAACTAATGTGAAATGAACCACTTTTTAAATCGAGCGCTTTTAAATTTGTTGATGTTTAAGAAAATAATTCAAACAAAAAAATATGATTATTTTCCTTTTTAATATTATACTAGCCGGCCTCCGCTGCGCTCCGGCACGCTCGCTTCGCTCGCTCGTCTAGATCTTTATTTTCTTCCAATGATTTATTTTTGTGGCGAATTCACGAAATACTATAATGACATGCAAATTTATCGGCTGGACCGATTCTCATGAAATTTTCTGTGCCTCAATAAAAAAAAATGTATAACGTTAATAATTTTTGTGTTTCCTTTCCACAAAAACAATTAACTAAAAAATATTTGTTAATCTGGTAATGTACGTAATGCCAACCTAAATTAAAAAAAAAACATGTTGTATTGGAAAATCAAATTCTCCTTTTCAGTATTTTCGTCGCAATTTTGATATATTTTCTCAACCTTAAACCTTTCCTGGACTTCCACGAACATTTCAAGACCAAAATTAACCAAATCGGTTCAGCCGTTCGTGAGTCTATAAGCGTGGGTTTTTCAATTTTCCTAATTTTCCTGTAAATTTTCCGATGATATTACATAGCCTATGTCCGTCCTAGGAAGCTTCTGAACATTTTAAAAAAGTCCCATTAAAATCGGACAAAGGGTTTGGCTTCCAACCTCATACAAACAGACAGACAAACACTTTTTTTATATGTAAGATAAAACATGGAATCTAACACATGAAGTTCTTTAAAATTGTAAATATTTTTAGTTATTAAATGAGGTTTTGCAAAAAAATTGGTATTACCATATTTTTTTTAATTATTCATTCTTTCAATATAAATGTCTTAAATCTATATAATATTTCTCTTAATGACGTCGAACTCACTTGAATTTCTTGACAATAAAAATAATGCAACCAAAAAAAAATATTTACGTAAAAAATATGCGATTTAACTTTTTTTATCGCTTTGTTATAAATTGCTATTTCTGACTCTACACGGTTTTAAATAGCTTTATCTAAAAAAAATTTTACACAATTTCGATCGATTTAGTACGATTAAAAAGCTATTTAATTGAATTTTTAAAGAAAAAAACTTTTACTGATCTAATCTTTTAGCAATTTATTTGGGGATTTTGCAAAATGAATAATTAATCTTCAATGCTATAAAAGAAATCAAATTTTAATTTTTTTTATAATGATAATCTTTCCTTTAAAATATTTATTTATAAATTTTTACTCTCAATATTGTGACTAACAATAGTTTGACAAATTCTTTAAAAAAAAAGTTTTTTAGAATCATTTTTTAAAGCAGCTTATCGTTCATATTAAGTGAATTAAATTTATTAATAATAAAATAAAAGAAGCTCAATTTTTACCAAAAAATTTGGATCTTAAATATTTTTTTCTGTCAATTATTAAACCATGTACAAAGGGTATACTAGATTTGTGCAATGTATGTAACGTTCAGAAAGAGGCGTGGCAAACCCCAAGTCTTTTATACCAAAATGCTTATCATAACCTCGTGTAGCGATTGAGCCATGTCCGTCTGTCCGTTCCTCCGTATGAACGCCTAGATCTCGGAGCCTAGAAGAGCTAGAAATACCAAACTTTACCAGCTGGAGCATATTTCCTCAGAAGATAAAGTTTGTTGAATCATGTCAATATCTTAACCCGACCCCCGCAGTAGATTTTCGCGGTTTTTTATATTCTATTCTAATAGTTCAGACGATTTACTTTTAACCCATTTCATGCTGTGTCAAAGAAAAAAATATTTTCAATAGATAAATTTACCAAGAAATTCTGAAAAAATTTGCTACTTTATCTTCTTAAGCAGCATAGATCAAGGTACATCTGAAATATTTTTCTTAAAAACCCCTAAATCCCTAATATTGATTCTTTTTTTACATGGATCTAATATTAAGCTTAAATAAAAATAAAACTCTTGCAAGAAAAAGACAAAAAAATCGTCATAATTTTACTAAAATTTGGAATCTTCCGCACTTATAGATCTGGGTATCTAGTTGAGGATAAGCATTTTGGGATAGTTAACTTATACGCTGCGACAAGCTCTTTTCAGTCTAAGGTACACTGTTAAAATCAGATCAGGTCTAAATAATTACTATAATTTAAATTTAACTGCTATCATCAAAAAAGTACGTAACTACGAGGGGCATTCAAAAAGTAAGTTTCCCTAATTTTAAAATGAAGTACAAAACAATTTTTAGGTTACAAAATGAATATTTATTAATTATTTGACTCACAAACTATTTTTCTACATAGTCACCTTCGACTTGAATACATTTTTCGTATCTGTTATAGAGTTTATGCAAACCTTCTTTAAAAACAGACGTGTCCTGTTTTTGGAGCCATAATTTGACAGATGTTTGGACTTCTTCGTTTGAAACAAAATGCTGCCCACCTAAGCTTTCTTACAATTTTGGAAAAAGAAAAAAGTCACTTGGTGCGAGATCCGGAGAGTAGGGTGGGTGATCGAAAATTTCCCATTTGAATTTTTCCAATAAAGTTCTCGTTTTTTGAGCAGAATGAGGCCGTGCATTATCATGAAAGAGTAAGATTTTTTTGGATAATTTTCGTGGACGTTTTCGTCTGATGGAATTTTTAAGTTTATTTAAAACTTCGCAGTAACGATCCGCATTGATTGTTGTACCAGGTTCCAAATAATCAACCAACAAAACACTTAACTCGTCCCAAAAAACTGTGGCCATGATTTTTCCAGCAGAACGTTGAATTTTTGCTTTTTTTGGAGCAATTTCTTCTGGTTTCTTCCAAACCATGCTTTGACGCTATGTTTCGGGATTCGTATGATGACACCACGTTTCATCACCCGTCACAATGCGTGAGTAGAGACTATCGCCTTCTTTCTTAACCATTTCAAAAAATTTTTGAGCAGCGACTATTTGTTGATGTTTATGGTTATCGGTAAGCAGGCGTGGGACCCATCTTGCGCAAACTTTGCTGTAACCAAGCTTATCCTTCAAAATTGAAAAGATTGAAGTTCGGCCAATTTCAATATCAGGAGAAATCAATTCGAGAATATCATCGATGGTCAGCCGTCTGTCCTCTTCAATAATTTTTTGAACAGCTTCAATAGCTCTGTCCGTAGTGGCTGTTTTTGGACGTCCTGCACGCTGTTCATCATGAACTTCTGAACGTCCCGCGATAAAATCAGCGCGCCATCTTCGCACCATTTGCACACTCATACCACCACCATAAATTTCCACTAGTTCACTGTGAATTTTGTTACTATTCAGTACTTTTGAAGTTAAAAAACGAATAACTGCACGCAATTCACAATTGGACACGTTTTGCAATGGTAGCTCCATGGTTGTTGTGTTTATACTGCTGAAAAAACTATTTTCGGTCACCAATACCAGTGTGTTCAGTGCGAGGTCACTAGATGGTGCACAAGAGAAACGCCAGACCGGGGAAACTTACTTTTTGAATATCCCTCGTAGTTCCGGATCACAAGCTTGTTGATTGTTTACATTTTGCAAACTTATAAAATTTAATCAAGCCACTTTGTGACCGACTTGTGACTAATTGTGGCGCAGTTTCTGCCAGTGTGAACATAGCACGAGCGAGATGCGACCAACATAAAAGTGTTGCATGCTTTTGTGCGCGCGTGGCAATGCAAATGCAAAGCTGCCGCCTTTAGTTTTTGTTAATATTTTTTATTTATTTTTTGTTGTTTTTGTATTATTTGATTTACATTGACAAATTGGAGCACCAATTGGGCAAAGTGAAATCCATTTGAATCCATTTGGGGCAAAAACTTTTAATTAACTAAAATTAAGTCAAAGCAAGTTTCAGTTTTTTATCAACAGTTGGACTAAATAAAAAATAAGCACCTAAAAAATTAAAGGTTCTGATGCTTTTCATTAAGAGCACTGGAAAAACACACAGATACACACGCAAACACACATACTCAGCGCAGACAGGCTTAAAAAAGTTTCGACAGCAAAAGTACTTAAAAGAAGTTGCAAGTCAATTCAGCACTTCAGGCAGCTTAAAAGATAAAAACCCCACAAAAGTTGGCCCTATATGTGTGCGTTTGTATGTTTGTGATAAAAAAAAAAAAAAATACTATATACGTTGCTGCTGCCATATTCACATATTCACTCACCTATTTACCTTTATTCTTCTCTTCCCTCTCAAAAACCCCGGCACTGGCTGCTCGTATCATGCTTACAACTTGCTTACTGTGGACTTGCAGATTCGGAACTGGAGGAGTTCGAGACACCGGCCAGGTACAGGCCCGACTCGCTGAGTGCGCTAAGTCGCGCCACACGCTTCACAGAGGACGAAATCAAACGAATTTATCGCGGTTTTAAGGCTGAATGCCCGACGGGCGTCGTCAAGGAGGACACATTTAAAGTGATCTACTCGCAGTTCTTTCCACAGGGAGGTTCGTGCGGTACAGTATACTTGTTTCGTTAACCATTTGACTTGAACTAGTGATGTACTAACGCTTGCCTATATACTCGTTTCTTGTTTACTTTTCCTTAAAACGATTATACTACCAACTTGCCTTACGTTACGTTACGTTACGTTACGCCATTATCGTCATAGCGCAACATTTCAAAGCAGTCAAAAAAAAAATATCAAAACCATACATACAACATTATCATCGCAATTTTAAATTGTAGCTAGAGACTTGCGCAATCGCAATCGTTATCGAAATATCAAAAAAAAATATATCGAAATTTCAAAAATCTCAAAGACATCAATCAGTGTCATCTGTGTTAGTGCGTTCTATGTTTAATATATATGTTTCTATCGTATGTGTATCGCATTATAGCTGGGCAGCCTAATAAAAAAAATAATAATAATAGTAACTAAAAAAAATAATTAATTAATATTAATTTGTAATTTAAAGTTTGCTTTGTTGCCCAAGTAGCCTTTAATAACCAAAACTATCGTTAAGTAAAATAATTATAGTTATTATAAACGCATTTTATTCGATGTTTTAATGTGTGTATGTGACTGAGAGTATGCAAGTTTAGTTTAATTTTTTATCATAATATTGTTTTTAATCATGACGAAATCTAAAAAAGTTAAGGTTTACTTTAAGAAATTAATATTTTGTATAATCTTTATAGCGCTTTTCTTGAAGAGTCTTCAATTTTTCTCTTGATCTTCGCTTACACCAAACCAAAAATTACCATTTCGGAAGCAAAAAAAAACTAGGTGACTCCGCCACCTGCTTGCTTCACGCGTAAGACCTTAATATTATTATTTCTAGACAGCTGGACCACAATATCCACACACTTTACTTTCTTAGAATTCTAAAACACCCCACACCCAAGCAGTTCAAGCAGTTTTTAAAAAGCATCTTCTGTGCAAAGAGGTTTAAATTTGGGTTTTGACTATAACTTTGCATCGGATTTTCATAAAACTTGGATCCATGGATGGGTAATGAAAACAAGTAAGGTTCTATATATGGCGAGTTAAACTAAGAAGTTTTCGTAATTGGAGCTATAGCAGTGAACTGAGTGGTGGTAACCCCTTAAAATAAAAGAGAAGTTCCAATTTGAAAAATTTCAATGTGGAGTCTACATAGTCTACAAATAGATAGTAGATGTTATTGGGTTTGGCGTTTAAGGAAGTACAATTATTTTTATAGCTATAAGACGAAAACTTAAAAAAAAATGCAATAAAACAGCCAGCGAAAAAGGGGGAAGGGTGTCTAAAAAAGTCAAATTTTATTTCATTTTTGAAGTTCGAACCGATTTAAAGAATTTTAATGGATTACACAGGTCAACATGGTTCAGTTGTTGGAAAGCTAAGAGTCATTTCCGAAGTGATTTGGTGCGTAGAATCCGAATCCGGCCCATCACGTGAGGATTTTGAGATATTTGAGGTTATGTACCCAAAAAAACGGCGTTTTTTCCTACTTTTGAGGTTATGTACAGGGCGCCTCAAATATCTCAAAATCCAACAACTCACATGACCCCTGTATTTGTAGACCTGTGTTATTCGATAAAAAAATGTCTCTATTTTTGGGTCTGAAGCTCAGATCATAGCTTAAATTAAGCACAGCGTATAGGGAATAAGTTTTAAAAAAGTTTGATTTTTCATATAACTTTTGAAGTTTTGATCCGACAAAAAAAATTTTTCCATTTAACATTCTAAAGAAAATATGGATTTTTGATAGGAGGTCTAAAAACAGGATAGAAGGTCTAAGAAAGTCTTTAATTTTATAAATTTTTTTTTAAATTTTAAAGCTTTAAATTAGTCGATGAAACTAAAACAATATAATTAGATTTTTGGGTTTATGGGTCAGATCATATATCTTATATGGGGCTTATTTTAATTTAAACAATTAAAAAATTATTTCTAACAGATTCGAGCACAGCTTATAGGAAATGAGACTCAAAAAAATCTAATTTTTTACATTGCTTTTGAAGTTTTGATCCAATTAGAATAATTTTTAAAATCATTCGATGAAGCATTCACAAAATAATGGACTTTCAGTACAGAGTAGGGCATCTAAAATAGTCATTATTTTTATATACCTTTTGAAACTACGGACTTATTTAAACAAGGGTTTTTTTAATTATTCGATAAAAATGTCTGTAAAAAAATGGACTTTTAGGCTAAGAGGTCATTGTTAGAGGGTCAAATTTTTTGTAAATAACTTTTGAAGTTTGATTCAATTTAAAAACTATTCGATAAAACAATCCAAAAAAATGTATCTTTATTATTGTATATTCTAAGTTGTATTTAAGTACTGTTTATAGGGTAGAGCGTCTACAGAAGTCAAATTTGTACATATAATTTTTGAAGACTTATATTACGTTTGAAGACAAAAATGTATTTTTTTAATTATTCGATATAACGGTCACAAAAAAAAAATTTTCATCTTTGGAGTTGAAATTGTTGAGGCGCCCAACTCCGAATTCAAGGTTCCTTTTTTTCTGACATAACTCGTTTTTTGAGCTAATGGTGAAGTTATTTTTAGATCTTTGATGCTGCTAAGCACTTTCCAATTTGATCCTTAACAGTTTAGTTTAACATATAGCCGATGTAGAACGATAGCTGAAAAAAAGTTCTCGGTAAAAAGTATATTTATGGCGATATCACAATCATATTTTGTAATTAAAAGATTTTCGGAGTACCAAAACTGTCTAGACTGTAGGCAGTTATCACTACATATAAAGCATATTCCTTTGTATCAAGATCTTCATGATTCATAAAGACTTAACAGCTGTCAGAAAACGTCACTTATGAAAAAAAAAAGTTAAAAATAAACACCCTTTACTGTTCAACCAAAAATGCGTTACTGCTTGCCTTTAAGCAGACTTAACAAAAGAAAGACTTAGATACATTCATGATTAAAACCTAAGCTGAAAAAAATATTTCTAAAAAAACACCCTATGCTGTACAACAAAAGAAGCAGATAAACCATATTCCTTTATATCAAGATCCTTATGATTTATAAAGATTTAACAGCTGTCAGAAAACGCCACTTATGAAAAAAAAGTTAAAAATAAACACCCTATACTGTTCAACCAAAAGAGCGTTACTGTTTGCCTTTAAGCAGACTTAACAAAAGAAAGACTTAGATACATTCATGATTAAAACCTAAGCTGAAAAAAAATATTTCTAAAAAAACACCCTATGCTGTACAACAAAAGAAGCGTTACCGTTTGCTTTTGAACAGGCTGTACAAAAAAAGATATAGTAAACACAAAACAGAAAAACAGTTTGAAAAAAAAACACCCTATACTGGTCATGACAAAAATGTTACCGTTTGCCCTTAAGCAGTACTTGCAAATGAAAGATTTAAATCCATTCATGATTAAAACCTAAGCTGAAAAAAATATTTTCAAAAAAGCACCCTCTGCTGTACAACAAAAGAAGCGTTACAGTTTGCTTTTGAAAAGGCTGTACAAAATAAAGGTTAAGATCGTAAGATATAGTAAACATAAAACAGAAAAAAAAGTTTGAAAAAAAACACCCTATACTGGTCAAGACAAAAACGTTTCTGTTTGTCCTTAAGCAGTACTTACAAAAGAAAGATTACCACATACGCACCAAAAGAAGCGTTACCGTTTGCTTTTGTACAGGTTTTACCAAATAAACATTAAGTTAACGCAAAATAGAAAAAAAGTTTGAAAAAAACACCCTATACTGGTCAAGACAAAAACGTTACTGCTTGCCCTTAAGCAGAACTTACAAAAAAAAAGACTTAGATCCAGTCATGATTAACACCTAAGCTGGAAAAAATGTTTGCAAAAAAACACCCTATGCTGTAAAACACAAGAAACATTACCGTTTGCTTTTGAATAGTCATTACAGAATAAAGTTTAAGATCGTCAGCCTTAGTGAACGCAAGACAGCTGACAGCTGTTAGAAAAGCAATTGAAAAAAAACACCCTATATAGTTCAACCAACAAAGCGTTACTGTTTCAAATCAGTCAGACACTAAAAAGGTTAGAACTGACATAAAAAATTTACTTTCTTTGGCTGCATCTGTTAAAATATGGCCCTGACGTAGATGCAGCAGCTCGGCAGTCAGGAAAGGATGCTTCAATTGATTGGCTAACAATACAACGCTCCGACAACTTTGGCTCACTTTCAGCATTTAACCAAGATTGACAATTTTTTTCGGGCTTTTTTTTGTTAGCCATCAGGCAGGCACAAAAATAAATTAGCTTCATCGAACAAAGCCATTTATTGGGGAAAAAATCAAAGATAATTAAGACATTTGATTAGCATACTTCCAGACACATAAATAACAAACCCTGCATCTAACTGGGCCATCAATCCAATGTCCTATGTTTAGTCTGAACTGCCCGCATTACGAATGGGTTCAATGCCAGCTGACGTTTATTATCATCAGCACTATTATTATTATTACTATTATTATTATTATGACTACTGTGGCACGCACAGCTGTTGGACGGGTTCAAATATGGAGCACAGACAATGACAGCGTTTAGGGAGTTGGGGGGTGGGGTTTTTTTTTTTGGTTTTCGGGGTCAGTTTGGCAAAAACAAAAGCAGACAAAAGTCAATGGCTGGGCTGGGTAGCAGGTTTGTTTAGGGTTTTTGGCCACAGCCTTGGGTTGCTTCATTAAGGCGTTGATAAATAGATTCTTATTCTGATTTTGATTTTGATGCTGCTTTGGTTTTTGCCCTGCTGACAGTTTGAGGCCCAGCATAACTGTGTATATATAGCTCATAAAGTAGGGACACACTGAAGAGAGTGAGAGCGAGAGAGGGTGTATAGAGAGAGTGTGGAAAATATGGCGCACAAAAGCCAACGAGCGGCCATTTGACTTGGCCACCCTCAATGTAAAAATAAAAAACACTCAAACACAGTGAAAGCCAGAAGAAAGTGAAAGCAGCAGAGGAAGTGTAGTAAGAAGAAGCAGCAGCAGCAGCATACAAAATGGCGAACAAGCATGTTGGTTAGTGCCACCTACTACGTCACAACGTCCCTCGTTTTATTACCGGGCCTAGCCTCTTCACCGGCATGTTTAAATAAAATACTAAGCACCAGAGACAGGTGGCGGGAGGGCCAGAAGAGCGGAAGAGAGTCCACCAAATTAGCAAAGAATAAAAAGCAAAATCATGTTTCACAAGTCATGGCGCCTGCTTGGGTTCGTCCAACACTCACCAAGTTGTTGTTGTTGTTATTGTTGTTGTTGTTGCTGTACTTGTGCTGATTCTGGTAGCGCCTGCTAGCCACCCACTTGACCTCGTTTGAATAACAAGTAAATTTGCACATTTACTTTTTGCCGCTTTGCTACCAAAAAAATAACAAAAAAAAAAAACAAAAAGAAGGCGCAACAAAATTATGAATACGACGCACAGAACCCAACATAATGCCAGGGAGCTGAACACAAAACCGAGCGGGAGCCTAACCAACTGCCGGACTGACCAACTCAAACAGCCAACAGACAGCAGCGCCTTAATGAAAACCAAGGGGGGCTTCGCACCCTGCTCATAATGACAAAAGACGAGCAAACGATGGACCTTTAATATGCTTACAATAATAATTTAGCATGATCTTCGAGCTTGTGGGTAATTGCAGTGCAAAAACCTAATGAGCACCAACTTGTCTCACACTCACTCACTCACTGCCGCCCTCTCGCATTGACTTTTGTACTAATCAGGCTTGATAGCAGTGTTTTGTGACGTCACAGGCACACATTACAGCCGCCTAAGCTGACAACAAGCCATAAATTTTGCTTAAAATATAGTACAAACATAATGATGCTGATGATAATAATGTGTTGTCAGCCAGACTATGTACTAAAGCCTATGTATATGATAGCATGTATATACATATGTATGTATGTATGTATATAATGCCACTATGGCAAACATGTTTGCCACTAAATTATTATAATAAACTTATTTTTTTTGGGGCATAACAACTTGGACAAGTTGAATTTTGGGGGCATTGTCTGTGAGTCTGTCTGTCTGTCTGGCCAACAACATGGCGTATGCGCAATATGCGTATGCGGCAACAAAAATTTGCGTAAATCTTTTAACGTTGACATAAAGCACACACCCCCTCGCAACATGTCTGTGTAACAACAAACAAGCATCGACAACCGGAAATGCTTGTAAAAAAAGCAAGTAAACATGGCGACTCTGACTTCCCTCTATATACATACTCGTACATACTAGCTAGTACATATGTAGAGCATTTGTGCGCCATTCTACCATGACGCAGAGACAATGTCAGCATGAGAGCATGACTGCAAGTCGGACGGACGGACTGACTGACTGCTACACACTTGGTCTTATCTCTGATGAAAAATAAATAATGAAATCATTTTTTATTTTGATAAGCCGCTTTGCAACAGCAACAACAACAACAACATGACAAGACAGCTGCCAAATAAGACAAAAAAAAAAAACCAACAAAAAATGGCACCGATAGCAAGATACGCTGTAGACTTTCAGCTCGAGAAAAAACAGTGTGTCCAAGTGCGGATATTTTATGCGCAGAAAAAAGTTTTTATTTGTGGCAAAATTTCTTGTCAGGTTAAGAAATTAGTTGGGAAAAAGTCAAATATCAAAGTGGTTGGTGAGTCGATATAAAAAAGGTAGTGGCCTTGGCTTCATTATTTATAAAAAAATGGTAAAATTAAGAAGAAAATGGCATGCAAAATTTAATGAGTACGGAATGGAATGGAATAGAATGCAACGCTTTGGTCAGCCCTGCGTTCAAAGCCTATTTAAAGCAACGTTGCGTATGCGTAATTTTATTAAGTATTCGCATGCTTTGTTATGGCAAACACGAAAAATGAATAAAAATCTAATTTTATGCTTAAACAAACTAAAAGTACATTTTATCACTATTTTTTATATTGATTATTATAATTATCAATCTTATAAAGTAAGCTCCTTGGCCTTAAAGTAGATTTTCTCTTTTTGTTCATCATATACAATGTTGCTTAAAATCTTAAAGAGCTTCCGCTTGCTTAAAACCCAACCAAACGAAGTGGAATTAGCCAAATTTGTCTAAAAAGCGTTAAAATATTTTTTGGCGAAATTGTGGCAAACTGATTTCAGTCAAGCTTTCGATTTCTATATATTAGAAAATTCACATAAACAACACTCCACAAAAATTTTAATATACGAGTATTTCCATTACAGATACTCTAAATTATTAAGCAGATTTAATTTATTTGTTTCTTTAATTATTTCTCTTTTGTATACGCGTATAAAAAAATTGTTTGTCGCTTAAATAAGTCAATAGCTTGGAAGCTTTGTTTTAACGTGTAGACGTCCAGAATTATTTTTTTAATGTCATTTTATAAACTAAAACTGTGCAATTGATCAAATTTGGTATACCCAGCTTTTTGAGACTCTGGTATAAAGTTCTTCATTAGCAGAACTTGGAACTTAGTCTTTGAAATTTTCGGAAAAAAACTAATTTCATTCTTGAAACTATAAGTTTAAAATTCATTCAACTTCAGCCTTAAGACTACCCCTTGAGTACAAATGCGCTTTGAGAGTATTACAATATATTAGTTTTTAGTTTAATAAGATTCTTTTTATTAATACAGGGTGCACCATTTGAATGTGGTCGATGGAAATATTGAATAACTTTGACAGATTTCAACCGATTGACGTCGTCAAACACATTTTGGAAAGGTTATTGCATTACAATTTTAACCATGAATCGATTCACGCCCAAAGAACGCGCGGAAATAGTGACAATGTTCATTAAATGTAATTGCCCGATTTTTGGGAGCGAATTTTAATGACTGATGAGGCCCATTTCACGCTATCTGGCACTGTAAATAAACAAAACTGTTGCATTTGGGGAAAGAAAATCCTCATACTATCCATCAAACTCCACTGCATGATCAGAAAGTGACTGTTTGGGCCGGTGTCTGCTTCAATATTTCCATCGACCACATTCAAATGGCGCACCCTGTACTAGTGAGCGCGGCAGACGTTGTCTTGCCCAAACTTTTTGAATACTCTTAAAGTAAACTAACATCGTAAGTTTCTCTAGTTAGCTTATCTGGAAAAATATAAGATTTTTAGATTAGTTTGCAGCTCGATTCAAACTTGCACCATTATTAGTCGAATATCGCGATTCACGAAACTGTCTTAACCGAACTCTTTCACGTTTATTGCGATCTTCACGTTCCTGGGCAGAACGATTAGATTGATAATTAATTTGATTCGTTGCATTTCTTTCAATTGACATACATCATGCCATGATCGATTAGGAGACGGCATTCTCAATTGTCGTAATGCTTTATTAACCATCGCCAAGCATAGATCTTCAATATGAATTAAAGCTTCATTGTAAACTTCCGGCGTAAATTTAATCACTAGATTACGTTTTGCTTGACGTACTCGAAACAAAATATCTTCTGATAAATAATCTTGATATTTTATTCACTATTTAGTTGGATTTGATGGAAAATATGTTGCCAAAATAATGGCAAATAGAACGCGTATTTGATATGGATGAGCAGTAATAACAGCATCTGCTA
Source organism: Chymomyza amoena (assembly GCA_037043745.1). NCBI lineage: Eukaryota > Metazoa > Arthropoda > Insecta > Diptera > Drosophilidae > Chymomyza > Chymomyza amoena. Next base: position 173,300 of record JBAMAX010000258.1, read on the forward strand.
AAGTTTGATCCCAGTGACTCTCGATATGTCGATACGTTGCACACAATATGACATTCACTGTTCTCAATGATTGAAACGATGTTGGACCTGGAACATTAATTAACAACAATACCAGTTTTTTTTTTAAATGGCAATATACACACAAAAGCCGATATTCACAAAAATGCGTATATCTCACGAACCAATACACACAAATAGGCTTAAAATCTCCGTACTCACAACCTCTAGCGCACTCAAAAATCAGATTTAAAATTTATCGACGCGTTCATGGGAACACCCGTAACACGTAAAACATAAGTTTCTCTTATATATATAGATTGAGTGATTTGCTTAAAGCTAGCCATTAAATATTAAAGAGACATCTTTTCAACTGCGAAAAGAATATTTTTGAAGTTATGGATTAAAATTAAAGCAGTATTGTCGGTGTCTAGTCAAAGAAAGTCATTTCAAAAACCTTGGCCCGAAAAAAACAAAATGTAATACCTATAATATGATACTTAATATTCTTGAATAAGATATTTCCGTCTTCAAAGTAATTGTCTTAAAATTTTTCTAAAATTAAGAACCTCCAAATTTCTTAAAATGTTCTTAAATTAAATAATTTTTAAAATTATTTTTTCTCTTAAAAATTTTCCACAATTAAGAATGTTTAAATCTCTTCAAGTATTCTTCAATTAAATATTTCTTAAAAACTCGTTGACAATCAAGCGCAATTTGTCTTAAAATTTTTCTAAAACTAGGAATCTCTAAATCTCTTCAAATATACTTAAGGGGGTCTTACTATGTAATACCACATTTCCGAGTGATATAGTCAAAAATTGATTACTAGAAAACTACAAATGATTTCGGGTAGCAGTTTTTTGTATTGTTATCATTTATTATAAAACTTTATATAGTTTTTTTGGTTTGACATAAAAATTACGTACGTGACCGCTACACGTCTTTCACTGCGTCCTTTTTAAAAGGGTCCCGGGCACACAGGGTGAACGATTTTGGCCGATCAGATGATCCGAAACCAAAAAACCTTTAAAATTAATTTTTCTCATCCCCTTGGCCATGGATAGATACGAGCTTTTTCAAAAATTCAAAAAATTCTTATAGTAATAGAATTTTGAAAAAAAAAATTTTTTTGGCACTATTTTTCGGCTATTCAAGGCTGTTAAAAATGTTTGGACAAGAATTTCAAAAAAGCTCGTATCTATCTGTTGCGACATGTTTTCTGATGATAAAAATGTTTAGTATGACAAGATCGGACAGGCAGATTTTTCGAAAACGTTCACCCCACCTCTAAAAAGACGATTTTCTGAAAAACACATTTAAAGATTGACAACGTAAACGCGGGACTACAACAGAAAAACGAAAAGCGACCGCGCGTGACCGTGAAAAATGCTCTGTCACTGCCAAACGAGCCCGTCCACAGTTAAATCCTTTTACCAGCGTATTTCTAACACTATTTAGATGAAAAAAATGTAAAAAAAAATCGATTTTTAGAAACTGTTACATAGTAAGACCCCTTAAATTCAATATTTCTTAAAAGCTCTTTGCAATTAAGCGCAATTTGTTTTAAAATTTTTCCAAAATTAGGAATCTTTAAATCTCTTGAAATATTCTTAAATTCAATATTTCTTAAAAGCGCTTTACAATCAGGCGCAATTTGTCTTAAAATTTTATCACAATTAAGAATCTCGAAATATTTTCAAATATTCTTTATTTAAATATTTCTTTAAAGATTTTTACAACCAAGCCCAATTTTCCTTAAAATTCTTTCAAAATTAACTCCAACTCTCTTTAAATCTCTTCAAATACAAATTTTACTTTCAAAGAAAAATCGCTTCCCATCGCTTCTACACTTTTCTTATCAGCACAAAACACCTCTAATACCCCATATAGCCTATATATTACAGCGTATATAAAGAACAGCAAAAAAAGAAAAAAAAAACCATTCACACAAGACAACAACAAAATCATCATCAAAGTTGGTGATTTATCACTTTTTGGCACAACAACAACAACATACGGCACTTTAGCATTTGAGCCAAACATGTTCTAGAACTCTAGCTGTCGAAGTTCCAAGAAATTCCCCCGTAACTCCCCCACACAACTTATTTTTGCGCATAGCAGATATATATATATATATGTATATAGAAACATATATATGTATAAATATAGTATATGAATTTATGTTTTGTTTTTTTGCTGCAGCAAATTTTATAACAATTTTTGTTACATGGCATAAGCATTTGCAGCCATTTTGATTTGTACAAAATGTGTGTACAGTTACTTGTCAACAAAATGGCGTCGTCTTTGCCTTATAGCTTTGACCTTGCTGTCGACGCTAGAGGGCGCTTTGTCGTTATGCGTCATAAAAACACATTAAACATCGTCAAACAACGACAATAAATTTTTTACAAATAAATTTTGCAAAAGAAAAACAAAAAAAAATGCCAAAAATTTTGCAAAGACATAAAAACCACACAGATACACACACACACACACACACACACACACACAAGCACACATTTGCTTTGGCTTAAATTTGACTTTGACGTTTTACTGATTTTTTTGTACTTTGAAAGAGGTGCAAATGTTTTTTTGTTGCTGCTTTAAGGCAAAGCCATTTGGCATTTTCTTTTACTTTCTTTTTCATTTATTTTTTTTTGTGCTGGCAATGCTCATAAAGCGCAGCATTGAATCATAAACATAACCATCAACACCATTCACAGCAGACCGACCATACAAAATACAGCCCTGCAGCACACACACACACACACACACACACACACACACAGTAAAACGCGTCATAACGCTTGGGCATTGCCAACAATAATCCCCACAAAATGTAATGTAATGTGATGGCCAAATAAAGTAAATTCCTTGCGAGTTCTGGGCTTAAAACACACTCACACGCGCACACATTAAGCGCCAAGTGCTGGCCAGAAATTCAAGTAGCTGCAAAAACCTCAATCAGTTAGCAAAATTAAGCCAAATACTTTTGCCAAACTCTGTAAAAAGTTTTACCTAAAATTTAAAGCATTGCCAGCCACAAAAAAAAAAAATAAAACATTTTTACTTTTTTTTTGAGCTGATAATCTGCTACATAAAGTTTTGCATATAAATTCAATTTTGTGTAAATATGCAAGCCGAAATAAATTTTTATTTTAACTTATCTACACCCACACAGCCAATGTACATGCATAATTAGCACATATTTAACATAATAATCATTTTTACTGTCAGTCTACATAGACACACTCTTTAGTACATAATATACTTACTATGTATATATAGCTTACATATACTCTAGCTAGTGCATAATTTCAACCACTTTGCTCAAATTTTCCAAGTTGTCACAAAGTTTTTTTTTCTTAAATAAACTTTTTTGGAAAAAAAGGTGGAAGGGTAATTTGAATACTTGCTCTGCCATAATGCATAAGGCAAGAGAATGAAAACTTTTGGGCCAAAAAAAAAGTGTACAAAAATTTTCGTTTTCAGCTTAAGCAGCGAATCGTGATTCTCTAGATAGTGTTTTGGAGTACTTAAAGTGTAGCTCGTTTATAAAAAATATTATGCATATTTGTAAACTTTGTTACTTTGAGCATATTTTTACTGCCTGCCGTTGTTTACTTCAGCGTTGCCAGCTGCATATAAAAAGCGCCATTAAAAGAAACTTTTGTGCAAAGCCAGTTTACATAGGGATACCCTTAACCCTTTAAGAGAGAAAAAAAAGGAAATTAAAGCTTTGCTGGTTCAGTGCGATAGTTCTCAGGGACTGTGTTTTTTAAAGACCAAAATTTGACCAGGTTTTTTTCATTAGACTCTTAAGAAGCTGCCAAAGTTGCTTACTTGTCGCATCCTTCAACAAACTATTTGAAAAATTTCTTCGATAAGGAAAAAATAGCTTTCGGTCTATTATTTTATTTTTTTCAATAATTAGGTAACATAATTTATAAGATCTTTAAATAAAGAGCTTCTGTGCTTCTAGCCCACTGAAGTTTTAAATTACATATTTTTGCAACTTGGCTGATAGGAAAGTTTTTTAAAATTATTTCTTTTCAGCGCTAAGAAAAAAGAGATTTATTGCAAATACAAATTTCTAAGTTGTTGTTATTTGACGTTGAAATTGAAGATATTACATTTTAGTCATGATTTTCAGAAAAGTCAATTTTATGAGGTCTCTGGAATCAGTTTTTTTTTTTGAGCTAAAAAAGTGTTTTTTTTTCCCCCGAAAAAGGGTTTCTCACAGAGAGGTGGGGCACTGCGACCAAAAGCTCTTTTGCACCATACTCTTGAGCTAAAGCAAAAGACTTTCCGCTTTCCACATAAATAACAGTAGGTGAGTTGGAAGGGACTAATCCGTTCCTTTCCCATGTGACAGGCTCTCTCCCATACCAGCGCTGGGCAGTCACAGAGAATATGTCTGGTGGTTTCAATCGTCTTCTAGACAAAGCCTGCGCTCTGAAGAGTCCGAAAGGCTAATATTCTGTAGATGGTATCTAACAGTGTGGTGGCCAGATAGGTAAGCTACCAGGAGTTTTAGGTCCGCTCTGCCAAGACCATTTGTCTTGATCGCATCCAGAGGTTTGACAAGCACCTTTGCTTGACAAAGCCCCGGAAGAGAGAACGAGTATCTCCTATGTTCTCCTGCGGCCGATTTATTTAAAGCTATAAACGCATAACCGAAAAATTTTTAAACGATAAAGAGATGTCTTATCTTATACAATACTAGTAAGCCCGGCAGACGTTGTCCTGCCCAAAGTTTTTGAATACTTTTAAAGTGAATAAACAACGTAAGATTCTCTAGCTAGCTTTTCTGGAAAAATATAAGATTTTTATATCGGTTTGAAGCTCGATTTAAACTTGCACCATTATTAGTCGAATGTCGCGCCTCACGGGTTTGTCTGAACCGAATTCTTTCAAGTTCATTGCGATCTTCACGTTCCTGGGCAGTACGATTAGATTGAAAACTAATTTGATTCGTTGCATTTCTTCTAATTGAAATACATCATGCATTGATCGATTAGGAGACGGCATTCTCAATTGTCCTAATGCTTTATTAACCATCGCCAAGCATTGATCCTCAATATGAATTAAAGCTTCATTGTAAACTTCCGGCGTAAATTCCATCATTGGCTTACGTTTTGCTTGACGTACTCGAAACAAAATATCTTCTGATAAATAATCTTAATATTTTATCCACAATTTAGGTGGATTTGGTGGAAAACATGTTGTCGAAATAATCGCAAATAGAAGACGTATTTGATATGGATGAGCAGTAATAGCTGCATCTGCTAGAGTTTGATCCCAGCGCAAATCATTTTCCAACAAATTCAATTTTTGAAATACCTCTCGATATGTTGCACTGCTTTCAATGATTGAAACGATGTTGGATCTCAAACATTGATTTACAACAATACCAGTTTTTGTATATATGGCAATATACACTCAATAACCAATATTCACAAAATGCGTATATCTCACGAACCAATACACACCAACACATCGAAATAGGCTAAAAACCTCCATATTAACAAGCTCCAGCACACGCAAGAATCAGATTTGAAATTCATCTACGCGTTCTTGAGAACATCTGTAACACGCAAAACATAAGTTTCTTTTATATACGTACATAGATGGCATTTCGATACTCTTTATTAATCTTAACTCGGTTTTAAAAGTTAAAAAGCTAAAAATTTTTACATCCAAAAAGTTTCTTAATCGAAGTAGCTAACTTACGATCATTGCTCCGTGTTCTATTTATTGCAATTCATAAAAACACAAGATTATACAATAATCTGCTTAAATAGAAATTCTGGAAAATTAATTTCTTTATTTAAATAATTTTGTAATTCTAAAAATAATTGATTTTGCATATAAGCACATATCTTGACTTTCGAGAAACTGATTCTGTACACTCAGATATCGTTAAAAAGACTCATTCGAGCTAAAACGTCTTTATAAGAACATTATCTAGAAGTGATCATGAGCTTATGTCAATTACTTCAAGGGTTTGCTGATTCTATTCTATTCCTTTCATTTCATATATATTTCATAGGCTACTCTAGTTAAATTCTCTATTAAAGGTTATTATTCTAATGGATATCCTAACGTTTATTAACTCTACACAAAGATATTGCAGTTAGTGTATTAACAATAAGCTTGCGTTTCTTCACAATAAAAGTTGCAATTTTTATAAGAAGAGCATCCTGATTTATAATATAACTAGAAGACTGCACCTTGCGTCTGTTCCCACGCTAGCTCGTCTACTTTAAAACAAAAGCATCTACATCTGATTCCTTACCACGCTTAATAATAAAATATGATATAAATAATAAAATCATTTGGATCTTGCTTCTTTATACGACAAGAGCAGAATAATATAACCAAAAGACTACGGCTATCTCTTACCAATTTGTTACGTTTTCTTTATAATAAGAGCATCCACATCTGGTTTCTTTCACATATAAAATAACTAGAAGACTACAGCTAGCCTTTCTTCAAAAGTTGATTTATGTTTCTTATAACAAGAGTATCAAGATCTTGCTTCGTTCAACGATTTTTAGACCCAAAAAACTCAAATTTCTTCACAATGTTATTTGTGTTCTTTACAATAAAACAAATGTGGTTTCTTTCAACGAAGCCAGAAGATTGCAGTTTGCATTTGTTCACAAAGCACCCAGATCTTTCTGAAATCAATAAGTTAGAAGAATGCAATTTCATTCCAATCTGATTCGTGTCCTTTTTAACAAAAGTATACGGATCTGTCTTTTTCCCATAAAAAAAAATAACTAGAAGACTACAGCTCGCGTTTCTTCATAAGGTGATTCATATTCTTTATAATAAGAGTATCCATATCTAGCTTTTTTTGCACGATTATTACAGCCAGAAGTCAGCAACTTCTTCACAAGAATATTTGTGTTCCTAACAACAAAAGCAGATTTTATTTTTTCCAACGAATAATATTGTTGGAAGACTGCAGTTTCCCACAAAGCACCCAAATATTTTTCACAAAATATAGCTAGAAGAATGAAATTTCTTTTTAATCTGATTAGTGTTCTTTTTAACAATCGTATCCAGATCTGTCTTCTTCTCATAAAAAATATAACTGACAGACTACAGCTTGCGTTTCTTTATAATGTGATTCGTTTTCGTTTATTAACGATTATTAGAGCCAGAAGACTGCAATTTCTTTACAATGCTATAAGTGTTCTTAACAAAGAAAATCAGAGCTTATTACTTTCAACGAATAATAAAGCTAGAAGATTGCAGCCTGCGTTTCTTCAAACAGCATCCAGATTTTACACAAATCATAAAATTAGAAGAATGCAATTTTTTTCCAATCTGATTCGTGTTCTTTTTAACAAAAGTATCCAGATCTGTCTGCATCTCATAAAAGATATAGCTTGCGTTTCCTCATAACGTGTATCGTGCTCCTTATAGAAAGAGCATCTATATATTGCTTCTTTCTACGAATATTACAGCCAGAAGACTGCAATTTTTTCTCAATAATATTCATGCTCTTTGCAACAAAAGCTAATTTTATTTCTTTCGAATAATATGGCTAGAAGACTCCAGCTTACGTTTTTTTAAGAAAATCGTCCAGATCTTCCTTCCTTCCATAGGTAATATAACCAGAAGACTAAAATTACTGTCTAATATGATGATTTTTATAAATTGTATACATCGAAGAGTTCATCTTGCCTTTCTATAGAATGTGCTTAATCTGTAAAGTTGGTTTTACAATTTCCCCAGAGAATTCGTTTGCAAGTTTTGCTCTTCGGGCACACTCAGAGTTTGGAAAGATGAGCTTTAGTTAAACGTGTCCCCGCTACAAAAAACTCAAAATATATTTGTCTTAAAATTAGAGCTTTTTTGACCTTTTCTTAAATTTTTTTTTTTTCAGCCTTAATAAAAAATGCTAAACGATTAAAGGACTTTATTCGAAATGCCTCTAGAAATCTTTACAAAAAGTGAGAGACTATTTTTTCCGACATTGTCCAACTTACCATAAAATCTTCAATGATGGTACTTTTTATATTCTCTTTTGTAAATATCTCAAATTTGTGCATTCTACAAAAAAAAAAACATCTACATCCAAATTCTTTAATTTTTTAACGAAGTTAATTAAAGCAAAGTTCCACTATAGTTGAAAAAAAGTATTAAATGTTGTTAAAATCCTTTAATTTGCTTAACATATTTGAAAACTTCTTGGCGTCGAACTGGAATGTAATACTTGACAAATTTTTAATTAAAAAACTGCTCAAGGATTGTTTTCGCTGTAACAAGGCAGCAACTTATTATGCCAACAATTTTCATAAAAAAAAAAAGTATTTCAAATGAAAGTTTGGATTTACATTCTTATCGTGAGAGAATTTTAAATTCGCCTTTATGGCAGGACATAATAATTTTCTTGAGTTACTTTGTTTTTTGAGGCATTCGCTGTGGCATGTTGACTCTACAGTGATAAACAAAAAACTTTTTCGGTTGACAAACCGACCTACTGAAAGTTTTTGCGTTTTTGTTGCTGTGGCAACACTGGTGGCTGCGCTGCTGCAGCGCTGCTGCTGCGGCTGCCACTGCCACTGCAGAGATAAATGCGTTAGACGAGCGTAAAAGTTTTGCCATGTGACCCCCATAAAAGTTTTAACCCCACCACCCCTGGCAACAATGTCGACCAACAACAACAACAAAAGTGACAAGGACAGCGATAACGACAACAAAGACGGCAATAACAGCTGATAGAAGAAGCAGCAGCAAAAAACCAAGAGAAAAAAAAAATTCTAAGATGTAAATAACAAATGTCGAATAGAAAATTGGAAAATTGGAAAATAATTTGTTTGCTTACATTTAATTTAAATGTAGTTAGGGTCGATAAATATTTTTGTTTTTAATTCTTTTGAAATTTATTTATTTATTTATCTAAGCAGCATGAATAAGTTTAAGTCACAAAGAAAGTTTTCAATAAGACCATAAAAAGATTATAAAAATATTTTAATTAAAATACTAAATATTTTAATATTTATTTTTCAAATACATTTCATCAAAGCTTTGTGTGTGTGTGTGTCTGTGTGTATGTGTGCAATCCTTTTTAGCGTTAAATGTTTATATGTATTTGTGTTTTTTGTTACCCAAGGCATTGCCAGTTTAAAATTGGCTGCTAATTCTCACAACACTGGCATTTAACGCATCTATTTTTCTTATTTATCCTTACAAAAAAATCGAAAACAATAACAACACTACAAATTACAATAACAACACAAACTGGATACGACTACGAACCACACACAGCCAATCCAACTTTATATGCACATTATGTATTCAATACACTGGATCAGGATCACAGCGGCATTGTCAGCTTTGAGGTAAGTTTTTGAAAAATTGACAACAACAAAAAATACTAAGAATAATACCAAAGCAAATAGTGGGAATAATATTGAAATTTTTACAGCAAATTTATTTGAAGCGTTTGTTTAGATCTCAGGCTTTTTGATTCAGATTTTCAGTATTAAAACCAAGGATTCTAAAATAAACTAAAAAAAATGCGTTTTTTAAGGCTAACTTAGTAAACTGAGAAGCTGGCGGTTTAAGGAATTTGGATTCAGAATCAGTAACCACAAAAATTAAAAAATATTTTGGAGTGGTGTTATAATACAGCTACAAAAAAAAAACAATTTTTGGGATGCACAGAACAGACCATTTTTATTAGGTCTCGATAGGTTAGGTTAGGTTGGGACTGACGTCCCCACTCACTTAGGACAAGGATAGGCCCGTTGCGATACCGCTACAGTGAGCTATTTCACCACTCTTCCCCACTTGGGAGGTCCCCTATAAAAGGTGAGGAAGCCATCCGGCTGCCTGAATAAACCTTAAAAGGCATTTTGGACTCTTGTCAGAGAGCTGAGATAAATCGTTCAGAAAGTGTGACTTTAGGAACCTTAATCTTTTACTGCCCAGTCCAGGTCAGTGACAGAAAAAGTGTTCCACCGTCTCCAGCTCCTCCTCATCTCCACAGCTTTTACAGAAGTCATGGTGGGGAGCATTCAACCTGGATGCGTAATTTCCCACCAGCCAGAGTCCCGGGATAGCACGGATAACAGATGAGCACTGGGCTCTATTCAGACAGCAAAGTTCTTTGTTTCTCTTACTGTAGTATGTCGGCAAAGTTTGCCGCGAGATCTTACACGTGTTCGATGTGCGATTCCACGTTTTATTTACACAGAGAGCGTAAAAATTTCATATTCTCAGTTTATAGGGTATAGCCCTATAGGAGGGTCTCCTTGTCTTGAAGAAGGATGCTGGTAGTTCCTTGTCTAGCCAGTTCATCCGCAATACAGTAACCCTCGAAGTCCCTATGTCCTGGAACCCATATGAGGTGAATTGAAAACTGCTCAGTCATCTCCCCTAGATACAAGCGGCAGTTATTCACTGACTTCATACATGAAGTCATCGAAACTAGGGACTTATAACCGCTTGGCTATCAAAAGGTCAATAGTCACTGATTTCTAAACCGAGATCCAAAAATCCCAACATGTCAGTGCTCTGGAAAAAACCGGCATGGATGCAGGGTTTCCGATTCAGAGTTCAAAAACAGATTTTGTAAAACACACAGTACCAAAAACATACAAAATTATCGCCGGAAAACGAGTCCAATGAAAATATATTGTGGAGTTTTTTTGAAGCTGTATTATAAATAAAAATAAAAAATAAAAATCGATTTTTGAATGCGAAGATCAACGTATGCGAATTATGGAATTTTATGTTCCCTGATTCCGTATACTAGATCTACAAAATGTCAGGGCTTCGATATAATCACAAAAAACGTGGTATTTCTCAGGGTCTCAGAAGCCTAATGTGCTAGGGATTTTTGAACCTAAGTATTTCGATTCAGCGCCCCCAAAAACCTAAAAAAAAGAAACATCGTTGAAAATTGTATCAATTCCTTAAAAGGTTAGCTCAGAACAGTTGGTGTGTTTAGACCCATCACTTTTAATTGTATGGATCTTTGTTATGCATAATTTTCTGACCTTGTCAGTCTAGGAATCATTTTCTGATCTCTTCCGTCTATTTAAAAAAATTTCTATTTATTCATATAAACATAAATACATGTCCTGAAATACTGCATAAGACGAATTTTCTGGTGAGATGCATTTATTCTATGAACTATTTAAAGGGTTAAAAAAATAATAATAAAAAATGATTTATTGTGGAAGAAAAGAAAGTTGAAAAAAAAAGAGAACTAAAGCATAAATTCATTCAAGTTGGGTGAACTTTATACGATATGCATCGAATCACATCAATAAACTGAAACAAAGTAAGAAAAGCGAAATGCGAATAAAACAACAAAAAAAAAAAGTCGAAATAATATGTTGAAGTTTATCAGGCGGGACCGACTTTGAAATGCTCTGTACCACCTAAAAAAATCAAATGAACCGATTTCGATTACTTCGAACTTGGTGACGTTAGATTTGTAAACAATCGAATCCGGGTCTAATCAAAGACATTAACGATACGATAGTTTGTTTATTGAAAAATTAAAAAATATTTTCATAATTTCGCACAACGAAGGCACACGTGATGTAATCGTACAAGTACAACCTGCTCGAAAAACAGCCAAGTTGAACAAACTATCGTATTGTATATGGATTTTGTAAGAATCAGGTCAACAAGAATTCTTTAGAAAAACAAATTTAAAACACTAAAACCGTATTCTAAACATATGTATGTATATATTTAATCCTAAACTACTGTAAAACTTAATTATACGAGAAGTCGACCTTAGGTGGAATAGAGGGTGAAACAAAAACCGTATTGTATACTCTAAAATAAATTATTACGACGACAAGAGAAAGAGTTTTCTCAACCCATTGCTTTCGCGGAAGTGTGTCTAAGTTTTCGAAAACTTGATTTGATTAAAGTGCTGAAAAACTCTTGAAAGCCAAATGTTTTTTTTTTTTTATTTTGAGGTGGGGACTGTATATTGCCGATTTCTTAAAAAATAAATAAACTTGTTTTCTGAGACATCATAAATGTTCGTAATTAAAAGTTTGGTCTGCTTAGCTTTTATCATCTCTGTGATCATAGACGGAGATACCATAATTGACTTCTCTAGTCAGACCGATCCTATTTAAAATGGCTAAATATTAAAAAAAACGGTAAGGGAACGACCGAATAATTGAAGTTGGTAAGAACTATTAATAAAGGAGATTATGAGAGATTACAAGACACTCTTAAGGTAATTTTATGAGGAAGTTTAGTGAAACCAATGAGACCAAAAAAAACCTCTATTAATTCAAGACACTGCCGTTCAGATTCGGCTACAAGCTGTAGGTCCCTGGAGATCCCCACGCCCCTCCAAGGAGCGTTTGAAAAAATTGTCAGTTAGAGAATTACATTTAATGAGTCAAAGCAGGTCCGTTTAAAGGGGTGGGGTAGAAAGAAGGTCAGGAAGGGGGATTCTTCCCGGGCCCAGACTTTTCTCTGGCGACTGGTGTAATTACTGTACCTTACTAAAGCTGAATGGAGAAGACGTTGAATTTTTGGCTCGAGCACTGATTTTCTCTCCACGGCCCTGAGCCCAAGTTAGCTTTATTGTGTTTTGGGAAGGAAAATTTAAAAAGGCAAAGTTTGTCAAAATAAGTTGGAAGTCTAATATTAGCAACCCTATTTAAGCCACGAAGTATAACAAAGAGTCTCGAGAAAGATGTTACTAAGGATTCCAAACGCAGAAGCGTATTCGGCATCATGAGAGTTGTAAGCAAAGAAGTTTAGATCGCAGTTCAGTGAGCAAAGTGCAAGCAAAGTAATCGTTTTATAAAAATAAAAATATTAGAAAATATATAGTTTAAAATATATAAAGAAAAAAGAAAAGTCAAAAAGCAGGTGACAAACAAACAAGTTCACTGCAGCTCCTGAGTACATCCAACCAAATTTAAAAATTTCATACAAAAGGCTTCTTAAGCTTTTGTTGCTCTTTCGTCGATGACATTACACACACTCAAGTAAATTTAAGCTTTTATGTACATAAGGCTATTTACTATTTACTACTTAAGCTCGCCAGTATCTAACAATCTATCAAATAGCCCAAAACATTTTGTAGTACATGGCCATTAAACGTGGTCCAAACTTGAGCCAAATTTTGGCTGCTAGCTAATTAAGGCAAAGACCATAGATGACTCGCTCATGGGTATCTTTATATGCGCATATAATAGTACTACCATGTTGTGGCATTCACAACCCATCCAGTTTTATGAGTCCTCAAACAGCTTGGCTCGTAAATTGTGCGCAAGTTGGCAACGCCATCGTCGTGCTACTTGAATCCGCACAATCTGGCAATGTTGTTGCCAAGGCTACGCTTGATGACCCTGTCCCTACCCAACATATAGTATTTTTTTTCCTTTGACCAGGACTCGTAAAGTGTCCGCATTTCCATTTCATTTTTGTGTTTTAATGCATTGCCAAGAAAAATCTCAAAAAAAAGGAAAAAAAAAAAAAGCTCACGAAGCTGCCATTTTACGTTGCCCCGTGCGGCATTTAAGCACAACTTGCCTCAAGTTGCCACCAATTGCCTTGGCATTAAAGAGTTGCCATGGCTGCTGATGTTACTTTTGTTGCAGACATTTTAATGTGCTTAAGTACTTGGCAAATAATTCAATTTAATATACTCTAAGCTCTCTCCGCGAAGAGGATGACGACGGCGCTGCCGACGCAGACGGAGACAATGACGCGGCGCAAATTTGGCTTGTAAAAAGTTTATGAATTACTTAAGGCCCCGGCACTGTGGTCAGCAAACCATGTTGCCTCAGCACAACATGCACCATTTGCCACACTGTGCCGGCTACGGCTACAACAACAACAACAACAACGGCAGCAGCTTAAGTATATGGAACAAAATTACTTTGGACATTTTAAGCATAAAATATAGCTGACAGTTGAGTTGAAACAAACGACGCGACGTAGTAAAAGTTGTAGCTACCCATCCTGCCCTGAAGTAAAACTTACTGACACCCGCCCTAGCAGAAGGAAGCGAGGGCAGGCTAAAAATTAATCGACCTTGGCAGAGTAAGAAACCGAACTTTGCAGCACGTTCCGAGGCTGAGGGTCGTTGAACTAGGACGGGTCTCACCGGTGGGAGCATGGAGATCTTGTAGAGACTTTTTCTTTCACCCCAAAAAAGCTAAACTTGCAAGACTTAATGAGGCTTTCTTTAAGGTCGTTGAACTATGAATCAAGGTCTTCTAAGAAGGGTCTCGTCCGAAGCACTCCTTCGGGGGAGCATGGAAGTCGAACAGGTACCTTATCTTTCACCCCAAATAAATCCAACTTGTAACACATTCTGAGGTTAAGGCTTGCTGAACTATGAATCAACTTCTTTTATCAAGGGCCCCATCGGAGCTGCTACCATGAAGAAGCATGGACGTTTTGCAGAGACCTTTTTTTTCACCCCCAAAAAAAAAAAGAACTTGCAACACTTTCTGAGCCTAAAGGTCGTTGATCTATCAATCAAAAGGCATGCTTTTAGTTATGTCTTCAGCGAAGGGTCTTATTAGGGCCACTCCCACGTGACAGCATGGTGGTCCTGCAGAAACCTTTTCTTTTGCCCCATCTTCTTCTTAACAAAGTTGTTAGACCCTTAGCTATTCTGTTTGAAGTCTACTCTACTCCACTCTACTCCATTCGCATCAGTCCAATATGATTACGTACAAGAAAGATTGGAAATCCGAACAAAACAGACAAAATAGTTGGCATTCTCGATTTTGTAAAATATAATAACACAAAAACATTCCACGTTTTCTGAATAGTCCTTCAATGTTGGTTTTTGAAGCAATTGGGTTAACAGAAGCATATCGGACTGGTGCGTATAGGCTTTAAAAATATGCAACTAAATGTATATTCTTAATTTGTAGACCATATTTAGTGTTAATTTGAAATCGGTGTATAAAAAATTTGGTGTAAACTTTAAAGCCTGGGATGGACTATAGCTTCATCAACAATCTTTCTCCAGTTCACTCTCTGTCTCTTCATCTTTCCAATTGCGAATGTTCAACGTCTTCAATTCTGGTTCCACGTCATCAAGCCCTTTCCTTCTTGGTCGACCTCTTTTTCTTCCTCCAATTACGTAGTATAAACACTTTCTAGATCTTCGTTAAGTCAATTTTTAACAACATCTGTACTATCTTCCGTGGATTTAATACATTCATTATTGATATATTTTGGATAATAAAAGCTAATACTAACAAAAATTTGATAGCTGACTCGTCTAAAACTAAGTAAGCTTCTTTGAGTTTTATTGCTAAATTAGATATGAACGTTGAATCTCTGCCCTACAGTATTAAATAAGCCCTTTTTCTGATTTCTGCGCACTCTCTCCACCTTTCAGCCATCTTTCCTGGCTGCTACATAGTCAAAACATTTCAAGTATTTCCAAATCATAATCCTTAAAATGTTGCAAAGATCGATATCTAACCTCATGACTTATCCGGAAGTGTCGAAACTTGGACTTTTAGTCTGGCATCCATCGGCACTATATATTTTAGTAAGCCAATTTGGCACAGTGTTCTAGAACACTTAAAAACTTCGAAATGCCAAAAAAAATCATCCGCTAAGAATACACTTTTTTTTGCTCTGAGATTTGCTAGATATCTTGGGTAATTCAAGAACTTTGCTATCTCCATGATACGCACTTAAAACTTTTAAGCCTTCAATAGGAGCAGCTTCTTCGAGAGGGGTCCCAATGTATTCGGGTTTTTCCTTAAGTTGACACTTTATACCGGTTCAATTTTTATCGAAGAAGGTACCCAAAATGGCGTTCGGCCTAGTAGCCAATAAGTCAAATGTAAAATTAATTTGTTTCCCTTCTAGAACTTAGAAGTAGAGTGCTCTTAGTTAAATGTTGTATTTGGAATCTTACGCAGGAACTGAAACTCTTCTTTAATTACCCGCTTCGTACTATAGGTAACTGTGGGGAGTCTTCGACGTCTTCTGCACTATGTTGTATAGATTACATTCACTTTTTATACCCCAAACTTACTTTTAAGAATCCCAAATAAAATGTAAATTGCATTCGTTAACTCTTCAAACCACCCAGATAGTAATGCCTTTGTAACTATGGTAACGCCTATGGTCTATGGGTTCGGTGTACAGTGCCCTTGCTCTCTCAATGATGCTGCAAAATGATGCTTAAAATAGATTTGAATGGTTTGAGTGAAGTCAGTCGGTTAGTCTTAGTCCAGATTGAGAGAACCAGGACCAGGGCAACGTGTGTTAAGCGCATTTAGTTACGCTTTATTGGAACGTTGTCAGACACAGGACATAACTACAAAAACAATGTCCAGGCAAGTCCATTCTTTGGCCAAACAATTGTGGAGCGTTTTTCAATCTCAATAGTTGTTTCAAAAGTTGCCCAGGCGCAACCTTCTTGCCATGTCATCATGGCCAGGCCAAAATTCAGCTCAAGTTTATGTTTACAGGCATGCAGGGTTCCAGGTTCCTAAACCGCTTACAAGGGTTACAACCCAAAAACTCCTGTTGTGTGACGACACAAAAAAAAAATGAATGCCTGAGGAAAATAAAATTAAAATGAATTGTAAGTCAAATGCAGCACTTGGGCGATTCATTTTCAAGAGCTTTGAAAAAACTTTTTAAAGTCCTTTTGTAAGAAATATAATGCAAATCGAGTAGGGGCTAAAAAGCTTCAATGGGCATTACAATGAAACGAATGAAGCAAAAAATCAAAAATAACGAGAGCCATTAAAATTGGATCTTATTTTTGGTATTGGGATTAAAATTTGTATTTTGTTCTTTGTATTAAAGTAAGAGCTATAAGCATGAAAAGTTCAATAACCTTTATATATTAGCAAATACTTATTATACTCTTAAGTTAAGTCGCATTAGAAATTCCAAATTAGTTGTTTTGGTGAAATTAGCTAAATCTCCTTGTTTTTTTTTTTATTTTGAATACAAATTAATTTTATTCACTTAATCTTCGACATTACAAAATTCACATGAAAATTTAATGCTCTTAAAATAAAAGAGTTCAGACTTAATTAAATACCTTTTCTGCTTAGTTATTAAATTTAAATGAATGTAAGTAAGGGCATTAGAGGCGGGGAAAGGTTTTTGTATATATTTATATTTAATATTTAAACGTTGTGGGAGCTTTTTATGAACCCTTTCATGTACTTGTTGTTTCTGTACAACATTCCACTTTGAGATCTTTTGAACCATAAGGAATTTTTTGGTGAGTTTAGTCAGAAACTATACTTAGATTCCTTGACTTCAATGTTGCATTAATATTTATCTTGATTTTTGAGCGCTCTAGACTCTTCAACTCTCTTAGGCCAAGGATACGACCGTTGCGTTACCGCTACAATGAGCTACTTCACCACTCTTCCCCACTTAAGAGATCCCCTATAAGAGGTGAGGAAGCCATCCGGCTGCCTGAATAAACCTTAAAAGGCATTTTGGACTCTTATCGGAGAGCTGAGATAAATCGTTCAGAAAGTGTGACTTTAGTAATCTAAACCTTTTACTGCCCAGTCCAGGGCAATGACAGAAAAAGTGTTCCACTGTCTCCAGCTCCTCCTCATCGCCACAGCATCTACAGAAGTCATGGTGGGGAGCATTCAACCTGGATGCGTAATTTCCCACCAGCCAGTGTCCTGTGAAGATGAGCACTAAGCTCTATTCAGACAGCAAAGTTCTTTGGTTTTTTTACTCCAGTATGTCGGGCAAGTTTGCCGCGAGATCCTACACGTGTTCGCTGTCCACGTTTAATTTGCACAGAGAGCAAAAAAATTTCGTATTCTCAGTTTACAGCTGGCCATTGGATAGTCCGGCCCTCTTTGTCTTGAAGGATTATGCTGGTTGTTCCCTGTCCAGCTAGTTCAACCGCAATACAGTTGCCCTCGAAGTCCCTATGTCCTGGGACCCATATGAGGTGAATTGAAAACTGCTCAGCCATCTTCCCTAGAGACAAGCGGCAGTTATTCACTGACTTCATACACGAAGTCATCGATAGTAGGGACTTAATAGCCGCTTTTCTGTCCGAGTAGATACAAATGTTGTTCTTATTGCGAACTTGTAGGTTTCTTATTGTTATTAAAGCCTCCTGGATTGCAGTGACCTCTGCCTGAAAAACGATGCAGTGGTCCGGGAGTCGAAATGCAGATCTAACGTTGAAATCCTCAACGTAGACGCCTCCACCTACACGGTCGTCTAGCTTGGAACCGTCCGTTTATACTTTTATCGAGCCCGCTGGGCCTAGTACACCTGTATTCGACTCCTCCCTGGTTGAAATATAGGCTCTGAATTTGGTTGGGAAATGTTCCTGCGGTATGCTGTAGTCTTTGCTTTCGGGAATAAGTGGGTTCCCCTTAAGAATCTTTGCATGACCAACATCTTGGTCATTGGATCGAAGTTTGTATGATGCAATTTTTTTGTTGTTTCTTTTTTGCTTGGTACATGAGCTCTATTTGAGGACTAAAAAAAATCTTTATAAAATTTGGATAATTGGGCCCTAGGGTCTGAGCTCGAAGATAATTTTTATTTTTATTGAATTAACAAACAAGCTCTCAGAGCGAGCGCTCTACAAAGCGTCACCTTAGCTTCACCTTATCCCACTGAACAACATATTGTAGCAGCTGCATTTAAAATCTTTTCATGGTTGACTTGCAAAGTGACTATATCCAAAAAGTGGCAACAAAATGTATTTTTATTTTTCAAATACCCTTTATTTATTCTACTAAATGAATTTTGTCACCTTCAAAGCAATCTGCTCCTTGCGTGCCAAAAAGTCATTGGCCGTATTGCCCTTCAAGCCGCGCCCTGTTTCGCACTGAATCTCCTCAAAAGACTCAAAATGGTTTCCCCGGGCTGGTCTTTAGTGTTTAGGGAATATTCAGAAGTCGCAAGGTGCTGAATCTGGCAAATAAGGTGATTGTGAAACGATAAGGGTTTCCATTTTGACGAAATAGTTACGGAAAATCAATGCAGTATAAGATGAGAGCAGTATTATGAGAGAGCTAACTCCCCATAAATTTGAGCTCTTTTTGCGAATAGCTGCTTAACTTTTAAATAGAATCCCTTACTGACAGTCTGCATCCAACTGAAGGATTTCAGCACGATGATTGATAATCGTTTCGATTAATCGAATCCGGCCGTATGTAAAAACCTAGGGACAGTGAAACCAAATTGAAAAAAATAAAATTAGGAAATTTCAAATACCTAGGATATTTTAATTTAATATGCTTCTTATATATACTGTTTATTTACTTTGATATGGGGGTTATAATATAAAGTAGTTGTTAAAGAGCCTAACAAAAACTAAGCAAATTTGTGAGTATACAAGAGCTATATAATATAGAAGCCCGATTAGTACCAAACTCTGCCTAGCTCAAATATTTCAAATTGTTAAATTGTCTTCAATTTTCTTTTGTTTCCATCAATTCTTAGCTCTTAGCAGTAGTAAAACGTTAAAGCGATTTATGCTTATCGATAACAAAACAATAATCGCTCGACTGCGTTCCAGAAGCTTTTTTGTGTTTATCGCCTTCCAACAACTACTTTACGCCATCATTTATAAAACATTTTCTCTCGGTCAACAATAATAAAAGAATCAAATTCGAGTTCTAGAATAATGTTTGTCAAATGCAGTACAATGCAGTCGTGGTGAGGGGCTGAGGTTACGCCCCCATAATAAGTTTAGCTAAGACCCTTTTACGGTTGTTGTCAACATTTCTATGGCCAAATGAGGCGCAAAGCGACAGGCCAACAACAAGAACATGAACAACAAAACAAATCAAATAAATATGCGCATGCAAATTGCAAATAATTGTGTGCACACTCATACACGCACACGCATACACTTACACTTAAATGTAAAATGGCCGAACATGAACTTTGCTTCCGGTTACACATATAAGCCAGTACATGTACCTCATATGTGTGTGTGTGTGTGTGTGTGTGTGTGTGTGCAAGTATATAAGTGTAAGTGTTTTTGTCTGAAAGATATGCAAAAAAAATATGGGCCTGTCAGAGTGCGAGCGAGAGAGGCGTGGCATGACCAATACAAAGCCAGAAAAGGCGCAGCGCCATTGAAACGATGAAATATTGCGATTTTAACGCCAACTCGCAGGACAGCTCCCAACACACACACACACACATTGGCAAGCAAAAGACAACAGCAACATGCACTGAGAGAAAAATTTTAGTAAATTTTAGTTAAATTGAAAAGCTTTAACTAACAAAGTCCATCTGTACGTTATGAGGAAAAAAAATTACGTCGAATCTAATTAAATGAAATAAATTATTTAGATTTAAAAATTATGTAGCATGGATGGTATGATGTATAAATATACACTCAAAATTTTAAATAGATGGATTCACTAGTTTTTTTTTTTTTAATTCACAAAAATGGCCTTTTTTTAGGTTGTCACACTAGGTTTGCCCCTTAAATGGCTGTAACTCAAAAACTATTTAAGATATCGATTTAAAATTTTAGTATGTTATTTTTAAAGGTATAACCTATCGAAATATGGGGGAAAAAAAATTTTTTTTTTAATTTTCACACTAGGTGTGCCCCTTAACAAATTGTTAAAATATGAAAATTTAAGGTTTCGAAATATTTTGTATCTTTTGTGTTACGGCATTTTGATTCAATTTTTTTTTAATTCTCTTTTATTCTAATTTCAAAAAATCGTAAAAAAATTATGAAACTTATTTCGTATATTCTTATAAGATTCTTGGAAATTGCGTTATAAAGCGAAAAGCTAGCTGGACATTCTGTTAAGTTCTGTTTTCATTCAAATATAATTTTTCTTAAAATTATGTTTTTTTTTAATTTTAAAAAATTTAAAAAAACGTTGAAAACTTCTTTCTTCAAATATATTCTCATTTGGTTCCAGAAAATTTTCCAATAATGCGGAAAAACTGAGCTAAGCTAGCCGGACATTCTCTTAAATTCTGTTTTTATTTAAATATAATTTTTATAGAAATTATTGTTATACCCTGTACCGTATGGTACAAAGGGTAGATAAAGTTTATGAAAGCCGAAAATGTATGTAACATATAGAAAGAGTTGTCGGAGACACCCCAAAGTTGCCTAAAAAATGATCAGGGTGACTAGAGAAGTCGATATACCCATGTCCGTCTGTCTGTCCGTCCGTCCCATTTGAACGTCTAGATTTCAGAGATGGTTAGAGCAAGAGTAAACAAACTTTACATTGGATCCCATATTATTCCATAGCAGACAAGTTTATTTTATTTTTTTGATATCGTATATAGGGCTCTTCCAAAAAATCGATTTTTCAACAAAATTTGTTGTGTTTCGTTTGCTTGTGAAGATATTGTAATTAAATTTGGCACTTGTAAGTTTTTTATAGGTCTTAAGCATTGCACTAAATTTTATTAAAATCGGTAGACTATATCATATAGCTCTCGTAGGACGAATCGGTCCAAAAAAACCTTTTTTATACGAAATTCGTTGTGTTTTGTTTCCTTGTAAAGATATTTGAACTAAATTCGGCATTCAGATCTGTTTTAAGGTATTAAAGCACTGTGTCAAATTTGATCGAAATCGGTTGACTATCTCATATAGCTCCCATAGGAACGATCGGTAAAAAAAAAAATTGTTGCTTAAAAATTCTTCTGTTTTTGGTTTTTTGTGAAGGAAGCGGATTTTATTACAAGCTACTGGTACAGGGTATCTTAAAATCGTCCGTGCCCGACTATACGCAAGCAATTTTTTTTTTAAATTTAAAAAAAATTTAACAAGACTTTGAAAACTTATTTCTTAAAATATATTCTCATTTGTTTCTTGAAAATTTCCAAATCAAGCTTAAAAAATTAGAATATTGAAATTTGAACTACTTACTTTACACTAGTTGCGAGATTTGTATTAAACAATATTTTATATTTATTCTACAAAATTTAAAAAAATTTTTAAAAATTCAAAAAAATTTAACAAAACTTTGTGTCTTATTTCTTTAAATATATTCTCATTTGGTTCTTGAAAATTTCCAAATAAAGCTGAAAAAAATAAAATATAGAAGTTTTTTAGCTTCCAACTAGTTGAGAGGTTTATATTGAATAATATTTTTTATATATATTCTACAAAACTTATAAAAATGTTCAAAACTTTAAAATGCTAAATGCCTCGACTTGTGTCGGTTTTCAAAATTTTTTAAAATAGCTTAAATGAAAGCTTTGGGCTATGAATATTATAAGCTTAACCTTTTTAAAAAATTTGTATATTAAATGAATACAAAATCCCAATGTTCCTTCTTCTTTTTGTTTTTTATTTCAAAAAAAGTTTCAAACTATTTACTACTTGCGAGTATTTCATTAAAAGAAATGTTATTTTATTTATTCCAGCGAATTTATACAGATTTTCAAAAATTTTAAAAAGGCTAAAGCTTATCAACTCAAATCCTCGTTTCGGTTCTCTAAATTTTTTAACATATCTAAAATGAAAGTTAAGGGGGTCTTACTATGTAACAGTTTCAAAAAAAAGATTTTTTTTTTTACATTTCTTTCATCTAAATATTGTTAGAAATACACTGGTAAAAGGATTTAACTATGGACGGGCTCGTTTGGCAGTGACAGAGCATTTTTTACGGTCACGCGCGGTCGTTTTTCGTGTTTCTGCTGTATAAATTTTATTACGTTATCAATCTTTAAACGTGTTTTTCCGAAAGTCGTCTTTTTAGAGGTGTGAACGTTTTCCAAAAATCTGTCTGACCGATCTTGTCATACTAAACATTTTTATCATCAGAAAACATGTCGCAACAGATAGACACGAGCTTTTTTTGAAATTCTTGTCCAAAAATTTTTAACAGCCTTGAATAGCAGAAAAAAGTGAAAAAAATTGTTTTTTTCAAAATTCTATTATTATAAGAATTTTTCGAATTTTTGAAAAAGCCCGTGTCTATCCATAGCCAAGGGGATGAGAAAAAATAATTTTAATAGTTTCTTGGTTTCTGATAATCTAATCAGTCAAAATCGTTCACCCCGTGCGCCCTGGACACTTTTGACGAGGACGCAGTGAAGGACATGTAGCAGTCACATACGTAATTTTTATGTAAAACCAAAAAAACTATTTAAAGTTCAATGATGAATGATAACAATACAAAAAACTGCTTCCCGAAATCATTTGTAGTATTCTATTAATCAATTTTTGAATATAGCGCTCGGAAATGAGTTACTTTTTAATTTGAATGATGGTCAATAAAATCCTTGGAGGTCTTTTATATTTTCAAGGCCTTATAAAATATAGATAACTTGGTCAAAGCGCTAGCAAAAATAATCATTTGATCTATTGTTTATTTTTACGTAAAAGTAAGGTAAAATAGAGAGATAATTTTAATTTTAATTTATTTTTATTTACTGAAAAATAGTAACGAAATATACACTAATAGTAAAAATTAAATAAAAAAGGAAAAACTTATATTTTCTTTAAATAAGTATAATCTTTGAGTTTTAAAAATCGGTGAATACATTTGTTTTTTTTTTTCTCAGCTCTCTAGATACCTTTCCATTTGTTTAAATAATCCAAATGCAATTTCATTCTATACGCGTTTTTTCGCTCAGTGTAAACATGCACACACACACACGTACACACACACATAGACAAAGGCAATGCGCAGCGAGCACGCTTGCCTTTTATCTGACAAGACACGAGGCCGTCGTGGCAGAGGAAGTGGAAGTGGACAGGGCCACAACCAAGTCAAGCTAAGGCATGGCAAGGGAATCCACAACGCAGTGGTTAGGGGTGAAGTGGAGTGGAGTGGCGTGGATAGGAGTGGAGTGTGTCGTGGCATAGAAACAGTGCGACGAAGTGCGGTAGGGTCAAAAGCGGAGGCGAGAATCTTTTGTGCGGCAACGCCATTTTCCTTGAATAATGACCTAAAAATTGTAATGACTACAAGGCACGTACTCGATATAAACCATGTACGCCATTTCTCTTGCAATCCTCTCTTGCACACGCTCTCTCTCTCGTTCTCGCTGTCGGGTGTGAGCGCCGCCATGTTGGCTGTCAACTGCCTAAGTAGACTTCCGCTTTTCAATTAAGTTCACATATTGTTCCAAGGTGTTTTATGCTCGATTTGCATGACAGTCGCGTTTATTAAGCGACAACAACAACAACAGCAATAAGAGAAAGCTGAGAACTGCAAACATATTTAAAATGTAAGCATAACAAAGTGTGGGCGGCTGGAACCCCCTGTTTTATGCCCTTAAGCGGCTTTTGAGTTATATGCAAGGGCCGTATCAAAATCAGCGAAACGTAGCAAAGCAACCCTGACATAAGTGGGCTATAAACCAAAAGACCATAAATCAGTTTTACACTGAAGTAAACAGACAATTTTTTACTTAAGCAGCGAGTCCTCCGACGAAGGGTTTTTATTTATAGCATCTTGCTAGGTAATTAAATATTTGAAAAATTGCATATTGCTTCGGATAATTGCGTTGGCTCTTTAAGCATTATAGAGTAGAGAGAGTATGTTGTTGAGAGTAAACTGCTTGACGGCTTGCCAACTGCAACTTAGGAAAATCTTAGTTAAGAGAATTATACCAATGGAATTCTAAAAAAGGCTTTGGTATTAATCCATGAATCTGCTCTTTAGCCTTAAAGTAGGGCAAGTCTTCATCTTCCTAAAATCTTAGTTTTAGTTTGCATTTAATTATGAATTTTTTCCGAAATTAAGAGAAAAAAATTGGCTCTTAATCTTAAGAGTAAATAAATTTGCTCTTAATCTTAGCATTAAGGCAGTTTTGGGCTTTAGGCGGGCCTGGAGCAATCGAAGTTTTATAGGTACAGACATGGAGATGACGATTTCTTCCGATGTCCCAATGCTTCCGAGAATTCTATGGTTTAAAAAACACATTTATTAATTAAATTTGAAGGCATTTGCTTTTAAGTTATCTTTAGTGTGTAGAAATTTATTTCTTCTGTCCATATTGAATTATAGCCTTATATTCTTATCTTTTCATTGTCAACAACTAAATGTATAAAATAGAAAAAAAATGATTTCAAATTTAATTAATATAGAAATCAGAATCAGATCTCACATAGTTTTGAAAAGTTTTTTAATGGAAATGGAAAAAATTCAAATTCATTTGGTTAAGCATGCTCGCAAGTCATCGTCGGTTTCTACTTGTTACTCGAAAGCTCTGGCTAGAGCTTTTAAAGTTTTTAACAGATTTTAGTCAAATTTGGTCCAACATATAGCCAACAGCAGCAACTGTTATTGCAACTTTTGAGAGTCATTCCAAAAATAATCTTCAGATAACAAAAAACTGAATGCAAAAAAAGCATTTTAATTTTTCTTTAAATTTTTTCTACTATTTTTGTTATTTCAAAATCGCTATTCCAATCTGTTGAGATGTATCGTCTTCCCCGGGCTTCTTTGAAAGGTCTTTCCGATCGACGATTGAAGCTACTTAAGAACTAGAACTTTAGATCAATTTTATGGTCACATTTTATAATCCCACAACTTTTCGTTTCCAAAAATTAATTTATTGTCTTATTTCAAATTATTTGAGGAGGGCTTGTGGGTTTTCATTATTTTTGTAGTAAGCAAAAAAAATACGAGCACAATGATTTTAAGAGTCAGAATACTAAACGAAAATTTCTTCTAATTATAAGAGTGTTTACCCTTAATTTTGAGATAAAGTCTATTTATTTTTATACCTTATAAATATATAACTGATACAAATAAGAATCACATGGGTCACATGTAGATGAGACACCCTGTATACGGCATACAGAAGTAGACATGAGAGACTCTCGAAATTACCTACAAAAATATGTTTAGAATGAGTAGAGAAGTCAATATACCCAAGTTTGTCTATCCGTTGACTATTTCTCAGAGATAGCAAAAAATCATTGTGATTAAACGAAATCCATTTTTACCTTAAGAAAATTAAAAAAAAAATGTAATTTCAACGAATTCGACTTTATATAAAGAGGGGATTTTTTTTTGAGTCACAAGATATTTTAGGACAAAGTTTATACACACTCTTACCCTTAGGGTATATAATGTATCCGACTAGCAATATAATATAATTCCCTGATCGACCCCTGGGAGGCGCCTGTAGTAATAACTGTTCGAACAAAACAGGGACTTACGGTTACCATAATTATTAAGTTAGTTAACAAAATCAAACTACAGATTTTCATATGTTAATCACCGCTGGTACTTTTTAATGACCCACGATATGTTATTGTATATTCAAATGTAATAGTCAAAATACAAAACAAATGTATAAAATTGATTTCTACTTTTTTTCTTTCATCAAACTATAAGTTCTGAATGAAACGCTTGCTGGATCGGCTTGTTTATTTTTTGTATCTATATATTGCCGCACATTTTAAATTGGCGCCTTCTTACGAATTCAAGGCTGCCAATCTTTTTGTGGACATTGTTTACAATTTCGTGGCGAATTTAGAGCTGCACAGAAAAATAATCGAACAATTTCTCATCGGGACGTAATAAGATAGGAACATTTCCACAAGATGTTGGAATGCTGTTGAAATTTTCGGAACGGCAAAACATGCGCAACATCTTCGGCAAAAGATGTTAGATGTTAAATGTGCCCCAGTGTGAATAGGCTATAAGTGATTGCGTAAAAAATCGAAAAAGGTTTCGATTACTTTACAATTTATTTAACAAGCAGGCCTTGATTTTTTTGACGTTTAAGTTTTGCCTTTAAGAGTTTGTTTTCCAATTTTCAGTCATTCGTCTGTTATAAGCTGTACAAAGCACATCAAAACAAAATAAATTTTAAAGATTTTTGGTGAAATAAAATTGTTTGATAACTTGAAATATGGAAGAATTCGGTAGGTCTAAATGGATTTATTGCATATAGAAAAAGAAGCAATATTTAATTTTTCATTCGATTTCGTAGGCTCATTTGTAGAAAAGATGGATGCATCCGTTGACAATCGACTAAGCGAAATAGAGATGGACAACAAGGAAATGTCTAACGTATCGGATGATCTGCATCAAACTTCGAGTGAAGGTGTTGAGCAAATCCGCAAGATTGTTTTAAAATATGCACAACTCTATGAATTAGAATTGTATGAAAATAAATCAAGCCTGGATGCACTGCAGCACATGAAAGATGAGAAGGAGCTGATACAGTCAGTCGAATACTGCATAAGGGCCATAGCTGCTAAATGTCAAGAACAAAAAGAGGACAATGTAACCTCAAAGGACATAGAATTTTATTGTGTGGAGCAGCAATTGTCCAATAGTCAAAGCAAACTAAAAGAAATGCAGGCTAAAAAAGAAAAATACAAGGCGCAGTTGCGAGACTACAGCGATTGCCTGGGAGCACTGTGCGCACGCGTAGAGGCTAATTCCTGGGATCAGGCAATGAAAAAAATAGATTCACTACTGACCAGCAAGTCCGAAATGAGTCAAGCCAATTTAGAGCAACAGCTGCATCAGAAAATTGACAACGATAAAAAAATGGCTAAATTGATAGACCGATTCAAGATTATGCAGCAACAAACTGAATCGCAAGAAAATTGCATATTTGGCTTGGAACTTAACTTGGAGGAGTCCTTGGCAAGACAATCACTTGATTCGCAAAAAATTAAGAATCTGAAATGCGTGCACATAAAGATAAAGGCGGAAAATTGCAAAATGAGAACTGAGATTGAAGACCTGAAGGCATCGTTATCTGCAGCACTCACTAAAATGGAGAGCATTAATGATGCCAATGAGAATCTTCAGCAACGGAATGCTCTTTTAGTACAAGAACTACTTCAGGAGAAAAGCGAGCTAGAGGGAAAGTTTAAAAAAACTCGTTTGGAATACAATCAAGCAACTATGCGCGTTGAGGAGCTGCACCAAGAAAACCAACACAAATCGATTCTTGCTGTTGAGCTGCAATTAAAGGTGAAGAATCGTGAAGGCCAAGTAGAAGAATTGTTAGAGAAACTGCAGTGCCAGCAGCTTGCAAAGGATGCAATGCAGCGTGATAATGCCACTTTGCAAGACGATAATAGGAGACTTAAAAACGAGCAGACCCTCCTCGCCGATAACTTAAAAAAAAAGGAAGGTGAACTCGAACTGTCCATGAAACGATTTTGGAAGCTGGAAAAAATTCGTAATGGTATGGAGCAAAAAATTCGACATTTGCAAATGGATCGTGAGGATCGCCATAAAACCACGCTTAACCATGAGATTGGTGGACTCAACCTTCAGATTGAACAACTAAAGAAGCTTAGTTTTGATCAGGAAAAAGCTATATCCCTACTCAAAGATAAATTGAAGGAAAGTTGCGAGAAAAACGTAGAAATAAGTGAAATGCAACGAGAGAATACACAAAAAGCAGACATGATGCAAAACAAAATGAAAGCAGAACTCAGTCAGAAGGAGAAGAAAATTCTAATGATACAGAGTGAATATGAGACTCGGCTTTCTGAGCTGATAAGACGAGATACTGAGCAAACAGATAATCTACGAAAAGCAGAAATGATGCTAGACAAAATGAAAGCAGAACTCAGTCAGAAGGACGAGGAAATTCTAATGATGCAGAATCTGCGTTCTGAGCTGATAAGGCGAGATACTGAGCAAACAGATAATCTACGAAAAGCAGACATGATGCTAGACAAAATGAAAGCAGAACTCAGTCAGAAGGACGAGGAAATTCTAATGATGCAGAATCTGCGTTCTGAGCTGATAAGGCGAGATACTGAGCAAACAGATAATCTACGAAAATCAGACATGATGCTAGACAAAATGAAAGCAGAACTCAGTCAGAAGGACGAGGAAATTCTAATGATGCAGAATCTGCGTTCTGAGCTGATAAGACGAGATACTGAGCAAACAGATAATCTACGAAAATCAGACATGATGCTAGACAAAATGAAAGCAGAACTCAGTCAGAAGGACGAGGAAATTCTAATGATGCAGAGTAAAAATGAGACTCGGCTTTCTGAGCTGATAAGACGAGATACTGAGCAACAGAGCTATATTGAGCTTTTGAATAAACAACTTTTCGAT
The DNA here is from genome assembly GCA_037043745.1 of Chymomyza amoena. NCBI lineage: Eukaryota > Metazoa > Arthropoda > Insecta > Diptera > Drosophilidae > Chymomyza > Chymomyza amoena. Next base: position 202,306 of record JBAMAX010000258.1, read on the forward strand.
TTGAACGAGCAACTTACTAAAAGTCAGAACGAGGTCCAAGAGCTGCATCAAGCTTCCACAGACGAGCTAAGCCGAGTGGGACGAGTTTTTGGATTGGGTCGTGAGCAATTACAGCCAGTTGGGCATTTTCAAGATGATGGCGAGGATCAAGCAGAGCAGGCATCGCGACCATCGGTTGCGGTACCTGTTGATAATAACAACAAATGGTCTTTGTGTAAATGTTCTGGTTCCTGCTTAATTTTGGGTTTTATGGTCTGTTTAGTTTTGGCATTACTGGTTGCTGCCTACATCAATTGATTAAATTCCTCATATATGAATTAGATGATATATAATATATATTGTGATATATATTATAATATGACAAAAATTTAAAGAAGATTAAATATAATGTAGTCAAATTACGTTTTAAACGAAAATACTTTTTTTAATATTCAGCTTAAGTCGTCCAACATATACCGAGTCGATATAGTATGTTATACTAAAAGATGCCGCGGACGCCTTTAAGATATCCTCTGTTGCAAGATAGTTGCAAAAAATAAATATAAAATATAAACAACGAATGAATTGCCAGTGAGACCCAAAGTTGAAACGTAATGAATTTTACGTATTATTTTCTAAAAAAAATGGCGTGCGTAAAATCCGGCGCGGACGCTTTTGAGATACCGTGTACAACTAGCTTGCTTCCACTTTTTGAAAATTGTCGTTGAGTACGGTTTGCTCGGTTTTAAGTCTCATTAGTTCTCCTTGCAAAAAGTCATTGTAACGCTGCATTTTACCATTCGCAAGCTCCTGGCTCTGCAGTTTTTTCAATAATTCTTCTTGCCTTCTTATTCCTTCACCTGTGCTTAAGATTTGATGGCCAAATTTGGTGATGGTTTGATAGAATTATCCATCCAAAACTTTTGATTTTTTTTTTTAGATCCTCTGAGACACCACTATGGGAGCTATATAATGTAACCCCGATATCGAAAAAGTAAAATAAACTTGTCTCCTATGGAAAAGGAGATCAAGGCATTCGTTCGGATAGATGGACGGACGGACGGACTGACAGACAGGCAGACAGACGGACGTGGGTATATCGACTTTTCTAGTCACCATAATCATACTTTAGGTAACTTTATAGGGTCTCCGACGCACAGTGGCACGGCAGCCGCAAAAGCGTTGCAAAAATCAAAACTTTGATGTAATCGTTTTATAAAATCAATACATGTATCTGATTTAGAATTTTCCAAGGATCCAGAATATACAAATTTTATTCAATTCGGAAGATAAATTTAATTGCTACAGCCGCTCAAAGTTGAGTATTTTTTCCACTATAAAAAAAAATCTAAATTTTTTGAATAAAAATGCATGTTTAAGGTTGTTTTGTAAAAAATCGATACATCCAATTGCAATTTTCTTGATTTCTATGAAAAGGTATTTATAATTTAAATATAATGAAGGAAAATATGACCTTATATCTTTTCTAGTTTTTTCAATACTTCCGTTTACCTATACCACTATATTTGGGCCACTTTTTCAACTTTAGAAGAAAAAAATATAATTTTCCAATCATTTCCTTCTTTTATTTGACACAAATGTTTTGGCTATTAAATGATTTACCTGCTCTAAAAAAATTGTATGCGATTTTTTGCGATAATGACTGTAAGACCAGTAAAAGTCTAGAAACCCAACTCCAAAATATGCTGCCGCAGGTATAGAAGAAGAACACGCAGTGAAGCAGCAACTAAGATTTAGAGTTTTAGGATTTATCATCCAGTCTTTTGTGTTTCCAGGTAGCTCTAAAACATTTAATGCAATTTAATTTGTTCCTGTTACACGCTTTCTGGATATAGGCTTTAAAATTGTATATATTGCCTGAATACTTCAAAACCATCATAGTTTTGTTTTGATTTTATAAGAACACAGATTGCAGTAAAAAGTATTTTTAAATATAATTAGTTAATAATATAATTCGTAAGAGTTGTTCAAAAACTAAATGAGAAGGAATTCGTTTCGGGCTTCAGAAAGGAGCTTAGTGTTGAGAAAGCAAATACAGAGAAGTTTGATACCTTACAAAGCAAACTTAGTCTAATTTATGTCAAAATAAAAACAAAGAGGCAAAACTCTTATCGCAACCAAGAAAATTTTAGTAAGAAAAACGAAAACTGGCTAAAAGGACTTACCCTTAATGAAAATATGTCAGAAGAACCTCAGACGTCTACGCACCGAAACAGAAGTGCTCAAATTGTATTCGAAAGAGAAAGCTCGTCGATGCCACAGTCGATATAGCAACGAATTATCTTTCGGAGGTTCTATAAAAAAAGCAAGGACGATGAAAAAACAGGACGCCAATAGCAAAAGCGGTTGCCTATGGCAGCCCTTTGCGACTTAAAAGCGGAGCTATAAAGGAAAGCATAGCATCAAAACTACATCAGAAATAACTGGAGTGAATCAAGAAATTGTCAATAGATTGGTTAATGTAAATATTCTTAGCTGCAAGGAAACAATAAACGGCAGCAAATTTGGTGAATATTCGACTAATGACTGCAGAGCTGCTAATGGAAAAATATCCGGGAAAGAAACTAGCTCCCACACTTCACAAAATTTTGGCAAATGGCCAATCTTTAAAAGAATACCATTGCCTACTCATGGGGAGATGTCAGAAGATGCCCAGGAATCAAGAAACAAGGATTATACAAAATTCAGAGCCATAAATACTTGTAAAATATCAAGATCAATGGAAAACCAGGATATATGTTGAATATGTACAATATGATGCCAGCCTTTTCGGATCCACTAGTTGCATCCCTTAGACATGTGAGATCCAAAACAGAATTGAAAAGTTATTCAAAAGCAAAGCTAAGTCGTTTAGATATCCTCTCAAATGTAAATGTGAATGATTGTTTTACAAAAAACTACTGATATAACAATTTTTGTTATATTATGAACAAAAAGTATATCATCAAAATTTTCTTCATATATATGGCAAATATGGCACATGCAACAAAATCCAACTTCAACAACATATTGCGCAGCTCTCAGCTTATGTATCATCATATATAAATTCTTTTTTTTAAACCATAAAGATCTTTCAATTGAAATTTAATTCATAAAAATATCTCAATTGGTTTAGAAGATATGATTTTTGCAACGGATTTTCAGCATCCGTGCTACTGTGCTACGCTTTTCTGCACCCAATGTCCAATACCCGGTGTTGTACAACTTTATACTATGGTATACTTATTATATCTCACGAACTAATGCACACAAACACATCGCAATAGGCTTAAAATCTCCGTATTGACAATCTCTAACCCATGCAAAAAATTTCATGAGAATCGGTCCAGCCGTTTCGAAGGAGTATGGGCACTAACATTGTGACACGGGAATTTCATATATAGATATTACATAATTTAATAATATATTTATGTATGTACTATTTTTTGTTAACATTTTGTATCTTATTTGCAATGTTCTACTTAAATAATAATTAAAGCTTGAATTATTTATTTGTATCCTGTAAAAAAGTATTAGCCGAACTTTTGGAATAAAAAAATTTTATTGTTTTGACGCTTTTTGATTTTTGTATATAAATTAATAAATTCGAGTGTCTTCAGTCCTGTGTCCAACGCCGGTTGCAGCCCAGGTCCAGAGGTGAAGTCTCGAATGTTCTTTATGTTTGTAGTTGGAATGCTTATTATAGCTTTCCTATCACTAGCCTTGTGGCTTAGCAATAAAACAGTATAATTAGTAACGGCTATAGCCGGAATAATATGTTTATTAAGTACAATTATATTCGAAGTAAAATATGCTTGACACAGAGCACAACCTTTCTGTGAACTGCAGCGTTGCCATCTTAACAAACATTGAAACCATGCAAAACGATATATATCGCCAATAAATGGACAGGCGCTGCCGGACCTTTTCATATGTCATCGGACCTTTTCATATGTCATGTTTGTTAACTTAGTAGACTTTTTCTCATTAGTCATTTTGGATTTATTGAAACAGCAGTAACCAATTTTAACAAAGCAAACAAAATATTTAAGCAGTTTTTTAAAAAATTTGTTCTACAATCTCCAATATGCTTATCGAAAACCAAATGGAAGGTCATGGTCAAAAAGGAGAGGATGATGGTACTAAGCCAAAATTTTTATCCAGATTCGAGTGCCCCATTTGTTGGAGCCTATTAGAAGAGCCGATAGCAACCCCTTGTGGCCATGTTTTCTGCAAGACTTGTCTTTGCCTCTGGTTGAATATGCGTGGAACGTGCCCCCAGTGCGGTGAAGAGGTTTACTACGACGAACTTACTTTCGTTGAATTGTAAAATTTAAGTTTGTCTTTTGCAAAAATGTATGTGTTAAACCAACGAGCTTTTTCGCCGGCCGTACAAAACTAAACGATAATTATTTAATTTGTGTACAATGTTTTTGTTTATTTATTATTTATTTTATTATTATATATATCGGCGGCTTAGCTGGTAAGGCCGAATTAAACGCGCTGGGCGGAGTAGGCTTGACCTGAGTGCACTGGGCATGCGGTAAGAACTGATCTTAGATTGATTAAAACAAGAGCCGATAGCGGCTGCGCTTAGCTTGCATATGGCAAGCGACAAAGCGACAAATGAGATAAGAGATGATAAGCAAATAACTGTTACAATAGTTGCTCTTAATATCGCTGCGCAGAGCGATTTACATATGTTATTTATGATTTGACATGGGCGGGTAAATAATTTTGCAGCTTGGGTTCGGCCATAGCCGAACATTCTCCCCCCGTTGGGAGTTGCTGGCTCCCAACATCCCTTTTAGGCAATAGACATAGCTTCGCTATAGCCCGTGTAGTGATGCCGGTAGCTGTTTTTAGAGTAGCCACTCTAGCGATGCCATCTCTTCCGAAAATGAGGTCCTGAACTCTGGCGAGTGGCCATTTAAGTGGCGGCAAGTTATCGTCTTTCACAAGAACTACGTCGCCGACGCTGATGCCAGGCTTGGAAGTTCGCCATTTCGTCCTCTGTTGCTGAAACGTTAAATATTCCTCTCGCCAGCGAGCCCAAAAGGTCTGTTGTATGTAACTGACTCGTTGCCATCGGTCGAGGCGATTGAAGTTTAAATGGCTGACATCAGGTTCGGCAAACGATGATAGTGTGGCGGTACCTAAGAAATGAGCAGGTGTAAGGACATCAAGATCATCTGGATGCTCTGTAATGGGAAATAGTGGGCGTGAGTTTATGATTGATGTAATGTGACAAACAAGAGTGCGCAATTCATCAAAAGTTAGAACGACGTTGGCAGTAGAGCGGTAGAAATAGTATTTTGCAGTTTTGACTGCTGCCTCCCAGAGACCACCAAAATGTGGAGAACGAGGAGGAATAAAACGCCAGTCGATTTGATCAGCGACGCAAAATTCCATCACAGCCTGCTGATGCTTGTTGCTCATAAAAAGCTGCTTTAACTCTGCGAGATCGTTTTTAGATCCTACGAAGTTGGTGGCGTTATCTGACCAAATCTCCTTAGGCCGGCCTCGCGTACATATAAAACGCTTAAGTGCGCTAAGAAAGGAAGCCGTAGATAAATCCTGCACCAACTCCAAGTGGACTGCCTTAGTAGCAAAACAAATGAACACGCATATGTAGCATTTAATGGGTGGTCTAGTCCTGATTTCGCTCTTGCGTAGGAATGGCCCACAATAGTCTACACCAGTGATCATGAAGGTTTTTGTTGACGTATTTACGCGTTCCTTTGGCAGGTCAGCCATAATATGCTCCAGAAGACGTGGTCTTGCTCGAAAGCATCTTATGCATCGGTTTATGAGACTCGTCACTGTCTTGCGACCTCCAATTGGCCAATATTCATGCCGAACTAGAGCGAGTAATGATTGAGGACCAGCATGTAAGTTGCGCTCATAAAAATGCATAACAAGAGATGTCGTTATTGGATGACGTTTTGGCCAGATTATGGGATGACGGGCGTTAAAATCCAGGAATGAATTCTGAAGCCTTCCGCCAACGCGTAAAAGTCAGAATTCGTCTATAAATGCAGCAAGCGAGGCCAACGTGCTTGAAGATGGTACCTGCTTGCAATCTAAAAGGATTTTGTAGTCCCTCCATAAATGCTTTGTATTGAACGTAGTTATGCGTGCCCCAATGATGTCGGCCACGGTTAATACAGGATTTAATGCGTGAGAATTTGAATGCGTATCAAAAACACGCTGTAATTTGTGAACGAGTTTGCGAAGCAGCTAGTAGAGACACGACGAAGGCAACCGAATCGTTTACGAAGCTCTGGTACTTTTTGGTAGGCATGACCTTGGCCATGCATCTTCGATTTCGCATAGAAACGATGGCCCATGAGACCATAAGTGTGAATGCGCGAGCTCATCTGGCAAAGCGCCTCTGGACAGAATGTCTGCAGGGCTTAATGCCGTTGGAACGTAGCGCCATTCCATGTTAACTGTCAGCTCTTGAATGCTCAATACTCGATGTGAGACAAAAACATTAAATCTGGCTGGTTCGCTGCGAATCCAAGATAAGACCGTTGAGGAATCGGACCAGCAGTAGAATTGCCCAGAAAATATTTGTAGTTGAGCTATCTCGTTTATGAGTTGAGAGAGCAAGGTTGCTCCACATAGCTCCAATTTGGGAACAGTCTGCGACTTCACAGGTGCACACCACTTTCACAAAGAGCATGCCACCTTTCGCAAAAAGACCACTAATCAATGAATCGATTAAATTTGAAACGTTGTGAGTTAGACAAATTATCGGAAAAGTTTCGCCACGCTGAAAAGAGATGTGAAGGCAAGCTTTCGTCCCAATCGAGATTTTCTTTCCATAATTGTTGCATGAAAATTTTTGCTTTAGTGATAACAGGACCGATTAATCCTAGTGGGTCGTAGATGCGTGCAATTGTGGATAGCACGGTTCGTTTAGATGGCTTTAATGATAGCTCTTTGGGCTGAAATGCAAATAAAAACTCGTCTGACGCAGGATTCCAAATAAGCCCAAGCGCCTTTGTGAAATCTGTGCCATCGTCGAACCTTAGAAGCGTTTCTTTTTCCTTATCAGGGATTCTATCCAAAACCGATGAGACGTTGGAGCACCATTTCCTTATTTGAAATTGCCCCTGAGCCAACAGATCTGATGTTTGTTCTAAAATTTCAAGCACTTCCTCAACTGTGCTGCCTCCAGTCATCATATCGTCAACGTAGAAGTCGCGAAGTAGCACCTGTGAGCCTATTGGGAATGATGCTTGCTCATCTGTAGCCAATTGTTGCATCGAGCGGATAGATAAGAATGATGCTGGCTTAGTTCCGTATGTAACTGTATCCAGCTTGTAGACTTGTAATTCGTTGTGTGGGGAATCCCTCCAGAGGATGCACTGAAGGTAACTATCAGGTTCTGTAACTCGTACGCATCGGTACATTTTGCAGATCTCCCCAGTCAATGCAACGGCAAACGTACGGAACCGAAGCAAGGTGTGCAGCAGCTTTGACTGAATTGTAGGTCCTGCCATTAGAACCTCATTCAATGAAAATCCAGTCGATGTAGCTGCAGAGCCGTCGAATACGACTCGGAGTTTTGTGGTTGTGCTATCTTCCTTCAAGACACAATGATGCGGAAGAAAATAGCGACAAAGACTTAGTGACTCAGGGCCTACCAAAGACATATGGTTTAAATCGAGGTATTCTTTGATGAAGGCTGAGTATTGAGTTTTTAGTTGAGGACGTCGTTCAAGTTTGCGTTCCAAATTGAGAAAACGTCGATATGCTTGAGTATAAGAATCGCCTAAGAGTTCCAAATTTCGCTTGACAGGCAACCTAACTGAAAATTGACCAGATGAGAGGCGTGAAACGTTAGCTGAAAAGTGTTTTTCGCAGTCGATTTCCTCCTTTGTAGCATTGACTGAGAGATGTGTGCAGCTTTCGATTTCCCAGAAGCGCTTCAATATTTCATCGATATGATTTTGCGTATTATGCTCAATTTCAGACGGAGCATGCGCTGCAAGCAAAGACGTTTTTTGTGATGATTTTCCTCCTCCCATACTATCCATCCTAATCGTGTTTTTTGCAGCGATGGTAGTCCCTCAGCCAACTTGATTTGGCCAACGCATAGCAGATCATAAAATAGGCTGGCACCTATAAGCAGGTCGATGCGTTGAGGTTTGAAAAAAGCTGGGTCTGCAAGACGTATATTTGAGGGTATTTCCCAGTGCGTGGTTGTCTAGATTCAAAAAAGGGATGGCAATCTGTGATGTTAGGAGCAACTAATGCTGTTATATTTGCATTATACTCAGAATTGTTTGATTTTACATTTAGGCAGACGGTAAAACCATTCGTTTTGAAGTTTGTGTTACCAAGACCTGATACAGAATCAGAAGACTTGGTTTTCTTTAGTTGCAATTGATGTGCTAAGCGAGCAGTAATTAAATGCAGTTGAGATCCTGAGTCTAGGAGCGCGCGGCATGGCACAAATGATCCAGCTCGATCTTTTACTAAAATAACTGCCGTAGCTAGAAGCACTACATCACTACGATGATCCTGGGCCACAAGAGAGCTTGATGAGGATGGTGATGGTGCAATATGCTGATGCATGGATGGCGATGAGTGTTGTGTGTTTTGATGAGGCAGCGAATGGGACTGGTGGATGTGCAACAATGTGTGGTGCTTGGCTCCACAAGTACGGCATGAGCCTGAATGGCAGTTGATAGCTTGATGCTCTTTTTTAAGGCAATTGTGGCATAGCTCCAGTTTTTTGGCTTCTTTGAGACGAAGCATAGGCGATAAATTCTTAAAGCGTCTGCAGCTGTATATAACATGCTCAGGATTCTCACAAAAGAGACAGCTAGAGATACAAGATTTAGTGGCAACAAACGAACTATTTAAATGTATATTTTTGCTGTTTTTTCCCACCTTGTTGCTAGGCGCGTACGTGGCCGTAGCATGCTCCATGTTTTCCATCCTTTCACAACAAGTCTCCAAAAATGTTAATAGTTGCTCAGACGTTGGAATTTTGTTATTTAAAGTCTGCTCCATTTCCCATTTCGCCAGTGTATTGCTGTCCAATTTTGGTAATAGCATGTATACGATCATGCATCCAGCAATCTGCTCCAATGTGCCCATGGTTTGAAGCGCGCGCATGTGCGCGTTAAGCTTGTCCGAGAATTCTCTTAGTTTCGTTGCCGATGAAGCCTCCACTCTCTTGAGCCCAAGGATATCGCTCATATGTGCCTGAAAAACAAGTCGCTTGTTATTGAATCTTTTATTGAGCATATCTAGGGCGATTTGATAATTTTCGTTAGAAATCTCCAGCGCTCGAATTGCATCCAAGGCCTTGCCTTGTAAGCACGAACGTAGATGCTGAAGTTTCTCGATACTTGACAAATCCGGATCCTTGTCGATTAAAGTTGAGAACATCGATATAAAATCTGCATATTCCGTGTAGCCGCCAGTAAACGTTGGTAACTTGAGCTCAGCCAGGCGTGGTCTGCGGGGCATTATTGCAGTTGAATGTTCTATTGCTGATTTTTGATGCATTGTAGAACTGGCAGGCAAGTTGCGATGCAGAATGTTAGTCCGAATACGATTATCGATTGTAGTTACAAGCTCGTCAAATTCGTCGCGCAATGAACTGCCAATTTCGTCATTATCAAACTCTTCGAGTGCATCATGTGCACTAAAATTTATATTCAAAAATTTACAATATTTAGTCACCTATTTAGTCAAGCCCTAAGAAGTCCTAACCAATCTGCATTAGATATTAAAGCAACGATTTCCGAAGCGACAAAGGATTATGAACTAGCATTTGGTACTGACTTTTTCCCAATTTACTACTACAGCGCGTTTTTTTAGAGGTTTACAACTTTGAGTTGGCAACACTGCTTTATCTGACAACCCATTTTAGTGCTGATAGTTGCTTTTTTAGACTTACACCCGACCATTAATAAAATAATAAAACTTATTGAAAATGTTGTTTCCATTGAAGCTCATTTTGGTTGAATGGGTACGCAAATGATCAGAATTGTCGCATTTGGAGTAAGAATAAACCACAAGCTTTTGTCGAAATACCATAGCATTCTCAGAAAATTACTTTCACTTGTCTACGTCGATAAACCAACAACAATTGAACACTTGGAAAACAAAATTTGAAGATTTACTGGCGAAATAAGGCCGTAAATGCTGAGGAAACTTTGTGAAAATTCGTGATCCAGATTGCGTCTTGTAAGCGCCAGCTAGCCCTTGTCCGAAATCATATTTAAACAATAATGTCATAAATATTTCTTTCCAATAAATCCTGTTCATTACTATTTAAAAGATATTTTTTTGTTTGTTATGATATAAACTTGTGTAAGTCTAAAAGAACACCCTTTAGTGTATAAAATTATTTCACAATTGTGTCCAACAAAAAAAGGCCAAATGGGAAAAAATACCGTATGGACACCATAGGAGCTTTTTCCACTTTTCTACAATATATTTTTTTTGTTAATAAGTATTTTTACATTTCAACTACTATAAATAAAAGAAGACATCTAAAACGACTTCACCCAAACGACCGCAGAAGGCGTGTCCTATCATAGAATATACTTGATTTTTTAAAATATTGTGTATATAGAGTAATCAAAGCCATACCGCACAAAAAGCTATATTGAGTTTATAGTGACTTACTTTGTTTTTATTATAAATGTTGGATTACAACCCTTAGAATCAAGGGTTGATTGCCAATAATAAATATTCGAGAAAAAAAGTAAATAAATGTAAATTCTTTGATGTCGTTTCTACGAACATTTGCTTTGGGAGTACAATCTTTAAATTAATTTTAAAACAAAAATATTATATAATGTAATATGCGGACGACTTTGGGATACACTGTACCACTAGCTTGCAATTAAATCCGGTATACTGCTTAAGGATACAAAGTGACATTTGATAGCCAAATAAGATTACAATACTTACGTAAGCAACAACCTCTGAAACACACCTATGAAAGCTATATAATGTAACCACATATCAAAAAGGTAAAATAAACTTGTCTTCTATGGAATAATAAGGGATCTAATGCGAAAGTAGCTCTTATCATCTCTGAGATCTAGGCGTTCACACGGACAGGCAGGCGGTCGAACATGGGTATATCGACTTCTCTAGTCACCCTGATCATATTTTAGGTAACTTTGGGGTGTCTCCGACATCTCCTTCTATATGTTACATACATTTTCGGCTTGCACAAACTTAATATACCCTTGGTACCATACGGTAGAGGGTATATAAACTAAGCCAAGCGTTTGGTCACACAACTTGTTGAAAAGTAGAAAACTAGTATACGAACGATACTTATAGTCCGTGAATTCGATAGTTTAAGTTTTGATTTCAATAAAGTATTATATTTATTTTATTATTATCATAGCCCGCTATCTATTATTATATATATTATATCAACGCAAACAGCTCCCAAGATTTTGCAAAGAATTTTTTCCTCAAACACCCCAAGAGCAACTGCAGGCTTCAACACTGGAAGGATGACGGTCTTTTCAATATTAACTTCATCTGTCGAAAGAGAGCTCAGCTATTCATTTGCCTACTAAGCCCTGTTAGCAGGAGTTATCCGTCGTGATTCTCAGCTGACAGCAGGAAGGAGTTTGTATACCTTGGCAACAACAAAAATGTCAGCCTGGAGATTAAGCGACGGATAACTCCTGCTAACAGGGCTTAGTAGGACTATAAGTATCGTTCGTATACTAGTCTTAAACTGAACTGATTTATGCTGTTGCATTAATTAAAAAGGAAACCTCCGATTCTTGGATGGTTCCCATGGATTTATGCTGAGCTGGCCTGGTTCCCATGGATTATGCTGTGCTGGTTTGTTTACATTTTAGGTTTTTCCTTACAAGTCAGAACTGTCCAAGATTTTAATTACGCAGATCTGCAGATTGTTTATTATTGCATGTGCGATCCCGGCAATTTTAAATTGGCGCCTTCTTACGAATTCAAGGCTGCTAATCTTTTTGTGGACATTGTTTACAATTTCGTGGCGAATTTAGAGCTGCACAGAAAAATAATCGAACAATTTCTCATCGGGACGTAATAAGATAGGAACATTTCCACAAGATGTTGGAATGCTGTTGAAATATTCGGAACGGCAAAACATGCGCAACATCTTCGGCAAAAGATGTTAGATGTTAAATGTGCCCCAGTGTGAATAGGCTATAAGTGATTGCGTAAAAAATCGAATAAGGTTTCGATTACTTTACAATTTATTTAACAAGCATGCCTTGATTTTTTTGACGTTTAAGTTTTACCTTTAAGAGTTTGATTTCCAATTTTCAGTCATTCGTCTGCTATAAGCTGTACAAAGCACATCAAATCAAAATAAATTTAAAAGATTTTTGGTGAAATAAATTTGTTTATAATTGAAATATGGAAGAATTCGGTAGGTCTAAATGGATTTATTGCATATAGAAAAAGAAGCAATATTTAATTTTTCATTCGATTTCGTAGGCTCATTTGCAGAAAAAATGGATGCATCCGTTGACAATCGACTAAGCGAAATAGAGATGGACAACAAGGAAATGTCTAACGAATCGGATGATCTGCATCAAACTTCGAGTGAAGTGTCGAGTGTTGAGCAAATCCGCAAGATTGTTTTAAAATATGCACAACTCTATGAATTAGAATTGTATGAAAATAAATCAAGCCTGGATGCACTGCAGCACATGAAAGATGAGAAGGAGCTGATACAGTCAGTCGAATACTGCATAAGGGCCATAGCTGCTAAATGTCAAGAACAAAAAGAGGACTATGTGGCCTCAAAGGACATAGAACTTTATTGTGTGGAGCAGCAATTGTCCAATAGTCAAAGCCAACTAAAAGAAATGCAGGCTAAAAAAGAAAAATACAAGGCGCAGTTGCGAGACTACAGCGATGCCCTAGGAGCACTGTGCGCACTCGTAGAAGCTAATTCCTGGGATCAGGCAATGAAAAAAATAGATTCACTACTGACAAGTAAGTGTGAAATGATTCAAGCCAATTTAGAGCAACAGCTGCATCAGAAAATTGACAACGATAAAAAAATGGCTGAATTGATAGACCGATTCAAGATTATGCAGCAACAAACTGAATCGCAAGAAAATTGCATATTTGGTTTGGAACTTAACTTGGAGGAGTCCTTGGCAAGACAATCACTTGATTCGCAAAAAATTAAGAATCTGAAATGCGTGCACATAAAGATAAAAGCGGAAAATATCAAAATGAGAACTGAGATTGAAGACCTGAAGGCATCGTTATCTGCAGCACAAGCTAAAATGGAGAACATTAATGATGCCAATGAGAATCTTCAGCAACGAAATGCTCTTTTAGTACAAGAACTACTTCAGGAGAAAAGCGAGCTAGAGGGAAAGTTTAAAAAAACTCGTTTGGAATACAATCAAGCAACTATGCGCGTTGAGGAGCTGCACCAAGAAAACCAACACAAATCGATTCTTGCTGTTGAGCTGCAATTAAAGGTGAAGAATAGTGAAGGCCAAGTAGAAGAATTGTTAGAGAAACTGCAGTGCCAGCAGCTTGCAATGGATACAATGCAGCGTGATAAAGCCACTTTGCAAGACGATAATAGGAGACTTAAAAACGAGCAGACCCTCCTCGCCGATAACTTAAAAAAAAAGGAAGGTGAACTCGAACTGTCCATGAAACGATTTTGGAAGCTGGAAAAAATTCGTAATGGTATGGAGCAAAAAATTCGACATTTGCAAATGGATCGTGAGGATCGCCATAAAACCACGCTTAACCATGAGATTGGTGGACTCAACCTTCAGATTGAACAACTAAAGAAGCTTAGTTTTGATCAGGAAAACGCTATATCCCTACTTAAAGATAAATTGAAGGAAAGTTGCGAGAAAAACGTAGAAATAAGTGAAAAGCAACGAGAGAATACACAAAAAGCAGACATGATGCAAAACAAAATGAAAGCAGAACTCAGTCAGAAGGAGCAGAAAATTCTAATGATGCAGAGTAAAAATGAGACTCGGCTTTCTGAGCTGATAAGGCGAGATACTGAGCAAACAGATAATCTACGAAAAGCAGACATGATGCTAGACAAAATGAAAGCAGAACTCAGTCAGAAGGAGGAGGAAATTCTAATGGTAGAGAGTAAAAATGAGACTCGGCTTTCTGAGCTGATAAGACGAGATATTGAGCAAACAGATAATCTACGAAAAGCAGACATGATGCTAGACAAAATGAAAGCAGAACTCAGTCAGAAGGACGAGGAAATTCTAATGATGCAGAGTAAAAATGAGACTCGGCTTTCTGAGCTGATAAGGCGAGATACTGAGCAAACAGATAATCTACGAAAAGCAGACATGATGCTAGACAAAATGAAAGCAGAACTCAGTCAGAAGGAGGAGGAAATTCTAATGGTAGAGAGTAAAAATGAGACTCGGCTTTCTGACTGATAAGACGAGATATTGAGCAAACAGATAATCTACGAAAAGCAGACATGATGCTAGACAAAATGAAAGCAGAACTCAGTCAGAAGGACGAGGAAATTCTAATGATGCAGAGTAAAAATGAGACTCGGCTTTCTGAGCTGATAAGACGAGATACTGAGCTACAGAGCTATATTGAGCTTTTGAATAAACAACTTTTCGATTTGAACGAGCAACTTACTAAAAGTCAGAACGAGGTCCAAGAGCTGCATCAAGCTTCCACAGACGAGCTAAGCCGAGTAGGACGATGTTTTGGATTGGGTCGTGAGCAATTACAGCCAGTTGGGCATTTTCAAGATGATGGCGAGGATCAAGCAGAGCAGGCATCGCGACCATCGGATGCTGTACCTGTTGATAATAACAACAAATGGTCTTTGTGTAAATGTTCTGGTTCCTGCTTAATTTTGGGTTTTATGGTCTGTTTAGTTTTGGCATTACTGGTTGCTGCCTACATCAATTGATTAAATTCCTCATATATGAATTAGATGATATATAATATATATTGTGATATATATTATAATATGACAAAAATTTAAAGAAGATTAAATTAAATATAATGTAGTCAAATTACGTTTTAAACGAAAATACTTTTTTAATATTCAGCTTAAGTCGTCCAACATATACCGAGTCGATATAGTATGTTATACTAAAAGTTGGCGCGGACGCCTTTGAGATATCCCCTGTTGCAAGATAGTTGCAAAAAATAAATATAAAATATAAACAACGAATGAATTGTCAGTGAGACCCAAATCTGAAACGTAATGAATTTTACGTTTTATTTTCTAAAAAAAAAGGCGTGCGTAAAGTCCGGCGCGGAAGCTTTTGAGATACTAGATACTACTACTACTAGATACTGCTACAACTAGCTTGCTTGCACTTTTTGAAAATTGTCGGTGAGTAGGGTTTGCTCGGTTTTAAGTCTCTTTAGTTCTCCTTGCAAAAAGTCATTGTAACGCTGCATTTTATCATTCGCAAGCTCCTGGCTCTGCAGGTTTTTCAATAATTCTTCTTGCTTCTTGATTTGATTGCCAAATTTGGTGATGGTTTGATGGAATTATCCATCCAAAACTTTTGGTTTTTTTTTTGAGATCCTCTGAAACACCCCTATGGATGGACTGATAGACAGACAGACGGATGTGGGTATATCGACTTTTCTAGTCACCATAATCATACTTTAGGTAACTTTATAGGGTCTCCGACGCACAGTGGCATGGCAGCCGCAAAAGCGTTGCAAAAATCAAAATTTTGATGTAATCGTTTTATAAAATCAATACATGTATCTGATTTAGAATTTTCCAAGGATCAAGAATGTACAAATTTAATTCAATTCGGAAGAAAAGTTTAATTGCTACAGCCGCTCAAAGTTGAGTATTTTTTCCACTATAAAAAAAATCCACATTTTTGGAATAAAAATGCATGTTTAAGGTTGTTTTGTAAAAAAACGATGCATCCAATTGCACTTAAAACACTTATAACCTTTACGCCTCTCACAACCAAACAAAAAATGCCATTCACTTAAAATTTGGTACAGATGTTCGGGAAGAGTGTACCAACACAACAAAACAAAAAAGTCGATAATCGAAAATACGTTGCTCGCGAAATTTGAAACCATGACCTTACTTTTTGAACACACCTCGGAGTCATGAATCTACAAAATGGATAACTCATATGACTCCGACATGACACCTTATCTGCCTGGTCTAAACGAATTTTCGGTAAAAATAATATTTCGGAATTTCATTTTTGAGGTCTATCAATGGAAATCGTAAAAAAAGCGTTTTTTTCTGGCTACCCAAAACCATCTAGCCCTATCTTACAAACTTTAACATGTAATGCACACACTTGCAATGGCATATGTATGCGTGTGATAAATTAGTTGATGCGGCGGCCATTTCCAATTTTAACACAAAAAAATAACCAAAAAACATAACCAAAAAAAAAAAAATTCAAGACAAAAATGATTCTCGCATACTCTACAGGACATGCAATGCACATAAGCAAAAAACTTTTGTCCAACTGCCATTAGGCATTATGTATTCGAGATGTTCATTGGGGGGATGGGGAGTGTTCGTTCGGAGTGGATTCCCTAGTCCCTGGCCACCAACAAACTGCGCAGCCGTAAAAAGTTTTTCCACTTGCTCATAGTTCTTATCTAGGTACATTAGTCATAGGAAAGCATAGAAATAAATGTCAACTTCAGTAGCATCTTGCTCTGGTGTTGGGGCCGACACCTAGTCCCAGAGCAACAACGTCCAAGATGTGTCCAACATATCGTCTTAAAAAAAGAAGAAAAAATGCACAAAACAGGACTGGGCCAGCTGAAGCTCTTCTATTCCTGGCCACAACAATTGCGGTCTACGTGCAATTTCTTAAAACATATTTTTCAATTTTTTTTCTCTGTTTTTAGATGTCAGGGGGAACGGTGGGTTTGGGGCGAGAGGATTTTGTAGCACAGCTGCTTTGGTATTTTGGCATTGCTTTGCGCTGGTTGTTCGACTTTTGCGTGTATTTATGTGCGCTTATTTTTCGTTTCCGCAGGATTTTGTTCAAGGACTTTCGATATTGTCGCGCGGTTCGGTGGAGGAGAAACTTCGCTGGACCTTTTCGCTATACGACATCAACGGCGATGGCTTCATTACGAGGGAGGAAATGACTGACATTGTGACTGCCATATACGAGCTAATGGGTCGCCTGCCCGACGAGTGTCCTGAGGAAGAGAAAATCAAGGGCAAAGTGGAACAAATCTTTCAGGTGAGTTGTCTCTGTTGTCGTCTGGAGTGACAGTGTGAACGTGAGCAGCTGACTGTTACGGTTACTGCTACTGTTCCTGATTTCCCAGCTGCCCCCAATTACACTCCAAAATGCCCAACTTAATTATGTGATTAAGTCTCACGTTTTGCACAAGTGATTTCGATTATATAATGTGCAGGAACTAAATATTAAATAAATGTAGTCATGCTGATAAATTAAGTCAGATACAAAAAAAAAATGTATTCTTATAGGATTTTAATCGATAGCCATCATCATCTAAAATATAAGTCTTTCAATATGAAGTAGTGCAACGTTGCCAGATCTAAAGGCTGGGTGGCAACCTTAAATAAAGTAACACTTTTTTGGACGCTAATGCAAGAAGTCAGCCATGGCTGTGGTCCTTTCTGAGTCCTGAAGCGGCTTCACTTTGATCCCATCTTTATCAATCCTTAATTCCTATCAAGGACAAGGGACTCGCTGCTCTCATATCTCTCAATATATAAAGCTAGCACTTTTTTCTGGAAACCATTATAAGAAGCTTTAAAAAAAATTATATGTAATCAACTTAGTACGGGACTTTGAAAACAAACTTCAAAATTTTGCACAGAATATTATTTAAGGAGATTCCGAGCTGCTTAATCGTTTAAATCATAGTTTACGATTGGCCTTAAAATTTTTAATTCTTCTGCAGCAATTTGACTTGGGCCTTGAAACTTTGAATACTCTTTCAAACTTGATTTACAAATCGGGTATTAGAGCTGCCTTGTCAATATTTTTGGTATATACTATTTATTTCAAAGTTTCAAATGTTTTACACTCGAACAAAAATCTTTTTAAAATTGTTAAATTGTTGCAAATATTTTAAAGATCGCACTTAATACCACCAAGGAGATTTACTATTAGCACCAGCACAGGGTTAAGACCATCCTTATTGGTCGCTATTATCAAATCTTTTCTACATTTGATTCCATGGCATTAGATATTCCAGTCCGTTTTGAGTATATACACTTCTCTAAGAGACCGCCCATAAAAGTATGCTATAGTTTTTTTATAGCTAGAAACATTTATGTCCTGCTTGGTAAATGAAGATTCCTCATCCGAACATTAAGTTGAGAACCAAAATAGTTATTTTTCGTCAAAATTAATTAAAATATTTTACCGATTTGGTATTAGCAACAGAAAAGCCATAGGAATACTTTATATTTCGACTTATAGATGCTATGGCGAAAATGGTCAAATTAAAAAAATATTTAGGTTAATTAATTGCAAACACAGTCTCTTCAAAACTCGTCTTTAAGTGTGACCAAATATGTAAAACAAAAATTCTATGCCAAAATGTCCTTGAAATTATTTCTAAATAACGCAACTTGCCACAAAAGACTTAATGTTTATTTATTTAACGTGTAGTCTAGTAATTACTTTGTTAAAATGTTTCACAAGGACGCGCTTGCAACAATTTGCAGCAATGCCAAAAATGAGGCAACAACAAGTGTTGCATGTTCATATTTAAGTTTCACTTAAGTTCGAGTACTTTGGCACCACTGTGCTGGAATGCCAACAAAAATTAGTGTCTTGACAGCTGGCGAAAATTGTTTGGGTTTCCAGTCACGTTGTCATTAGCCCGAACCATGTGTAGAGGGTGTTAGAAACTGCTGCTGATGCTGATGCTAACGATAATGATGATGATGATGATGGCTTTAGATAATAAGATAAATAATAGTTCTAGTACATAGTTGTTTTTTTTTGGTTTTGTTGTGTTTCTTTTTTTTTGCTTGATATAATAAAACATTTCGTTGACATATATAATTTACAGAAAATGGACATCAATCGCGATGGTGTTGTAACACTGGAGGAATTCTTGGAGGCATGTCGCAACGATGATGCCATTTCAAGATCCATGTCTGTCTTTGATACGTCATTCTGACCATATCCGACCGACAAGGGCGATGAGTATACGGCACGTAAGCGTCGCACCATCGCAAGCCGCAATCAACGTCACAGTCGGAATCGCAGTCAGCAGCGGACGCAGCTGCAGCAGCAGCAGCAGCAGTCACCGGACAAACGTAAGTCAAAACATAGAAAGCCAACAACACAGCAACAACAACAGCATAGCACTACTACAACAAGAACAACAACAGCAGTAAAATGTTGCCAAAAAATGGCCAACAACAGCGGTGGCGCCTTTGTCATTGACATTGAGCCACCCGCAACAACAACAACAACAACAACAGCCTTGCAACACGATGCAATCAGCTGCAACAGCACCACCAATAGCACCACCTCCAACACCACAGCGCACAGCCTACACACACCCACCACGGCCACCAAATATGATACAGCCAGCGAACAGGATGACGACGATGATGATGATGATGACGAACTGGCGCACTATGACGTCACTGACTGCGAGCAAGATGACGTCGAGCATCTGCGCAGCAGCAGCAGCTTCTGTCGCCACTGCATGCGTCAAAAGGCCGAGCTGCAGCTGCACTACATCTGCACCCGTTCGCGTAGTAAATCCCGACAGCAGCAGCAACGCAAGCGCAGCAAACAGCGTCATCCGCACCAGCGTCATGCACATCATCATCAAGCACATCATCAAGAGCAGCAGCACGAGGAGCAGCCGCAGCAGCAGCTGCAGCAACAACAAATGCCGCAACGTCAAAGGACCAGCAAGAGCCAGAAGGCACGCTGGCAGGAGTTAAACGTGGCCAATGAGCAGGCCATAAGATTCCGTTGCCCGCAGGTGGGGCCGCAGGTAGGACGCGATTTGCCCGCACCGCAGCCCATGCATTTTCATCATCCGCAGCAGCTGCAGTCCTATCATAACCAGGCGCCGCCACCGCCAGCGACAACGCCAGCAGCGCTGTCATGCAACACAGGACAGCAGCAGCAGTGTCCACCAGGCCGGAGCAAGAGTAAAAGCAAGAACAAATCTAAAGCGAAAGCCAAGCAGCGTCAAAATCAAAAGTTAAAGCCACAGCCGACGGCTATGTCCTTGCAACTGGCCAACAATGGCAGTGCAAACAATATAATAAATGGCCTGGAAAGCGCCACGCATCCGGAACAGCTGCAGCTGCAGCAGCAACAACAACAGCTTGCGGTGCAGCTGCCCAGCACGCCGGATTCACCATCCTTGGTGACAGTCAGCACTTGGTATACGGTGGCCAAGCAGGGCGTCTCCTGCTAATAGGCAGTCCAGTCCAAAACGCGGCAGCTCAAGCTTCATCGGTTTTGATGCACCGTGTGCACCCAGTGAAAAGTACTTATTAGCTCTAAGTAGGATTCCAAATGTTTTGCGGGTTGTGCCGGAAATCTCTTTTGGCAATTTACTATCGCCGTAAGTTATTTTTCTTTTAAACGATTTTATTTTTTTTAATACCTCTTTAGATATTTTTATTTAGGCGATTCTTAGCCGGAACAATTTTTATAGCCATGGTTAACTTATCAAAAAAAAAAAAAAAAATTTGATTTCCAACGAAATTTAATACCACGGCCATTTTTCATTACGTTGGAAGTCCCATTTATTCGAATTTCAGCCAGAGAAATCTTTGTTAGGATTCATTCACCAATTTTATCGTATTAACTTAGCACAGCTCTTTCAACCGAATATTTTACTGTTTAAGATATTTCCTTTAACCAAGTTCTTTTATACGATTTTATGGCATAAAGCCCTCTTTAGAGATTTCCTTTAACCAATTTTCTTAAAAAAAAAAAACGAAATAAATTCCTACCGAATTTCGATGTCATTGTTTAAATTATTCCTGTTAACAGAATCCAACGGCCATTTCTTAATTTAAATCGAAATTGACCCAGAAAATATATCAATATTAAAAGCGAAATATCTTTTTATTGTTTTAAATTTCTCATATGTAGGAATTGTAACCGAAAAAATCTTTGTAATCTTAAAAACAAATTCATTATTGCTTACGATATCTCTTGCTACCGAATTTGAATCTCATTGCTTAAAATATTACTTTTAACTCAAATCTCTTTCCAAACCAACGGCCATTTCTTATAAATAACACAGGTCAACATGGTTCAGTTGTTGGAAAGCTAAGAGTCATTTCCGAAGTAATTTGGTGCGTAGAATCCGAATCCGATTTTGAGATATTTGGGGTTATGTACCCAAAAAATGGCGTTTTTTCCTACATTTGAGGTACATAACCTCAAATATCTCAAAATCCTGACGTGATGGGCCAGTTCTGGCGCCGGATTCGAATTCTACGCACCAAATTACTTCGGAAATGACTCTTAGCTTTCCAACAACTGAACCATGTTGACCTGTGTTATCTCAAAGGCTTACTGCATATATCTCGTAAATTCGAAAAGCCATAACTTTGCGAAAAATTATTTCTCTATCGTAATTGATCTCTTGAACCCTTAAATTAAAGGGTAAGAGTTGTAATGATGTAACTGGAGAGAAAGACCGCAAAAATTTTTTGCGCCCTGTACATTACCTCAAATGTACGAAAAAACGTCATTTTTTGGGTACATAACCTCAAATATCTCAAAATCCTGACGTGATGGGCCAGTTCTGATGCCGGATTCGGATTCTACGCAATAAATTACTTCGGAAATAACCCTTAGATTTCCAACAACTCACATGACTCCTGTATTTGTAGACCTGTGTAATTCAACATTTATAATTTTTTTTTAATATTAACCAGGAAGTTAAAAGTGAAATCTTTTTCCTTCAAATCCAACGATTCTTATAATTACTTCTTATAATAACTTAGGAAATCTCTTTCCATCTAATTAAAATTTCCATTTCTTAAATTTTTTCGACTTTTAAACAGAAAGTCAAAAATGAAAACTCTTTTTACCCAATTTCAATCCAAAGGCAATTTAAAGCTTAAAACGAAATCTCTTTTTATCGAACTTCAATCTAAGCGCCAATGTTAATAATTAGTTTGATATTTTCGTTTCGTAAAATTTTAGGAAATCTTTTTCTACCCAATTTCTATCTCTATTTATTTTCATTTAATTAAATTTTAGAGAGAAAGTCAAAAACGTAAAATCTCTAAATCAAATTTCAATTTAACGGCCATTATAAATACTCTTCATAATAACGTACGATATCTTTGCAGCTAATTTGAATCCAATTACAATTTTTTATATAATAATTAATTTCAATTTGAACCAGAAATTTCTGTTTTATAATAACTTAGGAAATCTCTTCCTACCCAGTTGCCAATTCTTATTATTTATTGGATTTTACAGAGAGAGCGAAGGAGTCAAAAACTAAATCTCTGTTTTCGGAATTTCAAACTTTATTTCAAATATAAAAAAAATTATTAAATTATTTAACCTCTTTCAACCTATGTATCAATCCAACCTTCTAAAATCCCCCAAAAAAAAATATCAACTTTCATCATCTTTTAATAGAAGAATCTACTTTTTTAGCGTTTTATGTAAATTGAATTTGAAGACAAATTAAATCAAGAGATTTCTGGCACACACCCTTCTATGTTTTTTTTTTGGCTCTATTTGCATATAAAAAATCAAAATCGGATCAGATATATATATTACAAAAAAAGTTTTTACAATATCTTTGTATTTGTTTATTTTTGGTAATCTATGTTTGCATGAGTGTGTGTGTGTATTTTTGAAAACCGCCCAAAATTGAAAAACTGAAAAAAGTTTAAATCAAAATTTCATAATTATTGCTGTATTTATTCAAAATTTTTGAACTCTTCTGATAACGAAATGTCTGCTTAAGAATTTTAACGTGTAAAAGTTTTTGAGTTTTTGAGAACAACTAAGCTGCAATATTTCTACACTGCCAGTGAAAACTCTAATCCGATATCTATATTGGATGTATCGATAACCATATCGGTATCTAATGCGATGCAAATATTAGAATAAATGGTTCACGCCTGCCACCATTATACCGAAAATGTTTCAGATTTTTATGACTTAAAAGAAGGCTCAGCAAATAGACGGGTACGTCATTACAAAAAAAAAAAATCAAATTAATTTATACCCGAAAAAGGAAATTTACTACGATTTAGGACAATCTTAAATTTGCAATCAAATGATTTGATCTGATAAAAGTATTTTAAATTATAGTGTTATAAAAAAAACACAGGTCTACAAATACAGGGGTCATGTGAGTTGTTGGAAAGCTAAGGGTTATTTCCGAAGTAATTTGGTGCGTAGAATCCGAATCCGGCGTCAGAACTGGCCCATCAAGTCAGGATTTTGAGATATTTGAGGTTATGTTATTTTTTGGGTACATAACCTCAAATATCTCAAATTCCTGAAGTGATGGGCCAGTTCTGACGCCGGATTCGGATTCTACTCACTAAATTACTTCGGAAATGACTCTTAGCTTTCCAACAACTGAACCATGTTGACCTGTGAAATGAATAAATTTTGGTTCCGCACTGAGACTACGATTCGAGTTACTTAAAAATTAAAAAGTTTTTTGCAAAGTTTTCCAAATTATAATGCTGCAAAAAAATATAGTAAAATTTTGCTTCCGAAGTGAATCTACGATTCGAATTATTTTAAAACGAAGAAATTTTCATCTCTACAGCTGACACTTAAAAACTAACAAACTTTTTTTTAAACTAATGAACTCGCTATAAAATTTCGCTCAGTGCAGTTTGGTTTAAAAAACTATGATCTAGTTAGAAATTCCTACGCAGACTGTTTTAAAACCAAAAAAAAAAAAAAACAATTTTAATATCAGCTGTTAAAAATCTTAAGCAGGCATTACGCAACTCTTCTAAGAACGAATTTCTAATACTCTTTTCTGTATACACTGTTATTAGAGTACGTAGTAAAATCTTTAGTCGCAAACAAAAACAACAAATCAATGTAGCAAATATTCTTAAATCAAATTGATGTTAAACGTTTCTTTCATAAACCTAAAAAAAAAAACTAATTAAAAACATAAATTTAATTAAATGTCAACCTTTAAAAAAACCTACCTTAAAAAAACCCCCCTAAAGTTAGCTGTGATGAATAAATCTTTAAATAAAAATAAATGCTCAAAAAAATAAATAAAAATTATTAAAAAATTAAACAAATCTGCCTTGGAATCTAGTGCTAAGCATTGTAGTAACTTTGTTTTAGTGTTGGACAGCGCAAAAGTATGCTAAAAAAACTTAAACAACAAAAAGTTAAAGCATTCGGCGTTTACAGGGCTTAAAAAAATTATAAATTTACAATTTTTATGTAAAACTGCAAAAAGGGATTTTTGTTATTGCAATGTATTGTATTTTTAAGTACGTTTTTTCTCATTCGTTTTTTTAAGTGTATGTTATTCTGTTGGAAAGCATAAATTAAATATTTGTTGTTGCAGCTGCAGTGGCTAAAACTTTATTTTTGTTGCTAACTGTTATTGTTGTCACTGTCTCCATTTTGAATATACTTATATATATACATATATATATATATATACTCTTCTTTACATGTGTTGATGTTTGTTTTTGCTATCATAAAACACGCACTCAGCTAGGGGCGATTCTTTTACAAACTCAAAAAGATTGAGGCAAAATAAAATATTAAATCTTTTACATTTTAACTAGCCAAAAAAATGGCTAACCTTAAAGGAGCTTATGTAGTTACAGTAAATAAATACATTTAATATATGAATTAAATTAATTTTAAATTTAGTTTTTTTAATTTGTTTAAAATTTTGTATTTTATCAAGCAGTCCAGTGTGTCCTTATTCATCTCTAATATGTTTATTTTTTTTTATAAAGACATATTATAAGTTCCTCAGAACTTATAATTTTTGAATTCTTGATTTGTAAAAAGACTTATAATTTTAATATGGCAATCATATTTGAGATAGAAAGATTGGAGTAGGTCTTTTTTTGGTATTGACCTGAGATGGAAGGGACTAATGCGTTAATTTCCATGTGACAGCCTCCGTCCCATACCAGCGCTGGGCAGTCACAGAGAATATGTCTGGTGGTTTCATCGTCTTCTAGACAGAGCCTGCACTTTGAAGAGTCCGATAGGCCAATTCTCTGTAGATGCAGTGTGGTGGCCAGATAGGTAAGCTACAAGGAGCTTTAGGTCCGCTCTGCCAAGACCTTTTGTCTTGATTACTACCATGAAAAGGAAATTTCCATCATGTCTGATAGTCAAGCAGCAATAAAAGCATTAAGTAAAGCCAAGATTACATCAAGGCTGGTCAAAGAAGTGAGAACATCACTGGATAATTTAGGTTCCAGGAATAAGGTCACGATTAGATGGGTTTCAGGGCACAATTACATTCCTGAAAATGAATTAGCAGACAAAGTCGCAAGAACCGGTGCAGCAACACCGCTAATCGGCCCTGAACCACACTGTGGGATTAGTAACCACGTGGTACGGGACCAACTAAGAATAGAGGAGAGTAAAAAACGACTGCTTCACTGGGCGCAGATACCGGGGCTTAAACTGTCAAAAACCCTCCTCTCTAACTACAACCATAAGAGGTTCAAATTCATGATAATGCACGGGAAGAAAACAGTGAGAATTATGACGGGCCTTGTGACGGGACATTGTAGGCTTCGCAGCCACCTCAACAAAATTGGCATAGTGGATAGTGGACTATGCCGCTTCTGTAGCATAGAGAAAGAAACTTCTTCGCACATATTATGTGAATGTATGGCAATCGTCGGTAAAAGAAACAAGCTCCTGGGCATGTACGTTCTCCCACCAGAGACCGTTGCTACTATAAGTCCGAATAAAATTCTGCAATACATGCAGGCCTTAGGACTTTTGGGAGAGCTTTAAGCCATGAAGGGGGTGCAATAGATCCACCTGGGTCGCAGTACATTTATCCCAATCGCAATAATAACAATTTGTCTTGATTGCATCCAAAGGTTTGACAAGCACTTTTGCTTGACGAAGCCCCGGAAGGGAAAACCAGTAACTCCTATGTTCTCCTGCAGCCCATTTGCTTATCATGGTTTTGATTGTAGACCAACCAATACATCAAAACGACGCAGGAGGTGTAGTTAGTGTGGAGGCACCCTGTCGTGCTAGATCGTCAGCGATCGTGTTACCATCCAGGGTTTGGAGGTAGTTATGGCATTCTTTAACCATCCTGGAGGAGATGCTCCAGGATGGCAAAGCCCTAATAGCAGCTTGGCTGTCTGAAAAAATGCATATGTTTGCACCCCTTGTTCCCTTGAGAAGCATACTAAAGACGCTGATCTCTTTGGCATGAATCTCCGCTTGAAAGATGCTGGGCCAGATGCCCATTGCGGTAGAGATTATGGTGTTGGGTCCAACGATTCCATTATCCGTGAACTATTGTTGCCATCTGGGGTTTCCACAGATGCTGCCATCAGCCCAAAACTCCCGACTTGTAAGAAGAGATCTAAATTTCTGTTATGAAAAAATTCCGTGATCATAAGATCTTATCTAAAGCAGATCGATACGTCAGGAAGGGTAGAAGCATTAATTTACTTAAGCTTATATTGTCTAGTTCCTTTGTCAAATATGGAAAAATCATAAAAAACGAAGATGTTGACCTAGAAAAAAGGCCCGCTTCACTTCATATTTACTTTAAAATTAATTTTTATTTGAAATTATTTTCTTTAAACAAATTTATTGTGGACTTAGAAGCATTTTTTAACTAATTTAACTAAATAATTTTGATAATTTTTCCATTTTTGACAGAGAAACTAGATAAACCAAGTATATATTTAAAAATTCCGATTATTTATCGAGCTAACGTTAGCTGAATATTTACATTTTAGATGTTATCTGAACATACAAAGATATTTAAATTATTTTTTTATTAAGTCGAAATTATAATTTAAAAAAATTTGATTTTAAAAAAATATTTTATTAAAAAAATACAAAATATACTTATTTTTTTGAGCAAAGCTTACATAAATTTAAAAAAAGGATATACCAACATTGAATTTTAAATAAAAAAATATGCACAGTACAAAATTAAGCTGAAAACAAATTTTGAATTGAAACAAAATGTAATCTAAAAAAAATGCTTAAAATTTTCATATTAATTGATTGAAATATTCATCTAAAAGATATTTTGTTTCCAAGTAAGCCAGTTTTTTTTATGTTACTCATTTTTCAGAAAAAAAAATGCGTCTAAAATACTGAAATAAAAAAATTACAAAAATTTTTGCGCTTCAAAACTTTCGATATCAAAATTGTTATTTGTTTGTAAAAGAATCGCTCCATATGCATAACTAGTTGCACAGACACACACACAAAAACAGATACACAGATACGCTCACGCACACAGATACTCACACACGCATTGTGAAATTTGTGTATGCAAATTAAAATATATGCTTACATTCTCTTCTTCTTTCTCTTTTCTCTCTTTTCTTGTTTATTTGCGTTCTCTTTGCCTGCTGCCTTTGACTAAAATGCTGCTGCTGCTTCTGCCGTTATTTACCTACAATCACACACACGCACACACGCAAACATTAAACTAACACAATTGACGAATCATAAATATACAAAAAAAATAATAACAAATTCAACTATGGCGGCAACACACACACACACATAAACAAACAAACACAGTTACGCAAACATAATTCAATCTGCTGCCTATGTATATGTATGTATGTATATGTGCCTATATATGTATATGCGTGTCTATATATCCGCGTGTGTGTGTATGTGTCATCTTTTGAACTACGTCGCAAAATTTGTATGCACTAATTACATACTGAGGACATATGGACAGACACTAAGATTCAAAGGCATGCCGCGCCTACTTGTAAGTACTTATATATATATATATATACATATGCACAAATACTTATGTAAAGTCCAGTTAAAGGAGGCGCAAAAAAAGATTTCATCTGCGTATGAAAGATAGTTAGCCTACAAGCTGGTTTAAAAAATCTTTAAGAGTCGTGTGAAGCAGATAAGAATTTTTTTTTTATATTAAGAGCTATATATTCGGTACTACTTTGATCAACTTTAACAGAAAGTTTTGTTCTAAAAATGAAATTTGCTTAGAAGAAAAGAGTTCCAAACTGTAGACTGGATCAAGGCGGCTAGTCTTACAGCAAACAAAAATGTCTTTGATTCCTACACTGTAAATATTAACCAGATAATCTTCATAATGCCAAAAAATTGCCTTACTGAACTGCTGCCAGTATGCAGCTAGATAAACCAGAACTCTTCGCTATTTATACAGTTTAATTTAGGTTCTCCCGATCTCGAAATCTCCCAAATGCCTAAATGCTGATTTACTGAGCTTTAAAGCCTAAGATGATAACTAAAAAAGCTCAGCAATAATGGCTTAAATCCTAAAAAAGTAATTTTAACTTGAAAAAAGTTTATAACCGCATAGAACTACTCAGATGAGTTAGTTAGATTAGCTGGAGAGCTTTTACAGATACAGATTTTAAGCCCAAATGGGATAAAAAGCTTTATTTCAGCATATTAAAAAGTTAATCATAATATCAATAGTCAAATATTGTAAAGCTTCCAGAGCACAGAATATTACTTCATTAACATTGTCTTATTGATACAATTATTCTTGATATCTGTACCAAAATTAGGGAGATATTTGCATTACTTTCGTCGATTTTAACAATGTCCTATTTTGCTAAGCAAATAAATTGGCATTTTGGCTGCCTTAATGTTAAACAAAAGCTTCTGCCAAAAGATTTGCGTGGGTACAGTCTGCTCAAAAAGTGAATAAAGATAAACTGTAGCTAAAAAAATCATAATATCTGCGAATCTCCAAAATTGCTGTTTGGCAATAAGATAATATATCGTCATACCATACTCAATGCTGCGGTTATATCAATTCTTTCGTAGCTAGCGTATTAGCTGTAGATTTGCGAAAAAATCATTTTGGGAACTTTCCTTTGTCTTGTTCGAGAAGATTTTAAAAGATATTGTCATCATCTTTAATGATTGCTTCAAAGACAGCTATAAATGGTGGCAATGATGGGAAAAGAAATGGCCTTACTGCGTCATTCTGAATTCTTTCGCAGCCAGCGTATTAGCTAGAGATTTGCAAAACGTTCGTTTTGGGAACTTTCCTTTGTCTTGTTCGAGAAGATTTTAAAAGATATTGTCATCATCTTTAATGATTGCTTCAAAGACAGCTATAAATGGTGGCAATGATGGGAAAAAGAAATGGCCGTACTGCGGAATTCTGATTTCTTCAGCAGCCAGCGTATAAGCTAAAGATTTGCAAAATGTTCCTTTTGGGAACTTCCCTTTGATTTGCTTGAGAATATTTGCAAAGATATTGTCATCATCTTTAATGATTGCTTTAAAGACCGCTAGAGAAGATGGCATATTATTGCAGCTGGGCAATGCTTTGAAAAAAAAATTGCCTTTTTGAGGTATTCTGAATTCTTCCGCAGCCAGCGTAAAAGCTAGATATGTGGGAAAAGTTTATATTGCGAACTTTACTTAGTCTTGCTTGAGTGTATTTGCAAGATATTGTCACCATCTTCAATAAGAGCTTCAAAGAAAGCTAGAAAAGTTGGCAGTGCGTATTATCGAGGCTGGGATATACTTTGAAGAAAACGAAATGGCCTTTGAAGAGTAACTTATTTTTATTGTACAAATATATAATTAATGCTCTTTGCGTTTTATCTGGATTTCTTCTACGAAATAACGTAAAAAATAAAAAATTTGATTGGACAGAGAAGCGATTCTTCAGATTTTCAGCCAGCTTGTAGAATGCGTAAGCTCCAACTAATTTTCTTACTTAGATGAAATACTTTTTTTGCTGGAATTTTTTTTTTTATAGCAGTCAAACAGTTGACAGCTTAAGATTATGCCAGAATCTGGCTATAGGTACATACTATGTGGCATGTGTATGTAAAACGAAAAAGCTTTACATAATTTAACTAACTTAATATGTATTACATAAAAAGATAACGAAACAGATTTTAAATAAAATTAATTAAACAAATGCGATATATTTATACGAAATGATTAACAGATTATGAAATTTATGATTAGGCAAATATGGCATATAATTTTGACGAAATAATTAATATTTTATTTTTATTATGGAAAAACCTACAAAATTTGAACTTTTGAAAAAAAAACACTGATTATTATATAATATAAAACACACTTAATGCAAAACAGTGCCGCAAAGTTGTTTCTTGTTTTTGCCCTGTTGCTAAAGTTTTCTACTACAATTAGCTAAATCTTGAAAAAAATCAAATTAAACTTGATTAACTAAAGCTTAAAAACAGCGCAAGCTGTGTTTTAAACAAATGATGAAAAGATGATGGACTAACAAATCAAAGATGAAAAAACCAAAACAAACAAAATAAAATAAAACTAAAATCAAGAAGAATTGGACCACAACCAAAAAGCGAAGAGCGCAAGTTATATAGAAAAGTATTTAAAACAAAAACAAACTGTAGCTAAGTAACTAAAGTATTTATGAAGTGAATTTGTGTATTGAAATTCTTTTATAAGTAGACATAAGTTAATCAACTATTAGAGATATGTATTTGCAAACTAAGTATAACGAACAAAAGTTCAATGAAAAATAGTTGAATGTTTTTTGTTTCATATATTTTTTTTTTCATATAAGCTTAAAAACTTGAAAAAAAAAACTACAAGACCTTATGTGTGTGTGTTTGCTCTTTGTTGCCTGTCTATAGTTTGTAAGAAAATGAATTCTAATGCGAGGCTACACACAAACTACACCAAGAAATTGTTGCATTTTATCCGTACTCTATAGCTGTAGTCTTCCAACAAAAAAAAAAAAAAGATTTAAAAAAAATCAGCCAAAGTAAAAACTCTTAACAAAAGAACTTTCCAAAGATATTGATTTTTATGCTAAGATGAACAGCTCTCGCATTAGGAAGACACAAAGATATAAAGATGAAGAGAAGATGATGAGGTAAGCGAGAGTTAAGGCGTGCAAAAACTATTCAACGTAGAGAACCTGTAGCAAATTTGTACCTTAGCTGAAATACCTAAAGCTTTCTACTTTACAAAAACAAAAACCACAAAAAAAATAAAACAACAACAAGAATAACTGCACCAAGTGCGGTTCTTAAAGATACACTGAAAAAAAAAAACAAAATAGTAACAAAAAACTTGCTCTTGAATCAATTTAAAGCATAGATACATATATGTACAATACAACATACATAATTTGTTCTATATATATACATAGCATATGTGTGTGTAGCATGTACAATAAAAGTTACAGTAAAATCGTTATTTAAAAAAAGGAATCGTATTATTTTTAGATAAATGTTGCAACAATTGTGAGCCTAATGAATTCCAAACATAAATAAACAATTTTAAATTACAAAAAATAATACAATTTACTTACTTACATACTAATTAGCTACTCTGTCTTCAAAAAAGAATCAAAAACAAACAAACAACTTAGCACTAACTAATGAACTAAATCTACTATATTATATAAATGGTTATTTAAATCAAACTAGCAGCTATGCTCCTTCAAACTTTCAACTTTGAACTATTGGTTTCCAATTAAAACTTAATACTACTACTACTTCAAAACGAAAAAACAAACAAAAACTTCTAACCTAAAAACGAGTCAAAATAGAATTATTTCCAAAGTTGATATGCTGCTTAAAGGGTATAAAATAAAACTTATTTCTATTGCCCCTCTCACTTTCTTATGAGTAAGCTGCCCTTTTTAAGAGCTTATCGAAGAAAACAAACAAAGTGTATTTACAAGAATATTTCCTATCTAAACACGTTGTCTATTACAAAACAAAACAAAAAATACCAAGAAAATACCGACAATATGCCAACTATCAAGTTTATCTTCCCACATAGAAACACAATACACTGACCCACCCTATTAACCCATATACTAGACCCACGAGGAGAGTTTGAAAAGTAATTGAACTAGGCCAGAAGAGACTCATCTTAAAGCTCAATATAAAGCCATAGTTTTCGTCTAGCGATGCATAATACTTAATAGGCTTCCCAATACTAAAAAAAACTATAACTGATAGATGTTTTAGAGACTACAAAAATTTATTTTTGTCATTGCTTCATTTTTGAAACAAGATGACGCTGTAGAAACTGTGCTGCTTCACAGACCACAACTATCATTTGAAGAAAAGATATTGTTTCTTAGATCGTTTCATTATATTTGGAAGAAGATGGCGCTCTAGAAACTGTTCTGCTTCAAAGACCACAGTATTATTTAAAAGAAAAGTATTTCATCTTAGCCATTTTGTATTTTTTGAAATAAGATGATGGTTGTGAACCGCACGTTGTTTCAGACACAACTGTTTTACTTAACGTGAAAATATTTTCTGTGAGATATCATTATATTTGGAAGAAGATGACGCTGTAGAAACTGATGCTGCTTCATAGACCACAGTATTATTTGAAGGAAATTTTTTTTTCTTAGCCATTTATTTATTTTTGGAAGAAGATGATGGTGCAAAAGGGAAACACCGTGTTATTTAATGAAAAAAAATTTTTTTTCTGGCATATCCTCATTTTTGGAAGAGATGACTCTGTAGAAACTGTGCTGTTTTAAAGATCACAGTATCATTTGAAGAAAATATATTGTTTCTTGGTCGTTTCGTTATTTTTGGAAGAAGATGATGGTTGAAGACAGTATGTTGTATCAGAAACAACTGTGTTACTTAACGAAAAAATATTTGCTCTATGATATCATTATATTTGGAAGAAGATGACGCTGTAGAAACTATGCTGCTTCACAGACCACAGTATTATTTGAAGAAAAAGTATTTCATCTTAGCCATTTTTTATTTTTGGAATAAGATGATGGTTGTTGTTTCAGATACAACTGTGTTACTTAACGTAAAATTATTTTCTGTGAGATATCATTATATTTGGAAGAAGATGACGCTGTAGAAACTGTGCTGCTTCACAGACCACAGTATTATTTGAAGAAAAGATATGGTTTCTTAGTCGTTTCGTTATTTTTGGAAGAAGATGATGCTTGTAGACAGTATGTTGTATCAGAGACAACTGTATTACTTAACGAAAAAATATTTTCTCTGAGATATCATTATATTTGGAAGAAGATGACGCTGTAGAAACTGTGCTGCTTCACAGACCACAGCATTATTTGAAGAAAAAGTGTTTCATCTTAGCCATTTTTTTGTTTTTGGAATAAGATGATGGTTGAGACAGCATGTTGTTTCAGACACAACAGTGTTACTTAACGTAAAAATATTTTCTGTGAGATATCATTATATTTGGAAGAAGATGACGCTGTAGAAACTGTGCTGCTTTACAGACCACAATATCATTTAAAGAAAATATATTGTTTCTTAATCGTTTCGTTATTTTTGGAATAAGATGATCGTTGTAGACAGCATGTTGAATCAGACACAACTGTGTTAGTTAACGTAAAAATATTTTCAGTGAGATATCATTACATTTGGAAGAAGATGACGCTGTAGAAACTGTGCTGCTTCACAGACCACAGTATTATTTGAAGAAAAAGTATTTCATCTTAGCCATTTATTTATTTTTGGAAGAAGATGATGGTGTAGAAGTGGAACACTGTGTTATTTAATGAAAAAATATTTTTTTTCTGACATTTCTTCATTTTTGGAAGAAGATAACGCTGTAGAAACTGTGCTGTTTTAAAGATCACAGTATCGTCTGAAGTAAAAATATTTTTTCTTAGCAATTTTTTTATTTTTGGCAGAAGATGATGGTTGTAGACAGAACGTTGTTTCAGAAACAACTCTGTAATTTCTTTATTTTTGGCCACTATAGACAGTTTTGTATAGTGCATGATGTATTTTTCTTTATTTTTAGAAAAAGATGAAAGTGTAGACATTTTTTTGTTTTACAAGCTACAATATCATCTGAAAAAAAATTATTTTCTCTCAGTCATTTCTTCATTTTTGAATAAAAAATGACGATAAATATCGTAGAATACTCAAATGGAGATAATAACTTTTAAAAATTCTATGACCTCCAGTAGCGTGACTTTTCAAAGTCCTAAAAATAGGCATTCTTTTTACAAGTGACGAAATAGCTCGAAAGGAAGAACTGGATTTACAGATGAGCCAATGTTATTTGAAAGATGTCTTTCATTTTGTATGGCATTCAAAAACTTTAAATCTTAAAAAAACTGAAATTATTGTAATTTGTTTAAAAGATGATCGGATGTTAACTGCAGGAAATGATTTTAATGATAAAAAACAGATGATGCCGAACTTGAAGAGAACAAGAAAAGAACAAGAAAAAAAAATTATATTAAATAACACGAAAGGCTCCTAAATTATATTTGATTGTTGAAAAGCCTGAAATTAGAGATTTGTTTCAATGAACATATATTAGATGAAGCAGAATTCGGAGAATATAAGAAAAGCATTAGTCATTTAAAAAAAGTTGTTAATCTTAAAAAAGTTTATCTTGCAGCATACAAAAGTTCTTGAACTTTATATGGCAATCAAAAATTAAGATTTGTTAACTTTCTTAAGCTACGCATTTTTGCTTTAAACATGATTTGTAGGAAATCCTTTTAATTACTTGAAGGCTGAAACTAATTTAATGCTCAGATGATGACATATACTGAGGCTCCTGATTAAAACTCAAAGCATTATTTATATTATTATTATTTTTATTCAAAGAAGAAGAATTTGATCAAGAATAATAACACAGGTCAACATGGTTCAGTTGTTGGAAAGCTAATAGTCATTTCCGAAGTAATTTGGTGCGAAGAATCCGAATCCGGCGTCAGAACTGGCCCATCACGTTAGGATTTTGAGATATTTGAGGTTATGTACCCAAAAAATGGCGTTTTTTCCTACATTTGAGGTTCCAGTCTGACGTTCTGACGCCGGATTCGGATTCTACGCACCAAATTACTTCGGAAATAACCTTTAGCTTTCCAACAACTCACATGACCCTGTAGTTGTAGACCTGTGTAATAAAAAAAAGAAAAATATTAGAGTTATTACAGAAGTTTAAAAAAAGTTTTAAAAATATTCTTGGTTTCTTCAAGAAGTTTTGAAGTCCTGATCACCGATGAGACATCTTTTAATGCCAACATTTTCCTTTTTTTTTTGTTTTGGTATAAGATGATTCTCAGAGACCGATACTTTTAAAGAATGCGAGGCTACGAACCTAATTCATTTTCGATTGTTTTTTGTACACCACATGCGGTCAATTTTATCAACTTTAAAATGAATAAATAGCTGCGAATAATAATTCTTGTAAGTCACTTTCTCAAGAGACGTCTTCTCCTTACCTGGTGAAAAAATGTTCCTCAGTGCTCAAAAATCACCTTCAATATTTTTTGTTTAATACCAGCATGGAGAAAGGTTCCAAAAATACTCATCCACATAGTTTTTAATCTAATCAGTTTCTTTTTAAAAGCATAAGTTGAATAATCGAATAAATACTAATACTACAGTTAGCTAAAACTTTGACTGTTATCAGATGATTACAAAAATGATATGCTTGTCTGGTGTAATTACTTTTCAGCCTGCCCTCGTACTACTTAGCTCAGCTAAAACTCTTTACACACTTTTTAATAGCTTACTACAGACCAAGTTGAACTCACAGCAACTGTTAAAAAATACTCGATATACTCGATTGGTGTTATTGCTACTCTGGCTTAAAAAATTAGTTATTTACAAAACAAAGCCCAAAAGAGGATCCTTGTAAATAAAGAGCAGAGTACTTGAATGAAACTTTTATAATAGCAAAAGTTATATAGATAAATATTATAAGAAGTGTCAAATTTTAAACAAATAAAACTCTTAATGAAAATTATATGGCATTCGATATATCGATATATCGATGTGCATGCCCAACTTAATGTTATTTTAGGCCTTAATACGCTAAAGGCAAATGTTATAGCTAAATGTATATAGAATATAAAGTTTATATATAAATATATATACATATACAGAAATATGTATGTTTTAATGTTTTTGTTTTTTTTTTTTATAAACTATTAAATAATTAAGCCAAAAATGTTTTGGTCTGTCGAAAGTATTCAGCGTAGCCAATGATAAATGTGTAGAAAAATCTCGTTTTAGAGAATTCTGACATATGTTTAATTTCTAATAATTTAAAGTGTTTTTTTTTTACCAAAATTAAAACTTAAAATAAAAAAAAAAACAAGTATGTTGTTCCATAAACTTAAAACTTAACTATGCTGTTTATTTAAAAATAAATAAAATAAAAAACAAAACTAAATAAACTACAAAAAAAATGTGCAGAAAATACATGTCATAGTTTTAGACTAAGCAAAAAACTAAAATAAAAAAAAAAACAAACCCAAAAATAGTTGTATTCAAACTTTTTAGAAAGATCTAATCGAAAAAAAAAACAGAGCAGAAACAGCGCAAAAAAGAACTTTGGTAAAACGTTAATAAAGCAGAAACTAACTTGAAACTTAAAAAAATTGTGCGCTGTTTAAATAGATATCGATATATCAAAACTTTATTGTTATCAAAAGAGCCGCAAGCAACAAATCGAAATCGAAATCTATAGCAACAGAGCTAAAGTCTTTTATCAAAAACGAAATGAGCGTAAAAATTTAAAACCAAACCAAAATATTTGTATAAAAATTGATCAATGTAAATGTTCGCTCTTAACTTTCATAGTACTAGAGAAAAATTAAAAATAATAATAAAAAAAAGTCTAAAAGAGCAACTCAAACTCGAAGTCAAACGAAAAATTAAGTTATAAAAAAACGTTACAAGTAAATACAATTAAAAATTGATATACTTACTATATAAAATATATATATATAGTTGTAATGCATAGCGAACTTCTTTGGTGTAAATTGATTGAAAAAAATATATATAATTAAAAAAATCGACTTTCCAGAAAAAATAAGAGCAAAAAAAATGCAACTGCATGACCAAAATGCATATAAAAAATTATTTAAATGGAAATCAGAAAATAATTTTTTTTTTTGTGAAGTTAAATTAAATATGTATAATTAAAAAAAAAATGCAAAATAAAAAAATCATTACAAAAAATAAATGCAATAAAGTGTTTTTTATTGAATTACAAAGTTCAGGTAATTTCGGGGCAGAAAATATGGGGCACTTTAATTTTTTGTCACGTAACGCCATGTAGTTCAATCGATATAATCATTGGCTTTGTTTTTTACTGATATAGTTCCTTAACGTAAGTATAAAAAAATTTTCTTAACAGCTTTTCGTTTTTTGTTATATTATGACGCACAAATGTAACGTCACGCCAAAAGTTAAAAGCCCGTAAGTCAGAGTTTTGAAGTGCTTCTTGGTTTCGTATTTGGTGATCTTGAAAACATGTTCTTCTAACAATGGCCCAATTTCGGGGTAGAAAATATGGGGCACTTTAATTTTTTGTCACGTAACGCCATGTAGTTTAATCGATATAATCATTGGCTTTATTTTTTTGCTGATATAGTTCATTAGCGTAAGTATAAAAAACATTTTTCTTTACAGCTTTTCCTTTTTTGTTATATTATGACGCACAAATGTAACGTCACGCCAAAAGTTAACAGCCCGTAAGTCAGAGTTCTAAAATGCTTCTTGTTTTCGTATTTGGCGATCTTGAAAACATGTTCTTCTAACAATGGCCCAATTTCGGTGCAGAAAATATAGAGCACTTTAATTTTTTGTCACGTAACGCCATGTAGCTCAATCGATATAATCATTGGCTTTGTTTTTTACTGATATAGTTCCTTAACGTAAGTATAAAAATTTTCTTAACATCTTTTCGTTTTTTGTTATATTATGACGCACAAATGTAACGTCACGCCAAAAGTTAAAAGCCCGTAAGTCAGAGTTTTGAAGTGCTTCTTGGTTTCGTATTTGCTGATCTTGAAAACATGTTCTTCTAACTATGGCCCAATTTTTTTTTTTTGTGTTTGGGATTACCCTAATAATAAGACTCTATCAAAATTTAGTTACTAAAGCTTTACAACTAGGCCCAATTTACCTTACATATATTAAAAAAGAAATTATAGGTATTTTTTTTAGTATCGAAAATTTAACTAATGAACTAATCCGATAGGTGAACATTTTAATGATATTCTCCAATTTTTCAGAAAACTTAAAGCGCGCAGCTTGTTAAAAAAATGCATCTTCCTGCAATTTTAAAGGTAAGCAAAAATTTTGAATTTCGGGCGCGGACGACTTTTGGATACCCTGTACCACTAGCTTGCAATAAGATCCAGTTCCTTCATTAAAAAAAACCAAAAACAGAAGTATTTTTAAACAACAATTTATTTTTGATCGACAGTTCCTATGGGAGCTATATGATTTAGTCAACCGATTTCGATCAAATTTGAGACAGTGCTTTAATACCTTAACAAAGGTATACCGAATTTAGGTCAAATATCTTTACAAACAAACTAAACACAACGAATTTTGTATAAAAAATGGCGTATGTAAAGTCGGGCGCGGACGACTTTGGGATACCCTGTACCACTGCTTGCAATAAAATCCTGTTCCTTCATAAAAACCAAAAACAGAAGAATTTTTAAGCAAAAAAATTGCTTTTTTTTGACCGATCGTTCCTATGGGAGCTATATGATATAGTTAACCAATTTCGATCAAATTTGACACATTGCTTTAATACCCTAAAAATGATCTGAATGCCGAATTTAGTTCAAATAACTTTAAAATCAAACAAAACACAACGAATTTTCTATAAAAAACGTTTTTTTTGGACTGATTCATCATATGGGAGCTATATGATAAAGTCAACCGATTTTGATCAAATTTAGTTCAGTGCTTAGGAACTATAAAAAACTTAAGAATACCAAATTTGATTTCTATTTCTTCACAAACAAACGAAACTTAACAAATTTTGTTCAAAAATCAATTTTTTGGAAGATTGGCCCTATGGGTGCTATATGATATAGTCAACCGATTTTGATAAAATTTGGTACAGTGCTTGGAAACGATATCTTCATAAACAAACTAATTATTCAATTATTAATGGTACAATGCTTGGGTACTCTAAAAAACTACTGAATGCCAAATCTGGTTACGATATCTTTATTAAAAAATTAAATATAGCGAATTTTGTATAAAAAAAGTTATTTCGGCCGATCGGTCATATGGGAGCTATATGATATAGTCAACCGATTTTTATCAAATTTGGTACAGTGCTTGGAAACGATATCTTCATAAACAAACTTATTATTCATCCAAAAATTTTATTTTTTTTGGGGTCGTATGAAACACTCCTATGGGACTATATAATTTAACCCCGATATCAAAAAATAAAATAAACTTGTCTCCTATGGAATAATATGGGATTTAATGTGAAAGTTTGGTTACTTTAGCTCTTACCATCTCTGAGATCTAGGCGTTCAAACGGGCAGAGGGACGGGCAGAGGGACGGACAGACAAGCGAACATGGGTCTAGTTCGCCTGATCATATTTTAGGTAACTTTGGGATGTCTCCGACGACTCCTTCTATATGTTACATACATTTTCGGCTTGTACAAACTTAATATAATATACCCTTTGTACCAAACGGTACAGGGTATAAAAATCTAATAAACAAGCTTAAATTGAAAGTTACAATATTTTATTATAATTATATAATTCTTATTATTATTGTTGCAATAAAAATAAAGTCAATTACTTAAAAAAAAAAATGTTTTTTGTTTTTAAAATATTTTTTCAGTTGCTGGGCTCTAAAAACAGCAAATAGTTTGAGTGGAGGAATCTCGGGACAGAAACAATTTGTTGTTGAAAAGCTATTAAACAGGCTAAGACCGTTACCCAAATTCAAATTTTTGATTTACTGAAAATTTTGAAAAAAAAAAACAATCGATTATCGCTGTAAAAAATATCGAATATTCTGGATGCAGGATCTGCGAACAGATACAATTTGTTGTTCAAAATCTACTAAACAGCCTAAAACCGTTACTTAAATTCAAATATTTGAGTTTACTTTGAATTTGGCAAAAACAAAAAATTTTGCTTCGAATTTCTCTAATTTGTGACTCTGAACGGAATTAAGCTACCAGGTGAACAGAAATCATAAGCCAGCGGCTGCATAAAAATTTTTCTCAAGCTGTCACTAAAAGATGCCACTCTTTTTAAGCAAAAAATTATGAAATTTAAAATTTTTGTAGCATACTTTTAGTTACTAATTTAAAGTTGCTTTCTGCATTTTCTGCATTTCTGTTTGCCTGGTAGTTCAGCTGGCTTCGAGACAATTTTGCATTGAAAAATTTTAAAAAAAAATGTTGTTTAGATGTTTTCTGATAAGAGGCATAATACGGATAAGCAGCGGAATAATAGATTCTTTTAACTCAGAATTCGGCCGAATGTGCCCATGCATATTTTTATTTTCTAGAACAGAAATTTTCCCGTCCTGGTTCCTAAAAATGTATCAAATAATAAAAAACTTCCCAAATGCATACAAAATAATTAATTTTAATTTCCAAAAAAGCATATTCAAATTTTCGTATCCTGGTTACCAATACATTTATCAAATAATATAAATTTTCCAGTAGCTAGTGCTCGTTAAATTAATATTAAGTTTAGTATTTAATACTTGATTAAATTTGTTAAAATAAAAAATTAAATATAAATATAAATTTATTAAATTATTGTATCTAACCAGTTCTGTAATTTTTAATAGCTAGCTTTAAGCAAAGCACATATATTAAAAGTAAAGCAAATTGTTAAAAATAAATAATCAAAAATAAATAAATTAGAATAACTCCGTAATTTTAAATGCCTAGTTTTAATCAAAAAAAACATATTATGAAAATTAAGCAAATTATTAGTTAAACTTAAATTAGGAAATAATAAACATAAACTAACTAATTTTGTAAATTGCATTGTTTTATTATACTTTTTATTATTATTATTAAAAATCTAAATTTATAAATTTTTTACATTTAATTCTGTAATTTTTAATGGCTAGCTTTAAGCAAAACACATATTGTTAAAATAAAGCCAATTGTAAAACTAAATAAATTTGTTTTTAATAAAATTAAACAAACTAAATAACAATATATTGCTATAATTTTTAAAACAATTACTAAAATCTAAATTTATAAAATTTGTACATCTAACTTTGTTATTTTTAATGCCTAGTTATAAGCAAAACACATATTATAAAAATAAAGCAAATTGTATACTAATTAATTTATCAAATACTAAAAATAACCAAGCTAAAATTGTAAATTACAATATTTTATTATAATTTTTAAATGCATTATTAATCTTTTTTGAAATAAAAATAAACTTAAATAACCTAAAAACATCTGTTTTTTGTTTTTAAAAAGGTTTTTTTTTCAGTTGCTCCTCTCTTAAAATATAACAAATATTCTGCCTGGACAAATCTATGGAAAGAAACATTTTGTTGTTGAAAATCGACAGAACAACCGTTACCAAAATTCAAATATTTCAATTTACTGAACGCGGCAAAAACAAAAAAAATGTTGCTTCGAATTTCCCTAATTTTGACATTGATCAGATTTCAGCTACCAGGCGAACAGAAATCATAAGCAAGCGGCTGCATAAAATTTTTTTAAAACTGTCACTAAAAGTATGCTACACTTTTTAACAAAAAATTTTAAAATGCCAAATTTATGTAGCATCTTTTTAGTCGGAAATTTTGTAGCATACTTTTAGTTGCTAATTTAAGTTGCTTTCTGCATTTTCTGCATTTCTGTTCGCCTGGCAGTTCAGCTGGCTTCGAGACAATTTTGTATGGACAAATTTTAAACAAAAATTTTTTAGGTGTTTTCAGATAAGAAAAATTTCGTTGAAGTTTCCATGTTTATTTACGAAATTCCTTCTTTTTTCTTTATTTTAAATTCTGTTTTATATTTTCCAGCTATTTATATATTTTTCTTAATTCAAAAGTTCTTCTCGGCTATTACTTTTTTAAAAGAAAAAAATAAAGAATGCAAGTTTTTTTATTTTTTAAATAGAAAAGTTTATTCAACGAAAATTAAATACAAAATCTTAACTTAGAACATAAAGATAATAGTAAATTATATAATATAATAAATACTAAATACAAAAATGTTTTTTATAATATTTTAGGAATATTATTAATTATAAACTTTTACAATAGTTTACAAATTATATACAAAAATAAAATATATTAGGCAATTAAGTAATATCATAAATACTAAGTATAAAAATATAATTTCAAATATTTTAGAATTATTATTGACTAGAGACTGACGGTTACAATAGTTTAAAAATTATAAACAAAAATAAAATACATCGGTATATAAATAAATTAGTCAATTATGTAATATAATACATACTTAATCAAAAAATATTAATTCTAATATTTTAGGAATATTATTTACTAGAAACTATTACAATAGTTTAAAAAATGATATACAAAAATAAAATAAATATATAGCTATGTATTTTATTGCAAAATGTGAAAAATGTTGGAACATTCTGCTAAATGGTGACAAATTTTTCATCATTTTATGTAACTTAAGGAGACAACCAAGTCCTCTTCTCAAACTTGGAGATAGTTCCAATTGAAAGAACGCGCCCCTTCTCGGTATCCAAAAGGATTGTACTGCAGTCAGAATACTCACAACCAGATCTAGCGCGAAGCTTGCCAAAAAAGGGGCTACCGTGCACGTCATCCATGCTGTCCTTAGATAATAAGGGATCCTCTCTTAGAGCATAATAATGGTATATATTATGGATTTGGCTAACCAAATTCCCAAAAATAGATGTCCGCCTAGTACCAAATTCTCCACAAGTATCTTGGAATTCGTTTTGTTACTGACATAAAAGATGAACTAAGAGGTCGTCAAATATATCGCTTAAGATTTTTCCTGAACTTACTTGCCTGCGCCAGGGCTAGAACTATTGAGACGCCTTCTCCTATGTGACCTCAGACGTCATCAGATAATCCAATTCGCTGGAGTACTTCCAAAAACTTTATTTATTTTTGAAAATCTTTTCACATCATGTAAATAATATTTTAAATATGTAAGACTTACATGAATTAATAGTGAGAAAAATTACTTTCCATGCATTATACAGCCTGAAGCGATT
This sequence comes from Chymomyza amoena, assembly GCA_037043745.1. NCBI lineage: Eukaryota > Metazoa > Arthropoda > Insecta > Diptera > Drosophilidae > Chymomyza > Chymomyza amoena. Next base: position 245,441 of record JBAMAX010000258.1, read on the forward strand.
AAATTATTGTAACCAACTACTATGTAAAATATTGTAAATTTAAAAACTTAATATACCCTTGGTACCATACGGTACAGGGTATAATAAAATTTTAAAACCCTTGAAAGAGCTCTGTGCCGCTCAATCAATGTGCATTGATTCTTCGACCTCAAAAACCACCAAATACATATTTGGCTAAAGGAAAAATCTTGTTTTTGGCCTTTTAAATGGAAGATCTAAGACAATTTTTAAATGCAAAAAAAAAAAACATAAAGAGTGAGCGACTGAAAATACATTTTAGACCCATAGTTAAAATACTTAAAATCCCTGAGAGCCTCAAACCGTTTGTCTACCTCATAAAATCGATCTGCCATAATGTACATAAAAGATCGATTTCAATACGCAAGAATTGTTTTTATTGTCGGAAAAAAAAAATCGATTAAATCGAATCGCTGTCCAACTCTACTCTGTAGTTAACCTAGAATATGTCATATCTTCGTGCGTTCCCTTGTTATAAGTAGATTTGTTACCCCTGAACTAATTTTCATTGGTTTATTTTGTCTAATTCAGTTTTTTTTTTCAAGATATCGTCTTCAATATTCCTCTATTATTATGTTTTTGGTGCCGAATTTCTCGTTCTGATATTATAAATTTGTTTGCAATCCATCCTCTCTTAGGTATTCACGATCTTTATATTTCACGAACTCTCTGCTAAGTGATGGATGTATTTTTATCGAAGTATATACATATATATATGTGTATTGATTACACAGCCAGACATAAACAATATTTTTTCGGAACTGGAGGTCAGACCATGTTTACTATATGTTTTCGGGGTCGCTGATCCCGAATCCGTTTTTCAAAAAACAAGAGCATGTCAGGATGTTAAAAAACACTTTTATCGCACAAAATATCTCAATTGGAGAATTTAAAGTTAGTAAATGAGATTCTAAGGCGACTTTTACAGCAATAAGAACACCGCCACCACGACCAGGAGACCTCAAGCCTCTAGGTTTCATAGAAGTTAACAAAAATCATAAACAGATGCATTGAGCAATATATCGATTATACTAAATAGATAAAATAGACACTATCGAAGTTAAAAAAGTTAATCACTTTAGTTAAAATTACTATTTAAAGTTTTTAGTTCACTTAGATGGAAAAATCTGCAAATTTGGAATATAAAACCAAGTTTGTTACTGATTTTTCACAGATATTGCAAAAAATATTAAAAGACATACAAATGAAATTCAAGAAAATACAATTAATTGTTGTGGCTGCTTAAATTGGTTGAGAATTACAAGCGTAGCTAAATAATAAAGACTGTTTTTGTGCCAACGAAAGTCAAGGATGACAGCTAAAAGGTACAGCACTGCACCTTTAATTAGAACTAATTTGTGGAACTTGATACTAAATGTCGTATTTTTTAGAGTACTTTTAATTGTAGTTAAATAATGCACACATAATCATTTATCTCAGGCATATCTTTAGCTGCTACTATACATTGCCAGTTGGTGTAAAATGCTAAGAAAAAACTGGAACACTCCTGTACCGAATATTATGTCATTTTAACGCTTGCCATGCTTTTAAAAAAGCAACTACAACTTCAGATCACCCAAATTAAATTTTGACTTGTTGAGAAAGAGTTGGTTGATATTGAGTACGAACATATTATTATCGAAGCAGAACATACGGAGCTTAACATCATCCGTAAAACGTAACAACGTCGTACAACGTTTGGTTAACAAATTATAAACGTAAAATTTACAATGATCTCTAATTCGCGCCATTGCTCGTAGCTCGATGTTGAATTTCCCGGTCTCCCGGTTGAGCGTCCTGCGCCAGGTCATTTTAGGTCTGCCTCTGGATCGATAACCTTATGGGCTCCATTCCAGAACTGCATGCGGTATCTCATCATAATCTTTGCGCAGCGTGTGATCCAACCAACCGCATTTGCGCTTGCGAATTTCAATCTCGATTGGTTTTTGCTCGCAAAGTTCCCAAAGGCGCACATTGCTAACGGTTCGGTAATACGCTTTTAAGACTTCGATTCACAAATGTTTGGAACTTCTTGACAATAATACTAGTAATGAACTATGTCTCACAACCATATAAAAACACCGACTTTATGCATGCGTTGAAGACTCGTAATTAAGTTTTTCGCCTTATATTCGGTTCTCGCCAGAATTTATTGATTTGTCCAAAGGCAGCTCTGGCTTTACGTGTTCTGCTCCTCCGGATGATGTAACTTGACTTCCAAGATACTCGAATTTGTCAACATTTTCAATATGCATACTAAGGGCGCTTGTATTAGTGGGACTTACCCGCAAACTTTTCGTTTTTGCGCAGTTGATATCAAGACCAATTTTTGAGGCTTCTGTGGCGTGTCTATCTGATTGGGTTTGAAGGTCCGAATGACGGGAAGAAAATATAACAACATTATCCGCATATTCAAGATCTCCTAGTTTACGGTTAAATTCCAGTTGATTCCAAAACTATTTAATTCAGCTGCTTCAAATACCAAATCAAGAACGGTGATAAAGAGCAAGGGCGACAGTGTGCATCCTTGTATCACACCGCTATTGCACTCAAAAGGATCGATTGTCCGCCGTGTAAAACTCGGCCTGAGGACCCAGTATACGACGCTTTTATGACATTAATAATTTTGTCTAGAATCCCTCTAGGTCGAAGTGCTACCCAAATTGCTTCCCTGTCAAAGGTGTCAAACGCTTTCAGAAAATCTATGAAAGCTAAACGTAGAGCTGAATTCGTCGGATTGCTCTACAATAATATGTACAGTGTTTATTAAATCTATACAAGATCTTTGAGGGCGAAAGCCATCTTGATTTCTACGTAAAACGTGGTTAAGTGACTCAGAAATGCGGCTTAGCTTGATCTGATTGATGATTTTCATGATGGTTGGCAGGAGAGAGATACCCCTCCAGTTAGAGCATTTTTGGCGGCTTCCTTCCTTCTTTCTTTCCCTTCCTCGAAATCTTGGTAATTACAGATTCATTCCAAGATTTAGGTCCATTTTCAGAAGTCCGAACAGCTTCCAAAATCGGAGTTAGCTCTTGTGCCATCATGTGAGCATTCGCTTGGAAGCATTCAACGGCGATTTCAGCATCTCCCGGAGCTTTGCCTTTTTTCAGGGTGCTAATTGCAATCTCAATTTCCTCTGGTGTGGGAGGGCTAGTTTTAATTTGACTGTTTACATTATGTCTCCTTCGAATTAGGAGATTCCCATTAGAGCTACTGTACATATTTAGTGTTGTTTCGAAGTATCTGTTCCAAACTTCAGTAGAAAATGATTTTTCTTGTTAGTTTTTAAAAGTCTTAGGCAGCAGTTTGAGGTACCTTATCCAGCTAGACCCTTTTAGACTATAAATCAAAATTCGTTTTAAGTAATCCGCTATTTCGATACAAGATCCAACAATTAGAAGATTGCCCTATGCAAAGTCACTCCTGTCCCTCTGAAAAAGATATCTTGGGTTCAATATATGTATGTGAAATAGTGAACACAATCTAATTATTTCCAAAAAGATTACTTAAAATCGAAATATTTTTGTTTAAAATTTCAAGTCAAGAGCTTTTTTTAATCGAACAAAATCTAATAAAATTGTAAAGAAACTTAATAAAAATAAATCAAAAAATTGTCGTGTTATTTCAAAGCCTTGTAAAAACAGAATTCAGTATAATTGATACGGCTGTTCGAATTCATTTAAAAAAGCTGAGAGGCGAAGCTTACGAAGTTAAGCTGATCCGAATCGATAAAAGTCAATTTTGGGCTTTTGAAGGTTACTTCTTCTTATGTCCTGTTACTCCTAGTGGAGCATAGTGTCTTCTTTTGAAGATTTAATAAAATCAAATGCAAGTTTCTAAAATTCCCAGCTCATTAGGATTCGAAACGAGCTCAAAAACAATCCCGAAATCTTTTATTTTTGGTGTGGCTTTTAAATCGAGCTTCTTCATTATGAACAACTTTACCTTGAGCTAAGACTTATAAGCAATCTACGCTTCTATGACCTGCCAGAATTCATTTTGTAAGCTGATGAGCTTTCGTATAAGCTTTTACCACTTTAAACTTAAACCAAGTTTTAACTCTATACAGCGATTTAAAAAAATTAGTTTTACAAAGTTCGAAATTTACTGCATAAAGTCTTCAATAATTTTTAATCATAACAAGGCAGAATTATTAAACTTACCGTCTAAGCGCAAATTACCAACAAACCAACATTTGAACCAAGCGGAAACCAATTTCAGGTAATGCGCTTAAATGTACCGATTAAACCGAACCGATTTCGGTTTCTGTGCGAAATGAGTAAAATGCAAATTTTGTTTGTGTTTTTAGGTGCAGGTCTAGCCGGACTTCGTGCAACCCGGAAAATTGCCATGGACAGCTGTGTCCACAAGGGCGGGGTGGGGTTTTTGGGGCGTTACGTGAATTGAGGTTTTGTCTGCATGCAAATTAGCCAAATGCGAAATAGACGTAAAACTCGTTGGTAACCACGAAGCGCAACAGTGCAGCAAATGAGGTGAAAGCTCAAAGTGGCAGCTTCAATGTGAATATCGATGAACGATGACGATACCGATGACGATAATTACGCGAGCATGTTGTTTGCCAAGGGTTAAGTGAAGCGTTAAGGACTCTGTTGCAACATTGCCAAGGGCGGCGTACAGTGCGTATGCGTGATTTAATTGCGTTTAGGCAAAAATGCATTACGATGAAGAGGGATATTTGGAAAGTGTAGGATGAGGTAGCAGTTTCCTTATTAAAAATTAGTATGAAAGCCATATAGTATCTAAATAAGCTGATATAGTCAAATTGAATATAATAATATAATATTAATTTGCATCTGTCAAATGAACCAACATTTTTTTTTTACTTTCCAAAAGTAATTGAAATTTTCGTTGTTCAAACGGTTTCTGCAATTAACGATACGATACTGTATATAGGTATATATTTAGATGTACATAGATCGTTTTGATTTTAACCACATCGGCTTATGCAATTTATTGTGGTCAAGGATACTGATACACTCAAGTACCATTGCCTTTGGGGCAATAAGTTTTTGAAGTGCTACCAACAATTCAATATTAAGTTGCTCGGTTAACCCTAAGCGACAAGGAAACTCACTTAATTGTTTCGAACATTGAGACCAAACCACATTTAAGGCGTTTATGTTGAGGGTGCGGTGAGGTCCGAGCACCACTCGAACTTGGCTGCTTATTGTAATCGTTAATTAAATCACGTTGTAGCGGAAATTAAGTTATTGACAGCGTAAATGGCCTTTACATAGAGTAAAACGTGGCTAATTGCTACATGTGAACGAATATTCGGCTAAAAGAGGGTCGGCTCTAAAGTAATCAGTGAGGCCAAGATGCGACGCAGCAAATCAAGCCAATATATGTTGATACTGCTGGCGCCGCCTAGGATTAAGAGTATGCAAAGTAAGGTAAAGATGATGATAATACATCTGCAGATAAAGATGATGATGTTGCAGGTAAAGATGATAAAGATTTAACGAATTATGTAAATTTTCGCAGAACTATCTATTATTGTTTTGTTATTTAATAGGCATTTAAAAAAAAGTTAAGATGAAAGTGTTTAAAGCATAAGCAAATACAGATCATACAGATAAGAGAGAGTATACAATTTGCATCTATAATTTTCTTTAACTACATGGAAAAAAAAAGATAAAGATGATGATAATACATCTGCAGATAAAGATGACGATGTTGCAGGTAAAGATGAAAGTTAAGATGAAAGTGTTTAAAGCATAAGCAAGTACAGTTAATATAGATAAGGGAAATTACTAAATTTCCATCTGTAGTTTTTATAGTGATAATTTAATTTAACTGCAGGAAAATCTGAAGATTAGTATTTAAAAAAAAAGCTCAAGATGACTTATATGTATAGTGGTTAAGGTTGTGAAAATCAAGGGCTCGCAACTATTTTTTTTTTCCGAAAAAGGGTTCCTCGCAAAGAGGTGGGGCACTGCGATCAAAAGGTTTTTTGTACAATACCCTTAAGTTAAAGCAAAAGACTTTCCGCTTTCCGCATGATCAACAGTAAGTCTTTTGTACGTATTGACCTTAGATGGAAGGCACTAATCCGTTCCTTTCCCATGTGACAGGCTCTGTCCCATACCTGCGCTGAGCAGTCACAGAGAATATGTCTGGTGGTTTCATCGTCTTCTAGGCAGAGCCTGCACTCTCTAGTCCTATAGGCCAATTTTCTGTAGATGATATCTAACAGTGCGGTGGCCAGACAGATAAGCTACCAGGAGCTTTAGGTCCGCTCTGCAAAGACCTTTTTGCACTTTTGCTTAACCAAGCCAAAACGGTGCAGGAGACGTAGTCAGGGTGGAGGCACTCTGTCGTGCTAGATCGTCAGCGATCGTGTTACCATCCACTCCCGAGCGTCCAAGCACGACTTTGTTCCGGGCGGAACAAAAGCAAAACCGTCTTTTGTTTGTTAAAAAAAAGTTAAAGATGAAAATATGTCACATATAAGTAGTTACAGATCTTGCAAATATAAAAGATTATTGTAATTGTGGCTTTTGAAACGATTGCAATTTTATCTGTTAAACTTAAGAAAATCCAGGAAAGAAAAAAGGCAGAAATAATATTTGATACTAAAATAAAAAGATTAAGAAAAACTTTCCTTCCGAAATGAGCTCAAAATCACCCGAAATTTAATATATGTGGCAAATTTATATAAATGGCATCACGCATTGTCTTCCCGACTCACGACCCATCGAAATTTAAAATAAAGCATGAAGAAATGGTGTCAACAATTTATACTTTTGGGCCTACAAAATATTCTACTAAAAAAAAAGCCAGAAGCTTACTTTCTAGCCTGCCCTCGTATGTGCGTTAGTGTTTGTGTGTTTGCATCTATGTATGAATTTTGGCCATGTTTCATATTAAATGTAGCTATGGCAACGCCTGTTCTGGCAACTGCAGCTGCTGCTGTCGTCAGCAAAGCAATTGCCAAAGACAAACGCAACTTTTCAATTTGTTTCAATGCCAAAGCACACATACACACACGAACGCACATGGATGCAGATACCAAACACACACAGACACACAATCACTCACTCACAAAGATACAATAGCAAGCCACACACGTACGTGAGGCGTTCGTGAATCCAACAATTCAACAAGAGCCAAACCAAATAGACCACGATATAGCCAGCTGGCTGAATGTTTGAGCCAAAGGAGTTAACCAGAATCGTGACACGGCCAAATGCGGTTCCTTACAAGCACGCATACACACGAACAAACGTCTATAATAGGCATGCAAGAGAAATACGTGAGAAACTTTTTTTATTTTATTTACCAAATATTTTCACGTTGCACGCTTTCCAGACAAACGCAAAAAAAAACAGTTCTCTATATAATTTGATACAAGCTTTTTAGCGGGCTTTAAGTATAGGTATGTAGGTATAATAATAAAAAGCATTAGTGGAGAATTTATTTATAATTTTTTTGTATAAGTTAATTTTAAAAAGTTTTAAAATATTTCGCTTGTTTACTGAGCTATTGATGCGCGCTTAGAAGTATGCTACACTTTTTTTTTCGTGTGTGAAGTCAATGTTAAAAATGAGAGAGAGTGTCAAAAATTGCTCTCTTTGGTTTCTGCTCTGCTCTTTTGAAGCAGTGCGCCACAATCTATAAATAGAACAAACAAAGCACAAGTCTGAGCTGGTTTGCATTGTACTTAATATTAATAGTTTTGTCAATCTAACATAACCATCCCATATTGTCTAGTGGTTAGGATACCCGGCTCTCACCCGGGAGGCCCGGGTTCAATTCCCGGTATGGGAACATGCAGTATTTGCATTTCTGAATATTTTTTAATTAAGAAAGTACTTAAAACTATTTTTTTTAATGATTTATGTGTTTTACAAAATTTAATTGTTATAGAACTTATTATTGCTGGCTTCATCAGCTAACCCATATTGAAACAAAATGCTTACCATAATCTCGGATAGAGTTTAAGCTATTAAGCACATTTTCTGCTTAGTTTATCTTTTTAAAAAAATTGCAATCCGTATAAAGCTTGCTCGTAGTTTTATGTTTATTCTTACTTTATATTCAACACTGTGCAAGAAAAATGTGATGTGCTTGTGACGTCATTGTCGCGAAGGAAAAAAAAATCAGGTAAAGTTGTGAGACAAGTTTTAAGCCTGGCTGACTGCAACCCAAATGCCGTTTATGTTGTCATCAAGCAAATCCTTTTTGCCAAAATACGCATAAATATTTAAGGATTTGTCAACTGTTGGCACAAACATTGCTGGCGATTAAATTGGATTTGTATAGAGTGTTTCCCAGCTGATACGGCAGCAGAGGGTTACACTTAGTTGGGTTAGTCAATTGGAAAAATGGTTAATGTAAATGGGGCTAAGGACTAAGGACAAAAAAGGGATGCCAATTTAGAAATAAAGCCAATTGTGCAACAATTGAGAGCAACAAAATTGTTTATTGATGGAAACCATTTTTTTTTTTTAAGTAAGCTCGTAGTTCTTAACTTATTTTTTTATTTATTATTTAAAAGCGCAACTCTTTGGCATAACAAAAATTCCACAAATTCCCCACATATTAAAATTTTTGTTCCTGAATTTCCAACTGGGTGGCTTTTTAACATTTTCAGTGTCGGAATGTACTCACACATGCAAAAGTGACCACAGGAATATTAAATAAACGAAATTAACACCTATGTGCATGATGAGAATATCAAAATATATATGTATATACTACGTATATACTACAGAAAACGAGAAAATAAAAGTATTCGATTACAGTTTGTGGAAACGCAGCTTTGATTTGACTCGATTATAGCAGCTCTTCTGTAGCGGTAACATCGTATCTAACTGTATTTGTCACTGTCATGTACATACAACTATATATATATATATATACTCTATATGTATATGTTTAAGTGTGTGTGGCAGTGCTTCACATTTGTGTCACATTCCTGTCGAAATTTGTGGCCTTAATGTGCTCGCTTTATGGCTTATGGCAGGACATGTTGTTGCTGTTGTTGCTGTTGTTTCCTCATAATGGCAGTATTTATTTCTTGTCCTGCTGTAAGATTCTTTATGTCGCCTTTATGGATATTTGTGCTTAATAGATATAGACATTAATACCTCTGATCTGTGCATTAGAGTTGAATCCTGTGGTAATTTCCTTTGCTTGTCAAACTCTCTATGTAACTTAATATTTGGTGAAAATAAATTTATTAAAGTCCAGAATGCCACTGATTTGCTATGCCGTCTAAAGCGTAGGAATTAAAGTAAATATTATATTATTATAAAGGTGTATTATTTTATCAAATACATGCGATATATTGCCGTGATTTAGTGCAAAACCGGTCTACAACTTTGCTCCCGCCGTTTTTTTTAAATTGTATAAAAAAAATGGTATCTTATTTATGTTTCAAAGTATTGTCCGTCAATTTCCACTACTTTGGCCCATCTTTCAGGCATCAAACGAGTCCCGCGTCGGAAAAATTCTTCATCCTTTGATAAGATCCAAGAATCGATCCATTCTTTCACTTTTTCAAAAGAATCGAAGCACTGGCCCGCCAGGCCGTGTGCCATCGACCTAAATAAATGGTAATCAGATGGAGCAACATCTGGAGAGTATGGCGGGTGAGGTAGAATTTCCCATTTCAGTGTTTCGAGGTACGTCTTGACTAATTTCGCCACGTGAGGTCGAGCATTGTCGTGTTGCTAAATTACTTTTTCGTGTCTATCAGCGTATTGCGGCCGTTTTGCTTTTAATGCCCGACTCAAACGCATTAATTGCGTTCGATAAAGTGCACCAGTAATTTTTTCAGAAGGTTTTAGCAGCTCATAATAAATTACGCCAAGCTGATCCCACCAAATACACAACATGACCTTGGATCCGTGAATATTCTGTCGAGGTGTCGCCGTAGGAGTGTGGCCGGGCAATCCCCATGATGTGCGTCGCTTAGGGTTGTCGTAGTGCACCCATTTTTCGTCCCCAGTAACAATACGATGAAGAAATCCTTTTCGTTTTTGTCTTTCAAGCAGCTGTTCACAAGCAAATAAACGTCGCTCAACATCTCTTGGTTTCAACTGATACGGTACCCAGTATCCTTGTTTTTGGATCATCCCCAGCTGTTCCAGGCGTTTTGATACTGCTTGCTGAGTTACTCCCAATGATTTTGCTAGGTGTTCTTGAGTTTGGCACGAGTCTTCATTAAGTAAAGCCCCCAGTTCATCATCTTCAAAAGTCTTTTCTCTGCCACCGCTATGCCGATCTTCAACAACAAAATCACTGCTTTTAAAGCGCTGGAACCACTCGCGACACGTTCTTTCACTAATAGTATCATCACCATAAGTACTTGCAATAACCCGATGAGCCTCAGCCGCCGATTTTTTCACGTTGAAATGAAAAGAAAAATCTCCCGCAAATGACGTGAATTCGGTTATAAGTTGACATATTTAATTAAGTGTAACTATATGACGCAATCAAAAATTAACTAATATCGATGTAAGGTTATATTTATCGATGTCAAAATTGATGGAAAACAGCTGTGATTTATTTGTTTGAACTATTACTGGCTACTAGCGCCATCTTTTGGAAAACAAGTCTTTGGGAGCAAAGTTGTAGACCTAATAGTTTGGTATAGCGAACATTTCAGAATCGTTGTAAATAAATGCAAATCTAATAGAATCTATATATTTATGATTCTAGCGACATTCCACAATGCACCGAAGCTTCCAAAAATTCCTACTGGGTTGTTTGTCGGCAGCCTTTTCAGTAACGGACCTTACGCACTGTCTGTTTGTCTCGCTTGCACCTGCAGGAAATGCGCCTTATGCCTTCTGCAATTAATGAGGGAACTGTTTAAGTGCACTCAAGACCCAGTGCGAACCTGAGCGCTGAACCTGAAGCGAAAACTGAAAACATCAAATGAGCCATACCTCAAATAAATAATTTTTGTTTTTAAATTCTTCTTTCAGACCAGAAGCGTTAGTGACTAAGCGTTTGACTAAATTAAAGAATTCGAATATATTTTTTCCAGATAAATTATGTGTGCATTGCTTCAATTACATTTATTTTTTGAAAGAAGTTTAAAATTATTAATATTATATTTTTTTGTCCTTGTGTTTGTTAAGAGCTTTAAAAAAGTACGAACTTAATTGTTTTTTTAAATTCCTTAATAGTAAAACAAAAAGGATGTAGTTTTTTTAAAAAAGAAAATAATTATATGTGCAAAACAATATTTTCGTTAAAAAGCTTGTAAATATTGCTTATTTCCAGAACTTAAATTACATTAATTTAGATGCATATTATATTTCCATTCATTTTATAAACAATTTTTAGGCTGTTGAGCATCAAGTCAACCAGTATTTTATAGGGTGGAAATGTGAATTTTGGGCTCAATCCACTACAAGGTCACTTTCTAGCTCTTTTAAATAATCATATACGAGGCGTCTTCAAAAAGTAAGGTGACGGGCAACATATTTTCGATAATCGATTTTTTTTTGTTTTGTTGTGTTGGTACACTCTTCCTGAACATCTGTACCAAATTTCAAGCGAATGGCATTTTTTGTTTTGGTTGTGAGAGGCGTAAAGGTTATAAGTGTTTTGCGTGCTCGGCGATTTTTCTTCGGTCTTGGCTCTACTGGATCAACGGATTTGCATCAAGTTTTGTGTAAAAAATAAAATTAAGTGCTCCGTAACACTTGAAATGGTGAAACTGTTCTGAGTAAAAAAAATGTTTACAAGTGGTACAAACTCTTCCAAGATGACCGGGAAGATGCCAATGACGTGCCTCGCTCTGGACGCCCAAGCACGTCAACAACTGATGAAAACGTTCGAGCAGTGAAGAAAATTGATTTGGAAAATCGTCGAATCACTATCAGAGAAGTTGCTGAGGATGTCGGTATATCGCTTGGCTCGTGCCATGATTTTTTTTCTAACGTTTTGGGCATGAGACGTGTGTCTGCGAAGTTTGTTCCGAAGTTGCTAAATTTTGACCAAAAGAACCGTCGCATGAGCATCGCTCAAGAGCTGTTTAATGACGTCAACGTCGACCCAGATTTACTCAAAAGGGTCATAACTGGTGACGAATCATGGTGGGAATATGGCTATGATATCGAAACCAAAGCCCAATCATCCCAATGGAAGCGGCCAGAAGAGCCAAGACCGAAAAAAAAATCGCCGAGCACGCAACACACTTTTAACCTTTACGCCTCTCACAACCAAACAAAAAATGTAATTTTTGGTACAGATATTTGGGAAGAGTGTACCCACACAACAAAACAAAAATATCGATAATCGAAAATACGTTGCCCGCGAAATTTGAAAAGTCGCCTTACTTTTTGAACACACCTCGTATATACTTTGTTATGATAATAAAAATGTTTAAAGATGGCATCTCTAAGATATTTTCAATCAGATATAGTACCGAGTTTGTCGTCGGCCACTCCAAAAAGGCAATATTTTGAACCCTAAACTATGATTTTGGAGCTTCTGCATTATGATTCAAAGCATCAGCTGGCTGAAATATCCTGTTTCGGCAGGTAGATCCTTTGGATATGGTACCGAATTGTAGCTGATGTAATTTATAATATTCTTATCCATATCTGTGACCAGATAAAAAGCATCTTGGTCCCTTTCCAATAACGCCAATCGCAGACTATATTATGAAGGATTCGTTCTTAACATATGTTGAAATTATATCTTATATCTTGTTATTCTCGTTAAATACTATCAAAATCATCCGATTTAGAAATTTTCCGTCAAATTCAGAATCTTTTGGCATCATTATAAATAATATGAGTAATTGTAGAATGTAGTGCAAGCCTTGGCATACCATTAATATAATTTGATTTCTGACCCAAGGGACCGTAAATTACGATTCAGTCCACCTTACTTTTTTACATTGTATGCAGTTTTGTAACGATAAGAATTGATTCCAGCCTAGTATTTTGAAAATCAGTCATAGGTACCCAATTGAAAATTTAGATCATCCGCCCTTGTTAATTTATTAGTTTTTAAATTTCTTTGAAACCTTGCGATATCTTGAGGCCAGACCCTCGTCCGCTGAGGATCCCCTTTTCCTCGATTATTGTGGTAAATTTATCAAAAAAAAAAAAAAATGATAAAGTTTTAATTAATTTTCCTGGCTGACTTATTCGTACAAGGTGAAAGCAAAGTTAGGTTTTGGGGGTTTTGGTCTATGACTGGCATGGTAGGGTATATAGATTAGACTCAGAGGGTTCCCCAACATCCGAGCCTTTGTCGCAATTGGACAAATTAATTAATTTTCCACTTTTTCTTTATTATCTTGGTTTAATCTTAATATGTCATCAGGAACCTTTAGGCTGATCAAACCCCACACCAACTACCCAAGAGCTAGGGTATTAATGGGTCCCGCCACATTAAATACAAAATATTTAAACTGGCTTAAGATTTTACTTTATTTTTTTGTTTTTAGTTAAGCTTATTTAAACTATTAAGTAACAGCCAAGTCCAAAGTAAAATTCCTTTTTTTTTTCTTTCCTTCTTGTTTGTTTGTTTTAACCTTTTTTTTTTTTTGTTTTATCCTGTAATAAAAAGTAAATTTATTTCGGATTTTTTCCCCAGTTGCTTTTATTTTAACTGCTGACAACGGAGACGGCAATAACAACAACAAAAATAAATGCATTAGCAACAAAAACAAGAATCTAGAACAGATCTGGAACTTGGCGCTGCAACAATTAAGTCGCATTTGTAGTAAACTTTTGGATTACAAAAATATGTTAAGACTTTTGTTAAACTTGTCTGGTTGGAAAAGTTTTACCACTCTCAGTTTTCGCTCTTGGTTCGTAACTTGGTATTAAAAATGGCGTGTGCCAGAAATCTTTAGCTGATTTTAATTTAAAAATAGTCGATACTCTAAATGTTTATGCAGATCAAGTGCTTGCGACTTTTTAAAGCTATTACATTTATAAGCAAGAATATAGATATTCGAAAATATATCAGAGATTATACACACTAATGAAAAATAGGCCCGCGTAACCAGATTTTGGCCAAAAGTGCCCCAAAAGAAAGCCACAATTTTGGCAAAATTATAACTGAATATGATTTAACACATATTAAGATACCTTGTGCAAAAAAAATTATTCAATAACAATTAGTGGCTTTTATGTTATTGGCAATCCAAGTTGACATTTTGTATTTTTTGAGCTTAATTGAAAAAAAAATTTAGCTTGATAAATACAGCTACGAAATTTTTAATTCTATATTATTTATAAATATTACTTCGGAAAAAAATACAATTGAGCTTCAAAACTTTTTATTTAAATATATTTGGGTCTTTATAAAGATTTTGTTGGTTTTTTAATCATTTGGCAACTTTGCTTTAAGGATACCTCCGACTACCTCTCGATCTTGGATCGAACACATTTTTTGAAATTTCTTTATATATTTCACTACAGAAATATAATTTTTCAGTATTTTCGGAAACTGATTTTTCTATCTAAAACTTGAATTTTAAAAAATGAACCAAAGAAAAAATTTAAAATTTTAGACCACTTTTTTAAAAGTGGTAAAGTTCTACATTTTAGATATAAAAATTCAAAATTGTACAACATACGTACAAAGACACAGGTTAAAAAATGTAAAAATCATCCATTTTGTAGAAAAAACTTAAAAATTTATATAGAAATTCCAGACCAACCTTCACCCCACAGACAAGTCTGTCTGGAAAAACGGATGATTAAATTGAGCTCAAAATGGCACTTCAGACACTCAGACAGAACTCGTTCGAAAGAAGAATATAGGCTTTGTATTATAAACTTGACACTGGATATAACCTATGGAAAACGACAAAAAACATTAAGATACAACCCTATTGCACTGTTCCTCTAAGACGTTATGATGGTACTTACTGCTCAAAGATAGAGGAACAAGCAGTTACATTTGCTCAGCACTTCGAAGAGCGATTTACGCCTTTTAAACTGGCCCCGGATGAAGAAGTAAGACGAACTCTCAACATCATTGACACATCACTCCAAATGACGTAGCCTATTCGACCCATTTGACTAGATGAGATTGAGGAAACTATAATAAAGCATCCGAAGTCAAAGGTCCCAGGTCATGACAGAATATGTCATGTTACCTTGCGGGCCATGCCAAGGAAAGCTCTTCAATTTACTATGCAGATTTTTAATACAATAATAAGAACACAACACTTCCCTGCCCAATGGAAAATAGCTCTCATTACTATGATTGGGAAACCTGGAAAAGATGAGTCGGACCCAGAATCCTACCGTCCAATAGGCCTCCTCCCCACTCTTGCCAAAGTTTGGGAGACGTTGATGGCTAAAAGGACCAATGAACATAACAATTATTTACCTGACCATCAATTTGGATTTAGGGAAGGACACGGCACCATCGAGCAGGTAAATAGAGTGGATAACCATATTCTAAAAGCTTTCGACGACAAAGACTACTGTTTTGGGGTATTTTTCGACTTCAAACAGGCGTTTGACAGAGTTGATTGATCGGTCTTCTGGCTAAAATTAATATCTTACTTCCTGCTTAGTACTTTGGTATATTGCGATTATACCTTGAGGACAGAAGATTCCAAGTCAACATCATAAACACGCTTTCCACTGCCAGGCTGATGAGAGCTGGAGTACCTCAAGGAAGCGTACTTGCGCTGCTTCTTTACAATCTGTATACTGCTGACATCCCTACTCCAATGGAGTTAATGCAGGCTGTTGTGATCGACCAAATTCTGGAGTGTCACCTTAAATCCGGAATAATAGTTCACTCCTTTACAAATACGTCATTTCAACACTCTAAAAAATTTATTTTGGAAACGCCAGATTTTTGGCCAAAATATGAGAAACTGGAGCCATAGTGCAATGCACAAAAACTTATCAAAGTGTGCGCATAGTCAGAAGAAGAAGAAATTAAAAATACAAGGAAAGATAAGAATCTTAAATTTAAGAGGCTTTCATTTAATACTTTTGGCATTGTACAATATGTCGCCTATTACTTACTAGAAAGAATATAAATAGTAATCATTTGTTTTTTTTTTGGTTATACTAGGATATACGCTTTCTTCTCATCAGTATCTAATGATCATTACGAGAAGATCTTCAACCTCCATTTAACGTTTGGACACTTCCATGTAACACCTTTCAGCGCGATTAAAGAAATTTTGGGCATGAGAGCTTAATCAACTCTTCTTTTCTAGACACCCCCTAAAAATAATTCTAATGAAGTCAAATCGCTTGGTCTGATCGGCTAATAAATGAGGAGGTCCTCGCATAAAAACAGGTTTGACTAGATATAGTTTTTTCCAAATTTTTTGTATTGTCTCTTTATATTTAATATATTGCCGAGCGTAAAAAATTTCATTATCCCAGCAATTGCGTGATTTTTGGCACAACACTCTTAGGAGAGTCTGCTGCGTGTGAGTGTGTGGGAGGGGGGGCTGCAGCTAATACGTGTGTGTTGAAGCTTAAAGGCGCCAGCGCATGTAAATAGCTTGTGGCAAGGGGGGAGGCGTGACAAAGGGGCTGCAAGTAGTCTCTGTTGTTTGGCAACGGCAGCCCTATTACTTGTTCTCAATAAAGTTTTTCATATGAATTTAGCGACTTTGGTAAGACGCACACAGATACACACACACTGACACACGCACACACACACATGCCATTGAGTCAACATTTATAGCATTTTGTTCTCTTTCTCTCTCTCTCGCTCTGTCCCAATGTTGTTTTTCTTGTTGTTGTTGCAGCTGCAAAGTTTTCAATTGCATTTTAACTTTGTCTGGAACAATTTGGTAAAATCTTCAATGCACACACACTCACACAGACACACACACACACACAAAGAAATATTTAGTGCCGCTCCGCCCTTCTCTTGTCATGCTCTTTGCTTTACTTTCATTTATTCTGCATTGCTTTTCAGCTGGTTGCCGTTAGACTTTATGTTCTTTTGTGTTTTCTCCACGCCTTAAGTTTACAGCTTATTAAATTTGCAATATGGGTGATTCCTTTAGAAATCGAAATAATTTCATATTCCCATCAAATTTTGTCACCAAATTTGAGCTATACTCTGTAAAATGTTGGATACAAAGAGTATATTAACTTTGAGCAAGTTGATATTTTATATAACTTATGGAGAGAGACATACCCATGCAATAAAAGTGTGTCCAGAGAAATAGATAGAGACATGTTCGTCGATCTAATGCCTAGCCTCAAAGATCGTAAAAGGTAGAGAGCCCAAACTTTTGATTAGAACTCTTAGTATTTTACACCAATCAAGTTTAATTTATGTTTTTTTGATATCGCACTTTTATTCTTACGCTTTTAGGTTAGGTTAGGTTAGGTTGCATAGGCAACGCAGATACTGACTAAGAACACCCAGATACCATGAGATCCATTATGTAGCCTAATTAAACGAATAAGACAAAGGGAATTGAAGAAAGGGAGGGATAGTGGAGGAGGATCAAAGACTGTACATCTCTGTTCGCGTAAGTCTCTCATGTGCCAGAACCATTTTGAGGATTCGACGAAAGCAGCCAGATCCGCTATGGGCACATACATAGGCTAGGCTACCCAGATTATCAAAGAATGGCTTACCCAGAAACTGGTTTCGTCTTCTAAGAAGCGTCGGGCAGTCGCATAGCAGGTGTTGATTGCTTTCTGTCTCTTCTTCATCTCTGCAGCTGCGGCAGAAATCGTGATGGGGAACGTGCAACCGTTCTAACGCTTACCCCCATCCTAGTCCTGCTTTTATCGAAGCGCAGGAGTTTAGATGTTCGCTTCGAATGCTTTTTTTTAGTTCTTAAGTAATGTACTAAATATATGCAAAATTAGTTGACTACATCTACCCCGATCGGGTGAAACAAATTTTTTCAGA
This sequence comes from Chymomyza amoena, assembly GCA_037043745.1. Lineage (NCBI taxonomy): Eukaryota > Metazoa > Arthropoda > Insecta > Diptera > Drosophilidae > Chymomyza > Chymomyza amoena. The sequence continues at coordinate 263,324 of JBAMAX010000258.1, forward strand.
GCATATTCTTATCAAGTTTGACGTTCGAAAGTTTATAAGAGTTCTCGATCAAATTTTTATTAAGTTTTAACTGATAGGTCGAAAAAGTTTATTTGAAGCACAATTGTCAACAAATTTTGGCATTTAGAAGATTTTTGTACCTGTTGTTGTGTAATCTAGCCTCCATAGCATCGATCCGTACAAAATGTTTTTGAGCCTGAACTATTTTTTAAAATCTTATACATTCTTTATTAACTTATTATTTACGCCCTAATCCTAATAAATTAATGGAAATTTATATCTGTAAGTCGTTATCAATAAACTGAAAGGTATCAAAGGTATTAAAAGTATTTAAGTTATGTAATTGTATACTGTATACTTTATAGTACAATAAACGAAGAGTTTCATTTGGAAAAAATTTAATGGATGAATCATTCAGGTACCGTCTATTTTCGTATTTGTGGTTAGTGAGCGGCATGTACGGTTTTTAAATGACATATTTTTTTTATGAAAGTTAGAGTCATGTTTTAAATGGCTGGAATACGAAAATTCGATTTTAGAATTAGAACAAAGTCAGTGACCTTGTTACCTAAAAGTTTCATCCATTAGGTATTTTTTTCTCATGGACGTCTTTTTTGAGCCTTCGTTTACTATACCATAATCACTTTCAACTTTTTGAAACAGATCATCATCAAATCCTTTATCGCCTACTAAAACATAGGACCTAATTACATATTAATTTATTAATATTAATTATAAATATACAAAATATTTTTTAAACGATTTTTTTTTAATATTTATTTTGAAAAGTCATTGTTTTATGAACTATTTTCTAAGTTGCCTTCATTAAACCAGAAGTGTTGTATTTATATTTTTCATAATTAAAAAAAAAAATTCGTTCCGCTTGTAAAAGAATGACCCATATGTGCATGGATGTATGTTGATGCGTTCAGCTGGCAGCTAAAACTCATAAAAGCCAAAGAGAATAACAACTACAATGGAACCATTGAAGATAATATAAAATTTATTACAAATGACTGTCAAAGAATAACGCTAGATGGCGCTGCAAGCTATTTAAGTCAACCTTAGACTTTGGTCTTATTTATGACAAGTGCGCACTTTGATTGGCATCGAAAGTACTGTCCAAATCCCTAGAGAGAGATCTGCTATCTATATACAAGTAGCTTCATTAGTTTTCATAGATAAAATATGGCAATAATAATATCTATTATATAACTTAACATATAAACAATTTTTTCCAAAGCAAGAAATGATAAAAGTCTTTCTACTGCTCTCGAAAACTTTTTCTAAGGATTACATTATACACAAAATATAAGAAATTTTTTTGAATCAAATAATTTGAAGGAAAATATTTAGGTGCATTACCTCGTGAAGAATAATTTAAAATACGTTTTTTATTGAATATTAATTGTGAAATTACGAGAATGTTTAGGCTGTTTTGCCTGTGGAGCTATCTATATCCCATTGGCTGCGTCCCCAGGTAGTGAGTAGGGGCATGGTCGACACAATGCGGGGGAAGAGGGAAATAAAATACCACTCGGGAAAAAAAAAACAAAATAACTGCTTGGAGGTTCAGCTAGGGAATCTATCACCAAGGTAGGGTAGGTCGAGCAACCTACCTATCTGAAACCTGCTACCGAATCGTCCTTACTTGACGCCCTATGCTCCAAATATGAGTTAAAGGAACATATGTACATATGCATATATATATATATATTAAAGTACTTTTCATACTCATTATAGTCATTTGGTTTAGGGAACCTTAAGAAAAAATTCTAAAATGTAATTTAAATAAAGATCGGCTCTTTTTCTATCAAGTAAAACTTTAATATGGTTTAAAATTTATATTACTTCGATTTTTACGATTTTGTTTAGATATACAGTATAATTTGCTTAGCTGCCTCCAATAGTTTGCACTGACTTGCGAGGCAGCTATCCTAAAAAGGCAGTTAACTTAAATTTTGTTATTTTTTTTTATTGACAAAGAATTTTGCTAAGAAACTTAAAGCTATATATTTTCAGACAATTTAACGCTTTTCAAAGAAAAATGCATCATTAATATGTACTCATATAATATAATATTTATCATTAATTTAAGAAACAACCAAATAAACTTCAATTTTTATACTTGTACATTGCCACAAAAACGCGCGCGTAAGGTATTTTTCAATATTTTGAACTTTAGTATGTTGGTAGGACTGTACATAATGAATATGCAAAAAAAAAAAGCTGTTGAAACCAGACCACCTTTTAGTGCTCGTCGAAGTTTACAATGCAAAAAATATTGAACAACGAGTTTGTCTCAAATTTTGGGTTTTGAACGATATTTCGTGTGCGGAATCGCTCCGAATGTTGCAGAAGGCTTATGGGGAGTCGTTTTATTAAAAACACAAGTGATATAATGCGTTTAGGATGGTCGAGAGACCGTAGAAGACGCGCTTGGTTCCGCAGGGTCTTCCACCTCTACCACCGACGATAACGTCGTGCTTTAAAATCGTCATACCAGTGTTAGAGAGTTAGCTCGTGACCTCAACATGTCTCGTGAAACGGCTCGATTGATTTTAGTGGAAAATTTGACTGAATTTTCTTCAAAAACAGTATCGGATGCAGATGGCAATGGTCATGCTGGATCGTGCCAATTCTGACTCAAACTTTATAAGCATCATAAATGGTGAAGGGAAATGGGTAAACAAGTACGTGATGCAAACAAGTCAACAACCGTCCTAATGGCTTGAAAAAGCCGAGCCGAAAACGAAAAAAAACGCCAGATCCGCTCAAAAATCAAGGTGATACTTCGTTTGTTTGTTTTCTTCGATATTTGTGGTATGGTGCATTATGAATACGTTCCTGAGGGGCAAACGGTTATTATGTGACTGTTTTGAGGCGTTTGCGTGAACGGGTCGGTCGTATTCGGCCGGAATTGTGGGCAGACAATTCGTGGATTTCGTACGATGATAACGCGCCATCTAATCGAGCCACGATTGTAAACGCATTTAAGGCAAAACACTCGATAAATAGCATCGACCAGGCACCGTACAGTTTAGATCTGATCCCGTGTGACTTCCTCTTTCCAAAACTAAAATTGCCTCTCCATGGAACCAGTTTTGACTCCATACTGACCATAAAACAGAATGCGAAAAGAGAGCTGAATACCATCCCAGCCAACGCCTATACAAATTGTTTCGAAGATTGGAAGAAGTGTTGGCATATGTGTATTGCGTCAGAAGGAACATATTTTGAAGGAGACGATTTTGTCTCAATGTCCCAAGCTAAAAAATGGCGAACGTAAAGTCGGGCGCGGACGACTTTAGGATACCCTGTACCACTAGCTTGTAATAAAGTCCGATTTCTTCACAAAAAACCAAAAACAGAAGAATTTTTAAGCAACAATTTTTTTTGGACCGATCGTTCCTATGGGAGCTATATGATATAGTCAACCGATTTCAATAAAATTTGACACAGTGCTTAAATACCTTAAAAAAGATATGAATGCCAAATTTATTTCAAATATCTTTACAAACAAACAAAACACATCGAATTTTGTATAAAAAACGTGTTTTTGGACCGATTGGTCCTATGGGAGCTATATGATCTAGTCAAACGATTTGGATTAAATTTGGTACAGTACTTAGGAACTATAAAATACTCACGAATGTCAAATTTGGTCCCAATATCTTAACAAACAAACGAAACACAACAAATTTTGTTAAAAAATCGATTTTTTGGAAGATCGGACCTATGGGAGCTATATGATATAGTCAACCGATTTTGTTCAAATTTAACACATTGCTTAAATGGTCTAAACAATTTCCAAACGCCAAATCTGGTTACGATATCTTTTTTAAAAAACGAAATATAGCGAATTTTTCTTTAAAAAAGTTATTTTGGCCGATCGGTCCTATGGGAGCTATATGATATAGTCAACCGCTTTCGATCAAATTTGGTACAGTGATTGGGAACTATAAAAAACTTTCGAATACCAAATTTCGTTACGATATCTTCATAAACAAACGAATAATTCATCTAAAACGTTTTTTTTTTGTCGAGGTCGTCCCAAACACCCCCATGGGAGCTATATAATTTATCCCCGATATCAAAAAAATAAAATAAACTTGCCTCCTATGGAATAATATGGGATTTAATGTGAAAGTTTGGTAGCTCTAGCTCTTACCATCTCTGAGATCTAGGCGTTCACACGGACGGACGGACGGACGGACAGACGGACAGACGGACATGGGTATATCGACTTCTCTATTCACCCTGATCATATTTTAGGTAACTTTGGGGTGTCTCCGACGTCTTCTTCTATATGTTACATACATTTTCGGCTTGCACAAACTTAATATACCCTTGGTACCATACGGTACAGGGTATTAAAAGTCGGTTATTTTCTTCTGTCTGGCAGTTTTTATGCTCAGTGTAAGAAACTTTTCTTCTAATTCACTAAGAGTATTTAAAAATTCTTGCAATTTCTAGCAAAAAGCCTCTTTAAAGTATGGACAATTAATTTCACTGCCATCATCACTATCAATTTCATCATCACTGCTCTTATTGTCAGGAGCCAAGGATTGATAAAAAGTCCAGTATCGTCATAATTAAAGATATTCAGGGGTGCCACAGAAAACCAATTCGATTTCAATTCCAATTCTTGGTGCCACAGACATGGCTAACAAGGGTTTTAAAAAAACCAATTCGATTCAATTTCGATACAATTCCAATTCTTGGTGCCACATACATGACTATGAGCGGTTTTAAAACCGTTGTTAGCCATCTCTGTGGCACCAAGAATTGCAATTGCATCGAAATTAAATCGAATTGGTTTTCTGTAGCACCCCTGATTATTTGGATCAAAGCTCCTTATTAAATTAGACAATAGCTTCGCCATGAATCTTGGCAAATTTAATGTTGTAGTGCTTACGCAAACGCCAAGCCATACATCAGGCTCATATTCGTCATTAAATTTTAAGGAAATTTCTTTGCTTTAGCCAAGATGACATATCGATGGAGTATACGTTGTTTGAGCGTTGTTGCTTCAACCATATGAACAACGCATCTTTGACAAAACTATGCGTCCCCTTTCGTTGGCGCAACTGACGTACAATTCGGTTAATTGTTGACCTATCGCAATTGTACTTTGGACAGAGTTCCCTTTTTGCTACTTTATTATAACTTTTGTTTCACTGTAAGGCCAATAACGGAGATGCGCAAATAGGAACACAAAATGACAATCTCAGCGAATATCAACATATGTATTTAAAGATTAAGCAGTTTTCTTAGATGGCGCAGCTAAATGCAATATTTTCTTCGAAAAATGTCATAAAAAAATCTGCCGGTCAGAGGCACGTACAGTGTGCCACAAAAGTCATGGTACAGCAGGCGATTTTACACTTAAATGCGAATTCCTCCCAAATTGTTTAAATTTTCCAAAAACTAATGATGAGGTTTTCTTAAATAAATATTTTTAAACAATAAACAAAAAAAAAACAACAATTCAATAACAATTAACAATAAAATTCTAAAAAAACTAAAAAATGCCAGTAATTCAGCGCCACAAAAGTCATGGTACACTTAGACGGAATACCGAATTTACGTTGTTGCAGCTGGTTTGTTTTGGATTTTGTAACGGGACTTTTTGTATATGCTTTGCTTTACTTTTGTATGCGCGAGTGGGAATTTTCCGCTGCCAAAATGTGCATCATTAACTGCAAGCATGGCGCGTAAGGAGCTGACAATTGAAGAACGCAAAAAATATTGAATTTACACGTAAAAGATGGAAAATCGTATTCCGAAATTGGAAAAATTTTGTCAAGACTCCAGTCAAGAGTCCAAAAGGTCATAACTCGTTTAAAAAACGAAGATCGGGTTAAAAACAAGCCCAGGAATGGTCGGCCGGCGAGTATTCAATGCAGTGTGTTTTGGGTCATTGTCCTGATAAAAGTGGAAATTTGACCCAAGACCAAGGAAATCGGAACTATGTTGGATGTTTTTTTTAAGAATTTCAATGTATGTTTTATGATCCATAGTGTCATCTATACATTTCAAGTTCTCGACGCCTGCAGCACCCATGCAACCCCATACCATTTGACCACCACCACCGTGCTTAACCGTCTTAATAGTGTATTTGGGTTTGTAGGCATCTCCAGGCCGCCGCCAAACCCTGTAACGCCCATCTGAGCTAAAAATATTATATTTTGACTCATCCGAGAATAAAACTTGGCGCCAGAATGTCGCGGGATGATGCCTGTAGGCATTAGCAAACGCAAGTCGTTTAAGTCTGTTTTTCTTCGAGACATGTGGCTTTTGTCGTGGTGTGTACGAGCAAATTCCGAACTCCTTTATGGTTCTTCGAATGGTTTCCGGGTGCACAGTCTTTTGGATTGTTGTCGAGATAATGGAACTGATTTTTACAGCGCTTTGAAATGGGTCTCTGTCTATAATATGCTTAACGCCGCGTTTGTCTCTATTATTTAATTTCACGGGACGGCCATTCCTACGCTTGTTTTCAACCCGACCTTCGTTTTTAAAACGACTTAAGACATTTTGGATAGTTGACCGGGATCTTGACAAAATTTTTCCAATTTCGGAATACGATTTTCCATCTTTTACGTGTAAATTCAATATTTTTTTGCGTTCTTCAATTGTCAGCTCCTTACGCGCCATGTTTGCAGTTAATGATGCACATTTTGGCAGCGGAAAATTCCCACACACGCATACAAAAGTAAAGCAAAGCATATACAAAAAAGTCCCGTTACAAAAACCAAAACAAACCAGCTGCAACAACGTAAATTCGGTATTCCGTCTAAGTGTACCATGACTTTTGTGGCGCTGAATTACTGGCATTTTTTAGTTTTTTTAGAATTTTATTGTTAATTGTTATTGAATTGTTGTTTTTTTTTTGTTTATTGTTTAAAAATATTTATTTAAGAAAACCTCATCATTAGTTTTTGGAAAATTTAAACAATTTGGGAGGAATTCGCATTTAAGGGTAAAATCGCCTGCTGTACCATGACTTTTGTGGCACACTGTATGTTTCAGATGCACTTATCTTCAATGCTGCTAACTTAAAATATTTCATATATAATTGACTTTCAGTGCAACAAAAAGTGAATTTGAGGCACTTATCTTGCAGCTAAGTATCGAGGCAGCTAAGCAAATTATACTGTATTTTCTTTTTTTTCTTGATATTATGTATAGTACAAGATATTGCTCCTAGTCCGATTCTTAGCGCAGAAACTATTACCTATAGAGAAAGGTTATTTAATTTCTGAGCCATCTGTATCTCTAATTTTTGAATTCATAATTTTAATTTAATCGTTATCTATACTAAATCTACCACTGTAAAGCCGTCTGAAACTATGAAGTTGCCACCTAGTTGTGGTGCTAAATAATGACATTTTGGTTTATTAAATTTAACATATTATTAGTTATTTTTGGTATTAAATTATACCTAAAAAAGTATTTTTATTTGACTAAGTTACCATTATGAAGTGCGTTGTAAAATAAATAATCGCTACGCATAAATTTCCAATCAGTTGGCAGCTCTCGGTGTGTCAGTGATGTTTGTGTGCCAATAATTTGGCGGTAAGTGCAAACTTAAAAAATTAATTAATGGCCAAACATAAATTGAGTTTGAGGCAAAAAATGCATAAAAGTACTTTTAAAGAAATTGTTACAATCAAAAGAAAATCAAATGTAATCAAAAACAAATGCATTTTGCCATTCACAATGCAGCTGACAGCTGGCCAACTAATGGCTCGGAGGGTTGCCATTCAAGCTTATATATTTATTATAAATTTAAAGCGAAAACTTGCAAAATATGAAACAAGTTATTGACTTATCTCATAACAAATTGACTTTTTCAAATAATGCTTCAAGTTCATATAAATTAATATGTTTCTAAATGTACTAAAATAATTTTTTTAATTTTTTAATAGTAGCAACTTTTTTATGCCATTCTCGTAAAAGCGTAAAAATGGAACTAAAGTATGCAACATTTTTTGAGATTGCCGACAATAGAAATATCATCTCTAGCTACTCCAACGTATAAATTAATCGTTATCGCTTTGAAAAATGAAATATAACTCTGGTAACTCTAAGTAGGCGACGAAAAGAATGTCATTTTGACAATTGAAAACGAATGTCAGCTGATTAATTTTATTATCTGTTCTGTGGTGCAAAGGCAAGCAACAAAATCAAAAATAAAATCTGGCAGCAAAAGAAAAGTGAATCAAAAAATTAAGTTCTCGTCATTGAATATGGATTTCACTAAGGAGTTGGCCCGTGGCTTTAAGCTAAACAAACTGGAACGCCAGGTAAGTTCACGCTAAAAACTGGCAAAGCATTGGAAAACCTAACAAGTCTCCTACTTCCTTTCAGTCGGAGGTGCCAGAGGCTCGTGTTGGTTCCAAGGAAAAAGATGACGACGCCAACGTAGATACTGCAGGCGCTCCTACGCCCGTACCCATTGGCCTGTTTATGGACATGAGCAACGTGATTTTAAAGTGCTACCATAATCATCAGAAGACCATAGAGGCAGTCAAGGCGTGTCGTGCAGCTGCAGTGGCTAAGGGATCGGGAAACACTTTGGACAATGATGGCAAGAAAAAGAAGAAGCAAAAATCAAAGAAGTCCCAGGAGAACGAGAATGTTGGCGAATCTAACGATACTTATAGCTCCGACGAAGAGCTGTACAGTCAGCCAGACTCTTTATCGCTATGGCAATTATCGCTAATAGAATAAGAATGCTAATTATTGGAAAATAAAAACCAATGCAAAGCAAAACACTGACAATATTTTAATTGGTAGTCTCTGATAAACATATTTTCGAACAGCAGAATCTATAATAAGCCATGCTGCATGTGAATTGGTTTTAATCCTTCGAAGGCCCAAAATGGCAGCATCGCAAATAGAGCAATACAATTTCATGCACGAGTTGTTTGTTGGGTTAAAGGCTGGATGTGTGCGTGTATGTTTGTGTGTAGTTGTGAGAGCTTGTTAGTTGTTCTTGTGTGTGTGTGTGTTGTTGGGTTAGGTGCAATGGTGTCGCTTACGCTGTCTGCTCTTTGGCCTCAGTCAAGCCACAGGATGCAGGACCCAGCCATAATAGCTAGAAAAACGTAGAGACCGTCAGCTGCGGCATTGCCGTCAGCAACAGCATCAGGATCCGACATCATCATCATCATCATCATAGGACGTCACCACAACAACGCTTAACGTCACAATGCAACCGGAAGTGAGTCAACGAGCAATGGAGGAGTACGCCGTGCTGGCAGGGGGTGCGGTGGCAACTACAGCGTCCGTGTTGCGCGTTTTGTTGTAATTACGAGGCACAGGCCACGAAGGTTGCAGGATTATCAACACCCAGAGACAAGGACAACTCATGCACATTGTCGTTGTTGGATGTCAGTGCAAATGTTTTTAAGAGATTTTCCATAAACAATTGGCATGAAAATGATGCAATGAGCGCGTTAATTGCCGTCCCAATTGAAGTCACTTATGGAGCTATCCAATTTGAAAAATTTCGAAAACTTTAGCACAATCAGTCATGGCTGGCTATGACAGGAAACGGAAGCACTAAACGTTAGTTTAAAAAAAATGGGAATCAGCGTAAAACCAATTTAAAATAGGACTTTTATGTCGCACTTAAACTTTTTTAAGCAGATATTTTTATATATTTACTTAAAAGCTTAACTGATAATTAAAATTATAAGAAAGCAGTAGCATCAGTGTCCTTCAGCTTAATTGCAATTTAAAGCAGACACTTATTTCTATTCTTTTTTATGCTTCGATCGAGAAGGAGTGTCGAGATTCAGAAACTTAATAGATTGAAATCACGGAATTTCGGTGAAATAATATACTTTTATGGCCTATGTGTGTTGGAGCTAGCGGAGCGACCTGGTGTATACTAAAAGCTCTAGCTCACAATGGGGATCAATGGAAACAGTTCCCGATGGCTCTATGCTCCACTAGGAGTAAAGGGACATAAGAAAAATAGCTGGTTCAGCCTTTTCGAGATACAGCGTTTAACTAAAAAACATAGAAGTTGAAATAATATTTATATAATACAATAAAATATAATATGTAGAAATGACAGTTGGCAGGCCTTCAGCTTACCAACTGACAGTTGTAAGTAAGCAAGTTGGCAGGCTAATAGTGACTAAGCGATTTGGCAGGATTACAATAAAAATAAATGTGTAGAGCTTGGCAGCGTAAATGTCGTATTTATATATAACATATATAGGTTCGGTTAGGTTACACCGGTTGAACCCTGGGGGGATTCACACATAGACTACAGAGGCCTTCATGGAACCAGACGATGCGGCTGGTGTACAATGCACGTTAGTCGTCGAGTATGAGCGTATGCTTTGCGAACGCCAATAGCTTTAGAGGCGCCCTTTCGGTTGCCTCTTCCAGTGAGGTAAGCCAGGGCTTTCCTAGATAATTAAGTCCTGATGCATATAAGGTAGCGGCAGATGAGGTGCTCCAGAGTCTCTTTGGCTTCTGTCTTGCAACACTTCGTGCATTCATCGCTGTCGGGCAATGACCAAGAAGTATGGCCACTATTAGTCTACAGTCTCATGGGAATTGCAGGAACTACTGGGTTAGTCTGTTTTTGGTTTTCCTACACATAGCGCGAGCTAACTTGAAGTTCGCCTTGTTGAACGACCTTCTGTCGGATCTGGTTGCAGCGTCTTCTTCTGCTCTGTGGTAAATCGTCCTTAATGGAATCTTAAGATCCTCAAGTGACAGTTGCCTTGATACAGAACTTTCCCTTGCGAGCGTGTCGGCCATTTCATTTCCATCAATCAAAGGATGCTTAGGATGCATCTAATGAGTCCCTTCTTGCCAGGAATTGACGCTAAAGGCCATCATGGATTTCATTGCCTCTTGACTATCAACGAAAATATATATTCGGCTTTGCTCAAGGTTGAGCGCAGCCGCCTTCTTTATGGCGAACACCTCCACCTGGAATATGCTACAGTGGTCCGGTGACTTGAAATATACCTTCATGGGTGGGACTATACAGTATACCACGGACGCAACGCCTGATTCCATTTTGGTTGGATCCGTCTGGAATATTTACTTATTGGGGCTATATAGTCCGTGCTTTTTTTTTCTTAAGAGGGTTCCTCACAAAGAGGTGGGGCACTACGACCAAAAGGTCTTTTGTCCCATACCCTTAAGTTAAAACAAAAGACTTTCCGTTTTCCGCATGAATTGTAGTAGGTCTTTTGTTGGCTAATCCGTTTCTTTCCCATGTGACAGGATCTGTTCCATACCAGCGCTCGGCAGTCACAGAGAATATGTCTGGTGGTTTCATCGTCTTCTAGACAGAGCGTGCACTCTGGCCTATCGGCAATTTTCTGTAGATGGTATCTAACAGTGTGGTGGACAGATAGGTAAGCTACCAGGAGCTGTAGGTCCACTCTGCCAAGACCATTGGTCTTGGTGTCCAGGCACCCAACAAAGCACGACTTTGTTCCAGGCGGACAGGGTTTGGAAGTAGTTATGGCATTCTTTAACCATCCTGGAGGAGATGCTCCAGGATGACAATGCCCTAATAGCAGCTTGGCTATCTGAAAAAATGCATATGTTTGCGCCCCTAGTTCCCTTGAGAAGGATACTAAGGACGCAGATGCTATTGTATGTTACACCTGCATCTTTGCTGTGCCCATAGTTCGCAAGGGCCATGTTCCTTGCTGCACAGAGATGTTGTGGTGTTTTCTATGCAAGTAGTCTTGCTTGAATGTCTAGGAGGTGAACTCCAAGTATTACTTCTTGGAGTAGATCTTAACGCCACCGTTACGCACATCAGTGCACATCGTTGAGTCTTTTCCATTATTTGTAGGTATGTGGAGTTCCCTGTGGCTCTGCACCATATCTGAACTCCGTATATATAATATAATGCAGCCACGGGGATTATTCCTTGCCCGCAGTCGGCGCCATTAGGTAATTCCAAGGCTGCAAAGATCCTCCATTATCTGGTCTTCCCAAAGAATGGAGGTTCCAATCTTCGACATACTTCATTCATTCATTTCTGTTTAAGTTATACAAGTTGAAGTATTCTGATCCATGAGAATAACCTGCGAATATAATTGTATGCACCTGACTAGGTCAGTGTCAACGTCTGGCTCATACAGCTCCTGCTTCCAGTCGGAAGTCACCACATTAATCGCTCCAAAGATGCATCGAAGGAATTTGCTGTCGAAAGCTCCGCCTTGTCAAATAATATCCTTGCTACAGCATCTTAACGAACCTCTCGTAAGTTAAATCATTTGTTAAAGTTTTGTTTGATGTTTCAAGAGAGCGCTCTCATCTTGAACTGCTTACTCAACTTAAAGTAATACCGATATGCAAAAGTTATCCGGCGACGTATTTCCTTCTTAGCTAGCAAAGCTAGGCAAAGGCTGGCAAAGCAGGGGCCAGAACCCGCTGCTAGGCCTTCAGATATATAAATTCGATGTACCAATTAAAAAAAGGCTTGACCAGTAGCGGTACAACACCAAACCTCCCCAAGAGTTGAAACAATAAATTGAAAGTCTTATAACCCGTAGAGTTTGCTCTCATATGCATACATTGAAGCATAGAATCCCCTCCAAGACCAATTCCTAGTTCCACACCGGGTTTTGACTCATGTTGTGGTCTTTTGAGCCATAGACCTTGCTCTTATACATATGCACTTCAAAGAGAAGAATCCCCTCCCAAGACCAATTCTCAGTTCCGCACCTGGTCTTGAAGCTTGTTGAGGTCTTTTGAGCCAAAGAGCTCGCTCTTACATACACTTCGAAGTAAAGAATCTCACCCCAATACCAAATCCTCAAGCCTCGTCTATTCTTAACCCTTGTTGGGTACAGTGCACTGCATTGCATAAAAATGTTTTCCTCATGTTTCCGTGTGGCCACAGAGCACCGCATAGTCAACATATCTCAAATGTATCTGTTGGTTTTTTTTCTCACTTTTTGTGATATTAAAAATGTCTTTTTAAATGGCCAAGCCTTTCGTGAGTGTGTGTTTTTGCTTGTTTGTGTGCACACGTGTGTATTAGCCACGTTTGTAAAAACTGCCAGAAAAAATATGTAAAAAATTTAACCCATGTTAAAATGGGTTTTCTGTTGTTTTTCTTTGGCAGCTGTTTTCCAAAACTACAATTCTACTCTATAAGCAAGCTTATTGTCTGATATGTATATACTGCTCTATAGACCCTTTGGAGTTCACTAAAGTTGATATATGTTTGGGCTAAGCACATAGCCTAAATATTAACCTAATTATTAGGGTATTTTTTTTATTTTTTGGCTCACTAAATATTTATAGATTAACCCTCGAACCTAATCCGTACACTTGGCTGTCAGCTGCACCCATAATAAAACCACATTAGCCCACAAACATATGCGTAAGTTGGAAGCACTTCATAATTGCCCAAAATAGTACAAAAAGTATACATTTGGCCAGAACCCGAGTGCGTGTGTGTGTGTGACAAAAAACACTTAGACCAAGTTTCTTTTGTGTGTTGCGCCCCCCGCCCCTTATTTTTATGTTTAGAAATTTTTATGCGCTCCTGAGTAGGAGGAGTATGAAGAGTATGCTTGGCAAACACGTTGCGTATGCGTAATTTATGCGCATATGTTTAAAATGGTCATGTGTGGTAAATACTGGTCCTGTGACAGGAACAAAAACAAATATATATATATGGGAAAAGGAAACGGAAACGGAATATGCAATCAAAAAACATTAAGGCAGCATAATACAAGAAGCGGGCCAAGCCCAGCTGAGAACTTAAACGACTTGATCGTGTCTATATATTAGCTTGAAAATGGCTGCCTTTGTATATAACAATATACCTCAAATGCCATGCATTTAAATGGAAGCAAAGAACGAACTTTCAATTTTCTAAATCCAAAATCAAATCAAATTCAAGGTGGAAGTATTTTTATAAGCTGTAGCTTAAGTTAAAAAGCCTATAAGGATGAATAGCTTAAGTTTTCATAGACGGTCACCAAAGCTGCATTAAAATTTGCTTGATCAGGGCCTCTAGAGTAGTCCCTTTAGACATATTTGACTTTCTGTCTGAATAAACGCCCACATCTCATAGTTGCTAAGTGCAGGAGCAAGCAAGCTCAGACGTATACAATATAGCTTCAGCATATATCGGCTCTATATAAATACGAGGTGTGTTCAAAAGTAAGGTGACTTAAGCAATTTCGCGGGCAACGTATTTTCGATTATCGATTTTTTTTATTTTGTTGTGTTGGTACACTCTTCCCGAACATATGTACCAAATTTCAAGTGAATGACATTGTTTGTTTGGTTGTGAGAGGCGTAAAGGTTATAAGTGTTTTGCGTGCTCGGCGATTTTTTGCTATCGAAAAATATGGATCAACGGATTTGCATCAAATTTTGTGTCAAAAATAAAATTAAGTGCTCCGTAACACTTGAAATGTTGACAGTAGCATACGGTGAAACTGTTCTGACTAAAAAAAATGAACTAGCTCACTGTAGCGGTACCGCAACGGGCCTATCCTGGGCCTAAGTGAGTTGGGACGTCACACAGTGGCTCGGAAGCTGAAAATCCGTTGCAAAAATCATATCTTCTAAATAAATTGAAATATTATATTGCAGTTGAAAGTAAAATATTTAGGCTTTAAAATAAATATTCATATATGCTGATACGATATTTGAGAGCTGCACAATATGTTGTTCAAGTTCGATTTTGTTGCCTGTCCCATATTTGCCATATTTATGAAGAAAATTTTGATGATATACTTTTTGTTCATAATATAACAAAAATTGTTATATCAGTAGTTTTTTTGTAAAATAATCATTCACATTTACATTTGAGAGGATATCTAAACGACTTAGCTTTGCTTTTGAATAACTTTTCAATTCTGTTTTGGATCTCACATGTCTAAGGGATGCAACTAGTGGATCTGAAAAGGCTGGCAACATATTGTACATATTCAACATATATCCTGGGTTTCCCTTGATCTTGATATTTAACAAGTATTTACGGCTCTGAATTTTTTATAATCCTTGTTTCTTGATTCCTGGGCTTCACTGACATCTCCCCAATGAGTAGGCAATGATACTCTATTAAAGATTGGCCATTTGCCAAAATTTTGTGAACTGTGGGAGCTAGTTTCTTTCCCGATATTTTCCATTAGCAGCTCTGCAGTCTTAGTCGCATATTCAACAAATTTGCTGCCGTTTATTTTGTCCTTGCTGTTGAGAATATTTAAAATAACCAATCTTTTGATAATTTCTTGATCCACTCCGGTTATTTCTGATGTAGTTTTGAATTTGGCGGTGTGGGTATGCTTTCTTTAATCCTTTTAAGTCGCAAAGGGCTGCCATCGGCAAACCGCTTTTATGATAGGCGTCCTTGTTTTTTCATAGTCCTTGCTTTTTTTATATAGAACCTCCGAAAGATAATTCGTTGCTATATCGACTGTGGCATCGACAACTGCTCTTTCGAATACAATTTGAGCACTCGTCCAAACATTTTGTAGGTCTTCCTCTGTTTCGGTGCGTAGACGTCTGAGGTTCTTCTGACATATTTTCATTAAGGGTAAGTCCTTTTAGCCAGTTTTCGTTTTTCTTACTAAAATTTTCAAGGTTGCGATAAGAATTTTGCAACTTTGTTTTTATTTTGACATAAATTAGACTAAGTTTGCTTTGTAAGGTATCAAACTTCTGTGTATTTGCTTTCTCAACATTAAGCTCCTTTCTGAAGGCCGAAACGAATTCCTTCTCGATTAGTTTTTGAACAACTCTTACGAATTAAATTATTAACTAATTATATTTAAACATACTTTTTACTGCAATCTGTGATCTTATAAAATCAAAACAAAACTATGATGTTTTTGAAGTATTCAGGCAATATATACAATTTTAAAGCCTATATCCAGAAAGCGTGTAACAGGAACAAATTAAATTACATTAAATGTTTTAGAGCTACCTGGAAACACAAAAGATTGGATGATAAATCCTTTTTCTTAAATGTTACAGGCTTTCAAGTGAAAATATAAGCAAAAACCTCTAAATTTAGTTGCTGCTTCAACTGCGTGTTCTTCTTCTTATACCTGCGGCAGCATATTTTGGAGTTGGGTTTCTAGGCTTTTACTGGTCTTACAGCCATAGACGCAAGAAGTCGCATACAATTTTTTTAGAGCAGGTAAATCATTTAACAGCTAAAACATTTGTATTAAAATAAAAAAGGGAATTTTTGGTAAATGATATTGTTTTTTCTTCCTAAGTTGAAAAAGTGGCCCAAATATAGTGGTACAGGTAAACGGAAGTATTGAAAAAACTAGAAAAGATATAAGGCAATATTTTCCTTCATTATATTTAAATTATATATACCTTTTCATAGAAATCAAGAAAATTGCAATTGGATGTATCGTTTTTTACAAAACAACCTTAAACATGCATTTTTATTCTAAAAATGTAGATTTTTTTTTGTAGTTGAAAAAATACTCAACTTTGAGCGGCTGTAGCAATTAAACTTTTCTTCCGAATTGAATAAAATTTGTATATTCTGGATCCATGGAAAATTCTAAATCAGATACATGTATTGATTTTATAAAACGATTACATCAAAGTTTTGATTTTTGCAACGCTTTTGCGGCTGCCGTGCCACTGTGCGTCGGATTATGGTGACTAGAAAAGTCGATATACCCACGTCCGTCTGTCTGCCTGTCTGTCAGTCCGTCCATCCGTCCATCTATCCGAACGAATGCCTTGATCTCCTTTTCCATTGGAGACAAGTTTATTTTACTTTTTCCATATCGGGGTTACATTATATAGCTCCCATAGGGGTGTTTCAGAAAATCTAAAAAAAAAAACCAAAAGTTTTGGATGGATAATTCCATCAAACCATCACCAAATTTGGCAATCAAATCTTAAGCACAGGTGAAGGAATAAGAAGGCAAGAAGAATTATTGAAAAAGCCGCAGAGCCAGGAGCTTACGAATGGTAAAATGCAGCGTTACAATGACTTTTTGCAAGGAGAACTAATGAGACTTAAAACCGAGCAAGCCCTACTCACCGACAATTTTCAAAAAGTGGAAGTAAGCTAGTTGTACACGGTATCTCAAAAGCGTCCGCGCCGGACTTTACGCACGCCATTTTTAAGAAAATAATACGTAAAATTCATTACGTTTCAACTTTGGGTCTCACTGCCAATTCATTCGTTGTTTATATTTTATATTTATTTTTTGCAACTATCTTGCAACAGAGGATATCTCAAAGGCGTCCGCGCCAACTTTTAGTATAACATACTATATGCTCGGTATATGTTGGACGACTTAAGCTGAATATTAAAAAAAGTATTTTCGTTTAAAACGTAATTTGACTACATTATATTTAATCTTCTTGAAATTTTTGTCATATTATAATATATATCACAATATATATTATATATCATCTAATTCATATATGAGGAATTTAATCAATTGATGTAGGCAGCAACCAGTAATGCCAAAACTAAACAGACCATAAAACCCAAAATTAAGCAGGATCCAGAACATTTACACAAAGACCATTTGTTGTTATTATCAACAGGTACAGCAACCGATGGTCGCGATGCCTGCTCTGCTTGATCCTCGCCATCATCTTGGAAATGCCCAACTGGCTGTAATTGCTCACGACCCAATCCAAAAACTCGTCCCACTCGGCTTAGCTCGTCTGTGGAAGCTTGATGCAGCTCTTGGACCTCGTTCTGACTTTTAGTAAGTTGCTCGTTCAAATCGAAAAGTTGTTTATTCAAAAGCTCAATATAGCTCTGTTGCTCAGTATCTCGTCTTATCAGCTCAGAAAGCCGAGTCTCATTTTTACTCTGTACCATTAGAATTTCCTCCTCCTTCTGACTGAGTTCTGCTTTCATTTTGTCTAGCATCATGTCTGCTTTTCGTAGATTATCTGTTTGCTCAGTATCGCCTTATCAGCTCAGAACGCAGATTCTGCATCATTAGAATTTCCTCGTCCTTCTGACTGAGTTCTGCTTTCATTTTGTCTAGCATCATTTCTGCTTTTCGTAGATTATCTGTTTGCTCAATATCTCGTCTTATCAGCTCAGAAAGCCGAGTCTCATTTTTACTCTCTACCATTAGAATTTCCTCCTCCTTCTGACTGAGTTCTGCTTTCATTTTGTCTAGCATCATGTCTGCTTTTCGTAGATTATCTGTTTGCTCAATATCTCGTCTTATCAGCTCAGAACGCAGAGTCTCATATTCACTCTGTATCATTAGAATTTCCTTCTCCTTCTGACTGAGTTCTGCTTTCATTTTGTCTAGCATCATGTCTGCTTTTTGTGTATTCTCTCGTTGCATTTCACTTATTTCTACGTTTTTCTCGCAACTTTCCTTCAATTTATCTTTGAGTAGGGATATAGCGTTTTCCTGATCAAAACTAAGCTTCTTTAGTTGTTCAATCTGAAGGTTGAGTCCACCAATCTCATGGTTAAGCGTGGTTTTATGTCGATCCTCACGATCCATTTGCAAATGTCGAATTTTTTGCTCCATATCATTACGAATTTTTTCCAGCTTCCAAAATCGTTTCATGGACAGTTCGAGTTCACCTTCCTTTTTTTTTAAGTTATCGGCGAGTAGGGTCTGCTCGTTTTTAAGTCTCCTATTATCTTCTTGCAAAGTGGCATTATCACGCTGCATTGCATCCTTTGCAAGCTGCTGGCACTGCAGTTTCTCTAACAATTCTTCTACTTGGCCTTCACTATTCTTCACCTTTAATTGCAGCTCAACAGCAAGAATCGATTTGTGTTGGTTTTCTTGGTGCAGCTCCTCAACGCGCATAGTTGCTTGATTGTATTCCAAACGAGTTTTTTTAAACTTTCCCTCTAGCTCGCTTTTCTCCTGAAGTAGTTCTTGTACTAAAAGAGCATTTCGTTGCTGAAGATTCTCATTGGCATCATTAATGTTCTCCATTTTACTGAGTGCTGCAGATAACGATGCCTTCAGGTCTTCAATCTCAGTTCTCATTTTGCAATTTTCCGCCTTTATCTTTATGTGCACGCATTTCAGATTCTTAATTTTTTGCGAATCAAGTGATTGTCTTGCCAAGGACTCCTCCAAGTTAAGTTCCAAGCCAAATATGCAATTTTCTTGCGATTCAGTTTGTTGCTGCATAATCTTGAATCGGTCTATCAATTCAGCCATTTTTTTATCGTTGTCAATTTTCTGATGCAGCTGTTGCTCTAAATTGGCTTGACTCATTTCGCACTTACTGGTTAGTAGTGAATCTATTTTTTTCATTGCCTGATCCCAGGAATTAGCCTCTACGCGTGCGCACAGTGCTCCTAGGCAATCGCTGTAGTCTCGCAACTGCGCCTTGTATTTTTCTTTTTTAGCCTGCATTTCTTTTAGTTGGCTTTGACTATTGGACAATTGCTGCTCCACACAATAAAATTCTATGTCCTTTGAGGCCACATAGTCCTCTTTTTGTTCTTGACATTTAGCAGCTATGGCCCTTATGCAGTATTCGACCGACTGTATCAGCTCCTTCTCATTTTTCATGTGCTGCAGTGCATCCAGGCTTGATTTATTTTCATACAATTCTAATTCATAGAGTTGTGCATATTTTAAAACAATCTTGCGGATTTGCTCAACACCTTCACTCGAAGTTTGATGCAGATCATCCGATTCGTTAGGCATTTCCTTGTTGTCCATCTCTATTTCGCTTAGTCGATTGTCAACGGATGCATCCATTTTTTCTGGAAATGAGCCTACGAAATCGAATGAAAAATTAAATATTGCTTCTTTTTCTATATGCAATAAATCCATTTAGACCTACCGAATTCTTCCATATTTCAAATTATTAAACAAATTTATTTCACCAAAAATCTTTCAAATTTATTTTGCTTTGATGTGCTTTGTACAGCTTATAACAGACGAATGACTGAAAATTGGAAAACAAACTCTTAAAGGCAAAACTTAAACGTCAAAAAAGTCAAGGCATGCTTGTTAAATAAATTGTAAAGTAATCGAAACCTTTTTCGATTTTTTACGCAATGACTTATAGCCTATTCACACTGGGGCACATTTAACATCTAACATCTTTTGCCGAAGATGTTGCGCATGTTTTGCCGTTCCGAAAATTTCAACAGCATTCCAACATCTTGTGGAAATGTTCCTATCTTATTACGTCCCGATGAGAAATTGTTCGATTATTTTTCTGTGCAGCTCTAAATTCGCCACGAAATTGTAAACAATGTCCACAAAAAGATTGGCAGCCTTGAATTCGTAAGAAGGCGCCAATTTAAAATGTGCGGTAATATATGATACAAAAAATAAACAGGAAGCGTTTCATTCAGAGCTTCTAGTTTGATGAAAGAAAAAAAGTAGAAATCAATTTTATACATTTGTTTTGTATTTTAACTATTACATTTGAATATACAATAACATATCGTGGGTCATTAAAAAGTACCAGCGGTGATTAACATATGAAAATCTGTAGTTTGATTTTGTTAACTAACTTAATAATTATGGTAAACAAATAGTATTTAAACTGCATATATATAGTGAAGATGAGAATGGTTGTCTGGTAACAAATGCAGACGAACAGATCTCAGTATGGAAGAGAGATTTTGATAGAATGCTTAACATAATTCACGATGAAGACAATGTCGAGCTGCTACGCATTAGACGGCGCAATCCCAACAGATCTATTGACTGCAGGTCACCCAGTGTCGAAGAAATACGTGCGGCGCTTCTATCGCTAAAATTGGGTAAATCAGCAGGAATCGACAACCTTCCAGCTGAAGTGTTTAAGGCAATCCCGGAAACAATGTCTCTAAAGCTGCATCACTTATTCGTTGAGGTGTGGAGCACCGAGCATATGCCGACAGAGTGGAAAGAAGCTGTCATCGTTAAAGTCCTAAAAAAGGGAGACAGGAAAAAATGCTCTAATTGGAGAGGCATATTGCTGTTGCCGACAATCAACAAAATTTTCATAAAAATAACTTTGAATCGTATCGCTGAACCACTGAACAGTTTAATTCGACGAAATCAGTCCGGGTTTCGTGCTGGTCAATCCTGCCTGGACCACATAAACACCATACGAATAATTATTGAGCAATCGTTAGAGCTTAACTCCACCTTGCATCTCACCTTCATCGATTTTCGGAAAGGCTTTCGATGTTCTTAAACGTGAATTTGTGTGGAATGCTCTTGAAACTAGAGGCATACCGTCAAAGATTGTTAATATAATTAAAGACAGTTATGATGGTGCTACATGTCGGGTGTTACACAATGGCGCACTAAGTGACCCATTCGCATCATCCAGTGGCGTGAGACAGGGGTGTGCTCTTTCCCCGCTTCTGTTCATAACGGCATTGGATGTGGTATTCGAAACCCTGGATACTGAAAGATTTGGTATCAATTGGGGAATAAGAGATAAGTTATCCGACCTATTGTACGCCGACGACGTGGTTTTCATGACGAACACGCACGCGAATATGAAGGCTCAGATTACTAATGTAGCGGTAGAATGCCCTAAAGTTGGTCTAAAGATTAATACCGCTAAGACTAAATCTTGCGCATACAATGCCAGAAATGATGCCCTAATAGTAATAAACGATACGAATATTGAAAACGTAGAAAAATTTGAATATTTAGGCAGCGTAATAGCAACAGATGGGGGCACTAAAGAAGATGTAGCCAACAGGCTACGTAAAGCAAGATGTGCATTCGTAGCCTTAAAAACATTTGGTGTTCGAAAACCATACATATGATGACCAAAATAACAATATTTAACGCTTGATTAAAAGTGAGCTTTTGTACGGATCTGAATCGTGGTTTGTTACTACCGCAATTACACAAAAGCTGCAAACCTACGTGAACAGATGTCTCCGGCAGATACTAAGAATCTGGTGGCTAAGGACGATTCGTAACGAACGGTTGTGGGAAAATAACGAAACAACAGCCGATCGACAAACAACTATTGAGGCGAAAATATGGTTGGCTTGGACACACCCTACGTAAACCTATCGACGAAATGGCGCGTAGAGTACTATAATGGAAACCCCCAGGGCAGAAGAAACGACGAGCAAATCTATTTAGCGAACTCCGAGCAATAGCTAGAAATAGAGATAGTTGGAAAATTTTTGTAGATAGACTAAGTTCTTAAATTTTTTTTTTTTAGAACATGTCAAATAATAATAATAATATATATAGTGACATATCCATATTGTCAACTACACCCACGCCTTTTAATTAACAATAGAATATGCTGATTATGTTTACGCCAGCACTTTGCCGGGATCGCACATACCGTATAAACAATCTGCAGATCTGCGTAATTAAAATCTTGGTCAGTGCTGACTTGTAAAGAAAAACCTAAATGTAAACAAACCAGCACAGCATAATCCATGGGAACCAGGCCAGCTCAGCATAAATCCATGGGAACCATCCAAGAATCGGAGGTTTCCTTTTGATTAATGCAACAGCATAAATCAGTTCAGTTTAAGACTAGTATACGAACGATACTTATAGTCCTACTAAGCCCTGTTAGCAGGAGTTATCCATTGCTTAATCTCCAGGCTGACATTTTTGTTGTTGCCAAGGTATACAAACCCTTCCTGCTGTCAGCTGAGAATCACGACGGATAACTCCTGCTAACAAGGCTTAGTAGGCAAATGAATAGCTGAGCTCTCTTTCGACAGATGAAGTTAATATTGAAAATACCGTCATCCTTCCAGTGTTGAGCCTGCAGTTGCTCTTGGGGTGTTTGAGGAAAAAATTCTTTGCAAAATCTTGGGAGCTGTTTGCGTTGATATAATATATATAATAATAGATAGCGGGTTATGATAATAATACAAAAAAATACTTTATTGAAATTAAAACTTAAACTATCGAATTCACGGACTATAAGTATCGTTCGTATACTAGTTTTCTACTTTTCAACAAGTTGTGTGACCAAACGCTTGGCTTAGTTTATATACCCTCTACCGTATGTACACAAGGGTATATTAAGTTGTGCAAGCCGAAAATGTATGTAACATATAGAAGGAGACGTCGGAGACACCCCAAAGTTACCTAAAATATGATCATGGTGAATAGAGAAGTCGATATACGTCCATGTCCGTCTGTCCGTCTGTCCGTCCGTCCGTCTGTCCGTCTGTCCGTCCGTGTGAACTCCTAGATCTCAGAGATGGTAAGAGCTAGAGTTACCAAACTTTCACATTAGATCCCATATTATTCCATAGGAGGCAAGTTTATTTTATTTTTTTGATATCGGAGATAAATTATATAGCTCCCATGTGGGTGTTTGAGACGACCTCGATAAGAAAAAAAAAGTTTTAGAT
This sequence comes from Chymomyza amoena, assembly GCA_037043745.1. NCBI lineage: Eukaryota > Metazoa > Arthropoda > Insecta > Diptera > Drosophilidae > Chymomyza > Chymomyza amoena. The sequence continues at coordinate 286,635 of JBAMAX010000258.1, forward strand.
GAATAATTCGTTTTTTTATGAAGATATCGTAACCAAATTTGACATTCGTAAGTATTTTATAGTTCATAAGCACTGTACTAAATTTAATCCAAATCGGTCGACTACATCATATAGCTCCCATAGGAACGATTGGTCAAAAAAATTTTTGCTTAAAAATTCTTCTGTTTTTGGTTTTTTGTGAAGGAACCGGACTTTATTGCAAGCTAGTGGTACAGTGTATCCCAAAGTCGTCCGCATATTACATTATATAATAATTTTGATTTAAAATTAATTTAAAGATTGTACTCCCAAAGCAAATGTTCGTAGAAACGACATCAAAGAATTTACATTTATTTATTTTTTTTCTCGAATATTTATTATTGGCAATCAACCCTTGATTCTAAGGGTTGTAATCCAACATTTATAATAAAAACAAAGTAAGTCACTATAAACTCAATATAGCTTTTTGTGTGGTATGGCTTTGATTACTCTATATACACAATATTTTAAAAAATCAAGTATATTCTATGATAGGACACGCCTTCTGAGGTCGTTTGGGTGAAGTCGTTTTAGATGTCTTCTTGGTCTATGACCGGCCAGGGCGCATGCAAGCGAATTCGGATGGTGCCTTAAGCACTTAAGTCCTCTCTGAAAACTTTCCTACGGGTTCACAGTAAAGCCAAGTTGGCCATTCTTTTGCAGTAAGTAACTTTTCAATTGTCTAATAAAAGCTCTTGAAATTAGATTGATTTCTTCTGCTTGTGTGAAGCTTGTGTATCAACTCGATACCTATTATCTATTGGTATCAAAATAACTTGCCGCATATTCAGTTTTTTATTTTAGCGCCAAAAACGTTGTTTTCACTGATAGCGACATCTCGCCGTCAATTGCTGCGTTCTAAATAATAGGTCTACAACTTTGTTCCCGCCGTTTTCCAAAAGATGTCGTTAGTAGCCAGTAATAGTTCAAATACAAAATCACAGCTGTTTTCCATCAGTTTTGACATCGATAAATATAACCTTACATCGATATTAGTTAATTTTTGTTTGCTCTTTGATCTTTATTTTTATTGGAATAATATTATTATAAAACAATGAAGTAAATTATACAAATAGGTGTTTAGGAGTTTTGTCCTGTTCAACTATAATATAACAATAATTATAAAATTAAATCTTAATAAATACAAAAATCATTGTGGAGGAAAAATGCCAAAAAAAAATATATGAACTAAAACTTAAACTAAAACTTAAAAACTAACTTAACCTAGAGAGCGGAGAGCAAGTTCCCGTATATGTTCAAATTCTGATGTTAAGCATCTATCATTAAATTTATGGGTAGCTTTATCTATTGTTTTCCTAACCAGATCAACATTAGCTAAACTGTGTAATCTTTGTTTCAGACAAGGCGACCCCTTATCATGCGACCTCTTCAACTTCGTCATGGAGAGCGTTCTGCGGAAGGCCGGCGTACATCGCACTGGCACTATCTTCTACAAGAGTGTCCAGGTCCTTGCGTACGCCGACGACATCGACATCATTGGGCGTACCAAGCGAGATGTCACCGCGGCCTTCAGTGCTATCGAACGGGAGTCTGCGAAAATGGGTCTGGCGGTAAATGAGGGCAAAACGAAGTATGTGCTGTCGACAAGTAGGGACGTGCGGCGGCTTGGGTCCCAGATTACGGCCGACAGCTATACTTTCGATGTTGTCAAGGAATTCATCTACCTTGGCACCGCCGTTACCACCGACAACGATGTCAGCCTGGAGATCAAGCGCAGAATCACTCTTGCCAACAGGCGCTATTTCGGTCTCAATAGGCAATTGAGTAGTAGAGACAAAACTATCACTCTACAAGGCACTCATCCTTCCAGTGCTTCTTTTCGGCGCGGAAGCCTGGACCGTGTCGCTAACTGATGCAGCTGCCTTGGGAGTTTTCGAGAGGAAAGTACTGCGCAAAATCTTTGGTCCTATTCGAGTTGGCGATGACTACCTCATCCGCACCAACCAGGAGCTGTATGAGCTCTTCAACGACATGGACGTTGCTCAGCGTATCCACATCCAGCGGCTTCGCTGGCTCGGACATGTCGTTAGGATGGACGAGGATGCTCCAGTTAAACGTGTGTTCGATGCGGTAGTCAGCGGCCGCCGGCGGAGAGGACGACCGTGTCTGCGTTGGAAAGACCAAGTGGAAGGGGCCCTGTCTTCGCTCGGTGTAACCAACTGGAGAAGGCGCGCGCAATGCAGAGGCGCCTGGAGCGACGTTTTAAGGCAGGCCGTAACCCGGTAATCGGGTTGGTATGGCCACATAAGAAGAAGATTTGCAGTTTGTCCCCACACTGGACAGCCGTTATAAATACATGCGAAGAAGATTAATTTCATGATAAGTGTTTTATTATCTAAACTTAGCAGGGAATTTCGGTTAAGGAATGGGTAAAGTGTTCTAGAAAGAATTTTTATCTTATTGGTTACATAAGATACGTGTTCCTTAAAAGGTAGTTTTGTATCAAGGACAATACCTAAATATTTAATTTTTTGTTCCCAATTTATACTTTCATTATTAAAAGATAAAAAAGACTGAGGTAGATGGTGCAGTTTTCTTCTTCTACTAAAGTAAATAGCCTGTGTTTTGGTGGTATTAACAAGAACATTCCATTTCCTGAAATAACTCAACGAATCGATGAATGCTTGTTGCAGATTGTCAATGACAATTTGAGGAGATTGATCAGAAGTTAAAATAGCAGTATCATCAGCAAAAATGGATGCTGTACATGCGTATGGCTCAGGAAAATCAGATGTCTACAAATTGTACAGTACAGGGGAAAGACAAGAACCTTGAGGACAGCCAGCCGGAATGCTTATGCAGTCGGAGGAACTATTTCCCAAGTGTACTCTAAAGGATCTATCAGTAAGGAAGCTTTGAATTAATTTTATTAAGCGAACGGGAAAATTATGGTTGTACATTTTGTAAATTAAAGGACAATGCCAGACGGAATCGAAATGCAGCTTTAATGTCAAGCAACAACATTCCTGTCGATTTTCTGGAAGCGAAATTGGTGTTAACAAGATTTCGAATTTTTGTTAGAGGATGTAAGGTACTGTGATTCTTTCCGAAAACCGAACTGAAAAGCAGGAAAAATTTGATTATCATCAATAAAATTCGTAAGCTTTCTTTAATAATTTTCTCTAAAATTTTACTTAGGCATGATAATAAGCTTATAGGCCGATAAGAAAGGGGATCATACGCATGTTTGTTAGGTTTTTTGATTGGAATGGTTTTTGATTGCTTCCAAATATTTGGAAAGTACCCAAGAAGAAAGCAAGCGTTAATAATAGTTGTAAGAAACTGCAGACCAACTCGTGGAAGATGTTTAAGAACATTATTATTGATACCATCAACACCTGGAGCTTTTCTTGTTTTTAAGTTTTTGATGATACTGCGTACCCTCTCTGTTGTGACATTAATTTCACTAGTTCGTGGTAAAGCGGAGGATGTTAGGTGCTGATTAACCCTGTCCACCTCAATTACCGTTGCTGCATCACTGAGGTTGTTAGAAAAAGAATGATTTAAAGCAAACTTGGTAGCTAATAGTTCACATTTTTCTCTGTTTGTGATGAAACGTTGACTACCCTCTTTTAACGTTGGGACATTTTTGTTCTTTTCAGTGTCATTAGAAGGGAATTCCATGATTGGTTCCTAAACGCTTTTACTTCCGAAGAGATTTTCAAATTTAGCCTTTTAACTACAACAAGGTCGCTAGCATTTCTGTTTCTTTGCCAAACACGTCTAAAAGTAATTTCTTAGGGTAATAAGGTTTTTGATGTACTGCGGAAGTGGTTTTTGAGAAACAATTGGTGTTTTTTTTGGAATGCACACATCTATTGCAGAAGTAACAACACTGGTAAATGACAATATCATCGAGTCGATTTCATCTACAATATATTCGCGATTGAAGATAAATTGGGAACACTTAAATTATGTGAAATTAGCTGACTGAAGCGATTCCAATTGGCATTTTTATAGTCTGGTAATCGGTAGTCATTAAGAAGGGGAGCTTTTTTGCACATAATTACGACAGGTAGGAGGTCGGAGTTAAGATCTGTGGTAACAGTGGGATGTGAGACATGTTGAAAAATATTAGTGAGGAAGAAATCTAGGGTAGATGCCTGCCTATAAGTATCAGACGGAATATGAGTTGGCTCATTGGGATAGGCCATAAAAATATTGTAAGAGCTTAATTTATTCAATAAAATGTTTCCCCAGCAGTTTGCTCTATTACATCCCCAAGTTTGATGTCGACAGTTTAAGTCACCACCAATTATATACTTTTCTGCCCTAGTAAGCTTGTACAGATCTGATGCAAACTGTCGTTTAGAGCCTACATCTGAACACCGTCCTCCCGGAAAATAACAGGAGTATAAATAAATAAAATTTGCATTGTCTATATATATAACTTAATACTAATATTTTCAATAAGCGATGTATTAACAATAGGAACTTATTCGTGTTTTATGTTTTTCCTAATAATTATAGCAACACCACCACCCCTGGCTTCGTCACGATCATTTCTATATACATTAAATTCTCTATGTTTGATTGAGTGTGCACTTTGCAACCAGGTTTCAGTTAATAAGCAAACCTGAATATTATTAGTTAACAAAAAGTTATACAGTTCTTCTTTTTTGTTGCGAACGCCCCTGGCGTTCCAAGTTACAATTTTGATGCAGTTATCCATTATTTAAAAAATGTAAAAGCTAAATTAGTAATAACCTGGAACTGGTCAGTTTTATTTTTGCAGCCCTTTAACTCTTTAATTAGACCTAAGGTAATATTTTTCATTTCTTCTAAGCTAAACAGGTCACTACTAGCATTTACTCCTTGATGAGAATTGATGTTTGGGAATCGCCAAGTGTCGTTGATCATCTTTGGGATTTGATTAAGCGTATTTGGAACAGCTCCATTTTTTTCAATGATGGCTTGCGCATCCGGTCTCTCAGCCTGATATAGTCTTGTCTGATTGGACAGTCAACGGAGTTAGACTTGTGAGTTCCTCTACAATTAGTGCATTTGACAACGTTTGAGACACAATCAGCTGTCAGATGGTTTCCGGCACAAATGGCACAATAAGTTTTGACCCTGCATTGACTGGAGCCATGGCCAAACATTTGGCAATTGTAGCACTGGGTAATCTTATTGCTGTTTTGGCGTTGAAATTCCCATCGAACTCTAATGTAATCCATAACGGAATGATGCTGCTTCAGATCTTTCATCGTGATCGATTGGATAAAACTAGAATAAATTTCTTATATCAACGAAAAATTTTTATTCTTACAAATCAGCCTAAAATCAGTCAATTTTATCGATTGAAAAATCCGTAGCAACACTGATTTGAAGCTTTCCATAACATGGTCACCTTAAAGTATAAAAAATGTGTTTTTGTTATTATCGATAACTTGCAGGGCAATAAACTGAAGGCTGTCACTTGTATCAAATACGTGCGTGAAAATAAATTCATTTTATTATTCAGTCTATAACTTTCGACAAAGCATCACGCAAATTCTGTACATAAAATCGGTTTTATAATTTAATATAGTACTTAGAAAATAAAAATGTTTTCGGTTAACAATTTCAACGCAGAATTGGAGCAAGAAGAGCTGAACGAATTGCAGCCTTCCATCAATCGCGTTGTGCGTCTCATAGACCATGAATTGAATTTTAAACATCTTTTAAATAACATCTGGACATTGTGGCACTGGGAGATTGATCGCAGCAAGTCCTGGAGCGACAGTCTCAACGAAATAACCAGTTTCAACACCGTCGAGGACTTCTTCAGGTGCGTATTATAAGTTTTGTATATTACATGTGGTATATGTTTGCAAATGTCTTTATAGCGTATATTATTTCATTAAGCCACCATCGTACCTGAAGCCCATGAACGATTATATGGTTTTCAAGCAGGGAATACGGTAAGTTGCTAAATAGTTGCGTGCTTTTGTTTATGTACATTTTTATCTTTTGGTTAGTCCTATGTGGGAGGACCAAAATAATCAGCAAGGTGGACGTTGGGTTGTCCTATTGGACAAGGATTCGAATAATACCGATGTAATGTGGCAACAAATGGTAATTTTTAAAATACTGTCATTAAATCAAACAATGTTTTAAAAGCCTATTTTGTTTTTTTGTTTAACCCCGCAGCTGTTAAGCGTTATAGGAAACCTCTACGAATGTACCGATGAGATTTGTGGTGTTGTTATCAACATACGCCACAAGAGCAATAAACTTTGTAAGTTCTATTTACTTATATATAGTTCCATTATTAATTTTTTTTTCGCAGCTCTCTGGACTCGAAACGCGAGTAATGAAACGGCTGTGCTTTCCATAGGGAATACGATTAAGCAGATATTGCCCTTAGGTGAAGCTAAAATCCAGTATCAGACTCATAAGGATGCCATGGAACAAAATGCACCCGTTATTAACACCAAATATGTCTTGTAAACTGTATATAGCACACAAACATACAACTAACAGATACATTATAACCAGATACATATATTTACATTGTAATATCCATAACATAACGTTCGTAGATGCTTAGTTCTTGCTGCAATTAGAAATAAGCAATACGAACGTTAGTCTGGATAGTTTTACATACAAAAGAAACACAAAAGACTTATACACACATTTACTAAACACAGCACATTATATACACACAATATTGTAAGTTCGGAACAGGAATAAAGGAGCAACTTTTGTAACTTTTTTAAAACTCCTTGTCAGTCTATGGCAGCTTCCAGCACCATTCATTTAGGTCGTAAATCCTGCGTGCTGACACACGTGCGAGGTACGATATATAAAGGGCCTAGTCATTTGGCAATAATTTTCTTGTATGTTTTATGTATGATGGTCTCTGAGAGCGTGACCACACCGTTCATAAGCTGACCGCGCTGATAAGTTCATGTCAAAAATTCTTCCGGTATAGCCTTCAGAGCGCGCGCCGATTCACGTTGAATGTCCTCAATCGACTCAAAGCGGTTTCCTCGGAGTGGTCTTTTGAGTTTTGGAAATAGCTAGAAGTCACACGGAGCCAAATCAGATGAATAAGGTGGTTGCGGAACGATATTGGTTGCATTTTTGGCGAAAAAATCACGAAAAATCAGTGCAGTGTGAGATGGCGCATTATCGTGGTGTGGAAACCAAGAGTTGTCTATCCATAAATCCGGCCCCTTTTAACGAATAGCTTCACGCAAACGACGCATCAGATAGTATTCCTTCTTGACAGTTTGACCAGGTGGAAGGAATTCATAATGCACTACACCACGAAAATCGAAGAAGACAGTCAACATCACCTTGATTTTTGAGCGACTTTGACGCGGTCTTTTCGGTCTTGCCTCACCTTTGGCACGATATTCACTCGATTGGCCCTGCCAACTCGTCTTTTGAACTGATATTAATTTTAATGTTTTAATTTATTAGGTGTGACAAAATTATATTTTAGCATAACAAGTAAACTTTAAAAAGAGCATAAAAATATTGAGCTGCACGAATCCTTGAACCTGTTGGTTTTGTTTTTGAAATGATGATGGTTCCTCCCGAGAGTGATGTTCTTGTTAGTAGCAGAAAACTTTTTCAGCGGACCTAAAATCTTTTTGCTGAATGTTACAAAATAAAAGAACCATTCCAAATAAATCAGTTTGTTTAAGTGTAAAAGAGTGGATTCTTTAACTTTCCATATGCATTATTATTTGGTAATTATTAATAAACATACTGTTCGGCTATGGCCGAACCCAAGCTGCAAAATTATTTACCCGCCCATGTCAAATCATAAATAACATATGTAAATCGCTCTGCGCAGCGATATTAAGAGCAACTATTGTAACAGTTATTTGCTTATCATCTCTTATCTCATTTGTCGCTTTGTCGCTTTGTCGCTTGCCATATGCAAGCTAAGCGCAGCCGCTATCGGCTCTTGTTTTAATCAATCTAAGATCAGTTCTTACCGCATGCCCAGTGCACTCAGGTCAAGCCTACTCCGCCCAGCGCGTTTAATTCGGCCTTACCAGCTAAGCCGCCGATATATATAATAATAAAATAAATAATAAATAAACAAAAACATTGTACACAAATTAAATAATTATCGTTTAGTTATGCACGGCCGGCGAAAAAGCTCGTTGGTTTAACACATACATTTTTGCAAAAGAAAAACTTAAATTTTACAATTCAACGAAAGTAAGTTCGTCGTTGTAGTAAACCACTTCACCGCACTGGGGGCACGTTCCACGCATATTCCACCAGATGCAAAGACAAGTCTTGCAGAAAACATGGCCACAAGGGGTTGCTAGCGGCTCTTCTAATAGGCTCCAACAAATGGGGCACTCGAATCTGGTTAAAAATTTTGGCTTAGTACCATCATCCTCTCCTTTTTGACCATGATCTTCCATTTGGTTTTCGATAAGCATATTGGAGATTGCAGAACAAATTTTTTAAAAAACTGCTTAAATATTTTGTTTGCTTTGTTAAAATTGGTTACTGCTGTTTCAATAAATCCAAAATGACTAATGAGAAAAAGTCTACTAAGTTAACAAACATGACATATGAAAAGGTCCGATGACATATGAAAATGTCCGGCAGCGCCTGTCCATTTATTGGCGATATATATCGTTTTGCATGGTTTCAATGTTTATTAAGATGGCAACGCTGCAGTTCACAGAAAGGTTGTGCTCTGTGTCAAGCATATTTTACTTCGAATATAATTGTACTTAATAAACATATTATTCCGGCTATAGCCGTTAATAATTATACTGTTTTATTGCTAAGCCACAAGGCTAGTGATAGGAAAGCTATAATAAGCATTCCAACTACAAACATAAAGAACATTCGAGACTTCACCTCTGGACCTGGGCTGCAACCGGCGTTGGACACAGGACTGAAGACACTCGAATTTATTAATTTATATACAAAAATCAAAAAGCGTCAAAACAATAAAATTTTTTTGTTCCAAAAGTTCGGCTAATACTTTTTTAAAGGATACAAATAAATAATTCAAGCTTTATTTATTATTTAAGTAGAACATTTTAATCATGGCAAATAAGATACAAAATGTTAACAAAAAATAGTACATACATAAATATATTATTAAATTATGTAATATCTATATATAAAATTCCCGCGTCACAATGTTAGTGCCCATACTCCTTCGAAACGGCTAGACCGATTCTCATGAAATTTTTTGCATGGGTTAGAGATTGTCAATACGGAGATTTTAAGCCTGTAGCGAAGTGTTTGGTTGCATTAGTTCGTGAGATATAATAATATAGTGAATATACCATAGTATAAAGTTGTTCAACACCGGGTATTGGACATTGGGTGCAGAAAAGCGTAGCACAGTGGCACGGATGCTGAAAATAAGTTGCAAAAACTATTTCTTCTAAACCAATTGAAATATTTTTATGAATTAAATTTCAATTGAAAGAAAAATCGTTATGGTTTAAAAAAAAGAATTTATATATGATGATACATAAGCTGAGAGCTGCGCAATATGTTGTTGAAGTTGGATTTTGTTGCCTGTGCCATATTTGCCAAATTTATGAAGAAAATTTTGATATACTTTTTGGTTATAATATAACAAAAATTGCTATATCAGTAGTTTTTTGTAAAATAATCACATTTATCATTCAAGTATTTACGGCTCTGAATTTTGTATAAACCTTGTTTCTTGATTCCTGGGCATCTTCTGACATCTCCCCAATAGGCAATGATATTCTATTAAAGATTGGCCATTTGACAAAATTTTGTGAAGTGTGGAAGCTAGTTTCTTTCTAGCAGCTCTGCAGTCTTAGTCGCATATTCAACAAATTTGCTGCCGTTTATTTTTTTCTTGCTGTTGAGAATATTTAAAATAACCAATCTTTTGATAATTTCTTGATCCACTCCGGTTATTTCAGATGTAGTTTTGAGTTTGGCGGGTTGGGTATGCTTTCCTTAATCCTTTTAGGTCGCAAAGGGCTGCCATCGGCAACCGCTTTTGCTATAGGTGTCCTTGTTTTTTCATCGTCCTTGCTTTTTTATAGAACCTCCGAAAGATAATTCGTTGCTATATCGACTGTGGCATCGACGAGCTTCTCTTTCGAATACAATTTGAGCACTCGTCCAAAGACTTTGTAGGTCTTCCTCTGTTTCGGTGCGTAGACGTCTGAGGTTCTTCTGACATATTTTCAATAAGGGTAAGTCCTTTTAGCCAGTTTTCGTTTTTCTTACTAAAATTTTCTTGGTAGCGATAAGAGTTTTGCAACTTTGTTTTTATTTTGGCATAAATTAGACTAAGTTTGCTTTGTAAGGTATCAAACTTCTTTGTATTTGCTTTCTCAACATTAAGTTCCTTTCTGAAGGCCGAAACGAATTGCTTCTCGTTTAGTTTTTGAACAACTCTTACGAATTATATTATTAATTAATTATATTTAAAAATACTTTTTACTGCAATTTGTGTTCTTATAAAATCAAAACAAAACTATGATGTTTTTGAAGTATTCAGGCAATACATACAATTTTAAAGCCTATATCCAGAAAGCGTGTAACAGGAACAAATTAAATTACATTAAATGTTTTAGAACTACCTGGAAACACAAAAGACTGGATGATAAATCTTAAATGTTACAGGCTTTCAAGTGAAAATATAAGCAAAAACCTCTAAATTTAGTTGCTGCTTCTACTGCGTGTTCTTCTTCTTATACCTGCGGCAGCATATTTTGGAGTTGGGTTTCTAGACTTTTACTGGTCTTACAGCCAAGACGCAAGAAGTCGCATACAATTTTTTTAGAGCAGGTAAATCATTTAATAGCCAAAACATTTGTATCAAATAAATAACGGAAATTATTGGAATATTTTATCTTTTTTTTCTACCAAAGTTAAAAAAGTGCCCAAATATAGTGGTACAGGTAAACGGAAGTATTGACAAAACTAGAAAAGATATAAGGTCATATTTTCCTTCATTACATTTAAATTATATGTACCTTTTCATAGAAATCAAGAAAATAGCAATTGGACGCGTTGTTATTTTACTCAAAAAATTTACATTTTTGAAGTGAAACTTCTTTAGAATCGTTGTGATTTCAAACTGGATGCAACGAAAAACGACATGTAAGAGACAGAAATACAAAAAAGTGTAGCATACTTGTTTATGATGCTTAAAGCCAATTTGCTTCCGCTTAAAAATGTTGCATACTTTTAGTTGCTAATTTATAGCCACCTGCTACGATTTGTGTTCGCCTGGTAGCCCAGCTGGCTGAGCTGCTTGTTTTCATACAAAATTTTGGCAACGTTGGATTCGTTTACAATTTCCGTTATGTTTGTGACGTCAGCGCAGCAGTTTTTATTGAATAATTTTATATTGGTTTCAAAAAAGTCTTGCGGTATTCCGAAGCTTGTCTTGCAAGCACTAGTTCTAGTGTATTCGTCGCACGGTTCACGCTAAGTTTTGAAAGCTCTTTTCACGTGTTAACACGTGTTTGATTAATTGTGTTTGCTTTTAGTCGTTCGTAGTTAACGTCCAAACATGGAGCAAATTAAAGAGAAAATACGGCATATTTTACAGTACTACTACGATAAAGGCAAAATGCATCTCATGCTGCCAATAAAATTTGTGCAGTTTATGGACCCGATACAGTTTCCATTTCCACCGAAACGTGACGTTCGTTCAGAGGTGATCGAAGATCGCCACGTCGAAGGCCTGTTGTCGAAAATTGCGATAAAATCCGACATTGATCAAAGAGACGGCAATACAGCGTAGCATCGCCAAGAGCTGAGCATAGTCATCAAACCGTTATAACCATTTGAAGAGCTGATTGAAGAAGCTCGATGTATGCCACACGACTTGACGCAAAAACATTGTTGACCGTATGGATGCATGCGAATGCTTCGAATCGCAACAAAATCGACCGTTTTTGAAGCGGATGGTGACTGGCGATGAAAAGTGGGTCACTTACGACAACGTGAAGCGTAAACGGTCGTGGTCGAAAAGCGGGAAGCTGCCCAGACGGTGGCCAAGCCTGGATTGACGGCCAGGAAGGTTCTTCTGTGTGTTTGGTGATTGGCAGGGAATCATCCAGTTATGAGCTGCTCCCATATGGCCAAACGCTCAATTCGGACCTGTACTGCCAACAACTGGACCGCTTGAATGCAGCACTCATGCAGAAGAATCACATCAGAGGCCGATTGTCTTCATCAGGACAACGCAGCCACACAATCTTTGGTGACGCGCCGAAGCTCCGGGAGCTCGGATGGAAGGTTCTTTGCATCCACCGTATAGTCCGGATCTCGCACCAAGTGATTACCACCTATTTCTGTCCATGACGAACGCGCTTGGTAATCGGAAGTTGTCCACAAGAGAGTCTGTGAAAATTGGCTCTCGAGTTTTTGACAATAGGGAAGCGAGCTTCTATAAGAGGGGCATTATGAAGTTGGCATATCGTTGGGAACTCGTCATCGAACAAAACGGCGCATATTTGACTTAAATCGCATTATTATAACCAATTTTATGAACAATTGAAAATTCGATAAAAATACCGCAAGACTTTTTGACAACCTTTATCTTGTTCTAAACAATAAATTTTTTTATAGTTGAAAAATACTCAACTTTGAGCGGCTGTAGCAATTAAACTTTTCTTCCGAATTGAATAAAATTTGTACATTCTTTATCTTTATAGAACGTTTACATCAATATTTTGCAACGTTTTGCGGCTGCCGTGCCACTGCGCGTCGGAGACCCTATAAAGTTACCTAAAGTATGATTATGGTGACTAGAAAAGTCGATATACCCACGTCCGTCTGTCTGCCTGTCTGTCAGTCCGTCCGTCCGTCCATCTATCCGAACGAATGCCTTGATCTCCTTTTCCATAGGAGACAAGTTTATTTTACTTTTTCGATATCGGGGTTACATTATATAGCTCCCATGGGGGTGTTTCAGAGGATCTCAAAAAAAAAAACAAAAGTTTTGGATGGATAATTCCATCAAACCATCACCAAATTTGGCAATCAAATCAAGAAGCAAGAAGAATTATTGAAAAAACTGCAGAGCCAGGAGCTTGCGAATGATAAAATGCAGCGTTACAATGACTTTTTGCAAGGAGAACTAATGAGATTTAAAATCGAGCAAACCCTACTCACCGACAATTTTCAAAAAGTGGAAGCAAGCTAGTTGTACACGGTATCTCAAAAGCGTCCGCGCCGGACTTTACGCACGCCTTTTTTTTTAGAAAATAATACGTAAAATTTATTACGTTTCAACTTTGGGTCTCACTGGCAATTCATTCGTTGTTTATATTTTATATTTATTTTTTGCAACTATCTTGCAACAGAGGATATCTCAAAGGCGTCCGCGCCAACTTTTAGTATAACATACTATATCGACTCGGTATATGTTGGACGACTTAAGCTGAATATTAAAAAAAGTATTTTCGTTTAAAACGTAATTTAACTACATTATATTTAATCTTCTTTAAATTTTTGTCATATTTTAATATATATCACAATATATATTATATATCATCTAATTCATATATGAGGAATTTAATAAATTGATGTAGGCAGCAACCAGTAATGCCAAAACTAAACAGACCATAAAACCCAAAATTAAGAAGGAACCAGAACATTTACACAAAGACCATTTGTTGTTGTTGTTATTATCAACAGGTACAGCATCCGATGGTCGCGATGCCTGCTCTGCTTGATCCTCGCCATCATCTTGGAAATGCCCAACTGGCTGTAATTGCTCACGACCCAATCCAAAAAATTGTCCTACTCGGCTTAGCTCGTCTGTGGAAACTTGATGCAGCTCTTGGACCTCGTTCTGACTTTTAGTAAGTTGCTCGTTCAAATCGAAAAGTTGTTTATTCAAAAGCTCAATATAGCTCTGTTGCTCAGTATCTCGTCTTATCAGCTCAGAAAGCCGAGTCTCATTTTTACTCTGTACCATTAGAATTTCCTCGTCCTTCTGACTGAGTTCTGCTTTAATTTTGTCTAGCATCATGTCTGCTTTTCGTAGATTATCTGTTTGCTCAGTATCTCGTCTTATCAGCTCAGAAAGCCGAGTCTCATTTTTACTCTCTACCATTAGAATTTCCTCCTCCTTCTGACTGAGTTCTGCTTTCATTTTGTCTAGCATCATTTCTGCTTTTCGTAGATTATCTGTTTGCTCAGTATCTCGTCTTATCAGCTCAGAACGCAGAGTCTCATATTCACTCTGCTTTCATTTTGTTTTGCATCATGTCTGCTTTTTGTGTATTCTCTCGTTGCTTTTCACTTATTTCTACGTTTTTCTCGTAAGTTTCCTTCAATTTATCTTTGAGTAGGGATATAGTGTTTTCCTGATCAAAACTAAGCTTCTTTAGTTGTTCAATCTGAAGGTTGAGTCCACCAATCTCATGGTTAAGCGTGGTTTTATGTCGATCCTCACGATCCATTTGCAAATGTCGAATTTTTTGCTCCATATCATTACGAATTTTTTCCAGCTTCCAAAATCGTTTCATGGACAGTTCGAGTTCACCTTCCTTTTTTTTAAATTATCGGCGAGTAGGGTCTGCTCGTTTTTAAGTCTCCTATTATCTTCTTTCAAAGTGGCATTATCACGCTGCATTGCATCCTTTGCAAGCTGCTGGCACTGCAGTTTCTTTAACAATTCTTCTAATTGGCCTTGACTATTCTTCACCTTTGATTGCAGCTCAACAGCAAGATTCGATTTCTGTTGGTTTTCTTGGCGCAGCTCCGTAACGCGCATAGTTGCTTGATTGTATTCCAAAAACGTTTTTTGAAACTGTCCCTCTAGCTCGCTTTTCTCCTGAAGTAATTCTTCTACTAAAAGTGCATTTCGTTGCTGAAGATTCTCATTGGCATCATTAATGTTCTCCATTTTAGTGTGTGCTGCAGATAACGATGCCTTCAGGTCTTCAATCTCAGTTCTCATTCTGCAATTTTCCGCCTTTATCTTTATATGAACGCATTTCAGATTCTTAATTTTTTGATGCAGCAGCTCCATTTCTTTGCTTTCGCTGCACAAAGCCAAATGTTGGTCTAAATTGGCTTGACTCATTTCACACTTACTGGTAAGTAGTGAATCTATTTTTTTCATTGCCTGATCCCAGGAATTAGCCTCTACGAGTGCGCACAGTGCTCCTAGGCCATCGCTGTAATCTCGCAACTGCGCCTTGTATTTTTCTTTTTCAGCCTGCATTTCTTTTAGTTTGCATTGACTATTGGACAGTTGCTGCTCCACACAATAAAGTTCTATGTCCTTTGAGGCCACATAGTCCTCTTTTTGTTCTTGACATTTAGCAGCTATGGCCCTTATGCAGTATTCGACCGACTGCATCAGCTCCTTCTCACTTTTCATGTGCTGCAGTGCATCCAGGCTTGATTTATTTTCATACAATTCTAATTCATAGAATTGTGCATATTTTAAAACAATCTTGCGGATTTGCTCAAAACCTTCACTCGAAGTTTGATGCAGATCATCCGATTCGTTAGGCATTTCCTTGTTGTCCATCTCTATTTCGCTTAGTAGATTGTCAACGGATGAATCCATCTTTTCTGGAAATGAGCCTACGAAATCGAATAAAAATTAAATATTGCTTCTTTTTCTATATGCAATAAATCCATTTAGACCTACCGAATTCTTCCATATTTTAAACAAATTTATTTCACCAAAAATCTTTCAAATTTATTTTGCTTTGATGTGCTTTGTACAGCTTATAACAGACGAATGACTGAAAATTGGAAAACAAACTCTTAAAGGCAAAACTTAAACGTCAAAAAAATCAAGGCATGCTTGCTTAATAAATTGTAAAGTAATCGAAACCTTATTCGATTTTTTACGCAATGACTTATAGCCTATTCACACTGGGGCACATTTAACATCTAACATCTTTTGCCGAAGATGTTGCGCATCTTTTGCCGTTCCGAAAATTTCAACAGCATTCCAACATCTTTTGGAAATGTTCCTATCTTATTACGTCCCGATGAGAAATTGTTCGATTATTTTTCTGTGCAGCTCTAAATTCGCCACGAAATTGTAAACAATGTCCACAAAAAGATTGGCAGCCTTGAATTCGTAAGAAGGCGCCAATTTAAAATGTGCGGCAATATATGATACAAAAAATAAACAAGCCGATCCAGCAAGCGTTTCATTCAGAGCTTCTAGTGTGATGAAAGGAAAAAGTAGAGATCAATTTTATACATTTGTTCTGTATTTTAACTATTACATTTGAATATACAATAACATATCGTGGGTCATTAAAAAGTACCAGCGGTGATTAACATATGAAAATCTGTAGTTTGATTTTGTTAACTAACTTAATAATTATGGTAAACAAATAGTTTATAAACTGCATATACATATAGTGAAGCTGCCTTCGGAGTTTTCGAGAGGAAAGTACTGCGCAAGATCTTTGGTCCTATTCGAGTAGGCGATGACTTCCGCACTTCAACGACATGGACGTTGCTCAGCGTATCAACATCCAGCGGCTTCGCTGGCTCGGACATGTCGTTAGGATGGACGAGGATGCTCCAGCTAAACGTGTGTTCGATGCGGTAGTCAGCGGCCGTTGGCGGAGAGGACGACCGTGTCTGCGTTGGAAAGACCAAGTGGAAGGGGCCCTGTCTTCGCTCGGTGTGTCCAACTGGAGAAGGCGCGCGCAATGCAGAGGCGCCTGGAGAGACGTTTTAAGGCAGGCCGTAACCCGGTAATCGGGTTGTTATGGCCACATAAAAAGAAAATTTTTCCAACATACAAAGGCCACCAATTCACGTTTCTACTTAGTTTCTTAAACCAATCAATCCATTAATTTTTTGTAAAGAGTTACTATACATTTTATTTATAGTTGTTGAAATGTAAAAATACTTATTAACAAAAAAAATATATTGTAGAAAAGTGGAAAAAGCTCCTATGGTGTCCATACGGTATTTTTCCCATTTGGCCTTTTTTTGTTGGACACAATTGTGCAAATAATTTTATACACTAAAGGGTGTTCTTTTAGACTTACAAAAGATTATATCATAATAAAACAAAAAAATATATTTTAAATAGTAATGAACAGGATTTATTGGAAATAAATATTTATGACATTATTGTTTAAATATGATTTCGGACAAGGGCTAGCTGGCTCTAACAAGACGCAATCTGGATCACGAATTTTCACAAAGTTTCCTCAGCATTTACGGCCGTATTTCGCCAGTAAATCTTCAAATTTTGTTTTCCAAGTGTTCAATTGTTGTTGGTTTATCGACGTAGACAAGTGAAATTAATTTTCTGAGAATGTTATGGTATTTCGACAAAAGCTTGTGGTTTATTCTTACTCCAAATGCGACAATTCTGATCATTTCCGTACCCATTCAACCAAAAATGAGCTTCAATGGAAACAACATTTTCAATAAGTTTTATTATTTTATTAATGGTCTGGTGTAAGTCTAAAAAAGCAACTATCAGCACTAAAATGGGTTGTCAGATAAAGCAGTGTTGCCAACTCAAAGTTGTAAACCTCTAAAAAAACGCGCTGTAGTAGTAAATTGGGAAAAAGTCAGTACCAAATGCTAGTTCATAATCCTTTGTCGCTTCGGAAATCGTTGCTTTAATATCTAATGCAGATTGGTTAGGACTTATTAGTCTTTGAAAAGGTGACTAAATATTGTAAATTTTTGAATATTAACTTTATCTTTAACTTTATCTTTATTTTTATTGGAATAATATTATTATAAAACAATGAAGTAAATTATACAAATAAGTGTTTAGGAGTTTTGTCCCTGTTCAACTATAATATTACAATAATTATAAAATTAAATCTGAATAAATACAAAAATCATTGTGGAGGAAAAATGCCAAAAAAAAATATATGAACTAAAACTTAAACTAAAACTTAAAAACTAACTTAACCTAGAAGCGGAGACCAAGTTCCCGTATATGTTCAAATTCTGATGTTAAAAATCTATCATTAAATTTATGGGTAGCTTTATCTATTTTATTCCTAACCAGATCCACATTAGCTAAGCTGTGTAATCTTTGCGTTGAAAAATACCTGGTCAAAATGTGCACTAGTTTTAAGATCTTGTTCTGACGAACTTGCAGTTTATTAACATGACTAATTGCAGTTTGTCCCCACACTGGACAGCCGTAATAAATACATGCGAAGAAGATTAATTTCATGATAAGTGTTTTATTATCTAAACTTAGCAGGGAATTTCGGTTAGGGAATGGGTAAAGTGTTCTAGAAAGAATGTTTATCTTATTGATTACATAAGATACGTGTTCCTTAAAAGTTAGTTTTGTATCAAGGACAATACCTAAATATTTAATTTTATTAAACATATATTAAAAGATAAAAAAGACTGTGGTAGATGGTGCAGTTTTCTTCTTCTACTAAAGTAAATAGCCTGTGTTTTGGTGGTATTAACAAGAACATTCCATTTCCTGAAATAACTCAACGAATCGATGAATGCTTGTTGCAGATTGTCAATGACAATTTGAGGAGATTGATCAGAAGTTAAAATAGCAGTATCATCAGCAAAAATGGATGCTGTACATGCGTATGGCTCAGGAAAATCAGATGTCTACAAATTGTACAGTACAGGGGAAAGACAAGTACTTTGAGGACAGCCAGTCGGAATGCTTATGCAATCGGAGGAACTATTTCCCAAGTGTACTCTAAAGGATCTATCAGTAAGGAAGCTTTGAATTAATTTTATTAAACGAGGTTGTACATTTTGTAAATTAAAGGACAATGCCAGACGGAATCGAAGGCAGCTTTAATGTCAAGCAACAACATTCCTGTCGATTTTCTGGAAGCGAAATTGGTGTTAACAAGATTTCGAATTTTTGTTAGAGGATGTAAGGTACTGTGATTCTTTCGAAAACCGAACTGAAAAGCAGGAAAAATTTGATTATCATTAATAAAATTCGTAAGCTGTTCTTTAATAATTTTCTCTAAAATTTTACTTAGGCATGATAATAAGCTTATAGGTCGATAAGAAAGGGGATCATACGCATGTTTGTTAGGTTTTTTAATTGGAATGGTTTTTGATTGCTTCCAAATAATTGGAAAGTACCCAAGAAGAAAGCAAGCGTTAATAATAGTTGTAAGAAACTGCAGACCAACTCGTGGAAGATGTTTAAGAACATTATTATTGATACCATCAACACCTGGAGCTTTTCTTGTTTTTAAGTTTTTGATGATACTGCGTAGCCTCTCTGTTGTGACATTAATTTCACTAGTTCGTGGTAAAGCGGAGGATGTTAGGTGCTGATTAACCCTGTCCACCTCAATTACCGTTGCTGCATCACTGAGGTTGTTAGAAAAAGAATGATTTAAAGCAAACTTGGTAGCTAATAGTTCACATTTTTCTCTGTTTGTGATGAAACGTTGACTACCGTCTTTTAACGTTGGGACATTTTTGTTCTTTTCAGTGTCATTAGAAGGGAATTCCATGATTGGTTCCTAAACGCTTTTACTTCCGAAGAGATTTTCAAATTTAGCCTTTTAACTACAACAAGGTCGCTAGCATTTCTGTTTCTTTGCCAAACACGTCTAAAGTAATTTCTTAGGGTAATAAGGTTTTTGATGTACTGCGGAAGTGGTTTTGAGAAACAATTGGTGTTTTTTTGGAATGCACACATCTATTGCAGAAGTAACAACACTGGTAAATGACAATATCATCGAGTCGATTTCATCTATATTCGCGATTGAAGATAAATTGGGAACACTTAAATTATGTGAAATTTGCTGACTGAAGCGATTCCAATAGGCTTTTTATACAGGGTGCAGAAAACCAATCGATTCTTTCGATAGCTCATGGTCAATACAAGGTAGTCATTAATTGACGAAAGGGAGTCGTTGTTTCTGTGGCACCGATGGAATTATCGAGCTGCACGAGTAGGTGGTCGGAGTTAAGGTCTGTGGTAACAGTGGGATGTGAGACATGTTGAAAAATATTAGTGAGGAACAAATCTAGGCTAGATGCCTGCCTATTAGTATCAGACGGAATATGAGTTGGCTCATTAGGATAGGCCATAAAAATATTGTAAGAGCTTAATTTATTCAATAAAATGTTTCCCCAGCAGTTTGCTCTATTACATCCCCAAGTTTGATGTCGACAGTTTAAGTCACCACCAATTATATACTTTTCTGCCCTAGTAAGCTTGTACAGATCTAATGCAAACTGTCGTTTAGAGCCTACATCTGAACACCGTCCTCCCGGAAAATAACAGGAGTATAAATAAATAAAATTTGCATTGTCTATATATAACTTAATACTAATATTTTCAATAAGCGATGTATTAACAATAGGAACTAATTCGTGTTTTATGTTTTTCCTAATAATTATAGCAACACCACCACCCCTGGCTTCGTCACGATCATTTCTATATACATTAAGATTCTCTATGTTTGATTGAATGTGCACTTTGCAACCAGGTTTCAGTTAATAAGCAAACCTGAATATTATTAGTTAACAAAAAGTTATACAGTTCTTCTTTTTTGTTGCGAACGCCCCTGGCGTTCCAAGTTACAATTTTGATGCAGTTATCCATTATTTAAAAAATGTAAAAGCTAAATTAGTAATAACCTGGAACTGGTCAGTTTTATTTTTGCAGCCCTTTAACTCTTTAATTAGACCTAAGGTAATATTTTTCATTTCTTCTAAGCTAAACAGGTCACTACTAGCATTTACTCCTTGATGAGAATTGATGTTTGGGAATCGCCAAGTGTCGTTGATCATCTTTGGGATTTGATTAAGCGTATTTGAAAAGCTTCATTGTAGTTTTGCGGTTGACGATTCGAAACGGCAGCTCCTTTTTTCAATGATGGCTTGCGCATCCGGTCTCTCAGCCTGATATAGTCTTGTCTGATTGGACAGTCAACGGAGTTAGACTTGTGAGTTCCTCTACAATTAGTGCATTTGACAACGTTTGAGACACAATCAGCTGTCAGATGGTTTCCGGCACAAATGGCACAATAAGTTTTGACCCTGCATTGACTGGAGCCATGGCCAAACATTTGGCAATTGTAGCACTGGGTAATCTTATTGCTGTTTTGGCGTTGAAATTCCCATCGAACTCTAATGTAATCCATAACGGAATGATGCTGCTTCAGATCTTTCATCGTGATCGATTGGATAAAACTAGAATAAATTTCTTATATCAACGAAAAATTTGTATTCTTACAAATCAGCCTAAAATCAGTCAATTTTATCGATTGAAAAATCCGTAGCAACACTGATTTGAAGCTTTCCATACATAACATGGTCACCTTAAAGTATAAAAAATGTGTTTTTGTTATTATCGATAACTTGCAGGGCAATAAACTGAAGGCTGTCACTTGTATCAAATACGTGCGGAAAATAAATTCATTTTATTATTCAGCTTAACTTTCGACAAAGCATCACGCAAATTCTGTACATAAAATCGGTTTTATAATTTAATATAGTACTTAGAAAATAAAAATGTTTTCGGTTAACAATTTCAACGCAGAATTGGAGCAAGAAGAGCTGAACGAATTGCAGCCTTCCATCAATCGCGTTGTGCGTCTCATAGACCATGAGTTGAATTTTAAACATCCTTTAAATAACATCTGGACATTGTGGCACTGCGAGATTGATCGCAGCAAGTCCTGGAGCGACAGTCTCAACGAAATAACCAGTTTCAACACCGTCGAGGACTTCTTCAGGTGCGTATTATAAGTTTTGTATATTCCATGTGGTATATGTTTGCAAATGTCTTTATAGCGTATATTATTTCATCAAGCCACCATCATACCTGAAGCCCATGAACGATTATATGGTTTTCAAGCAGGGAATACGGTAAGTTGCTAAATAGTTGCGTGCTTTTGTTTATGTACATTTTTATCTTTTGGTTAGTCCTATGTGGGAGGACCAAAATAATCAGCATGGTGGACGTTGGGTTGTCCTATTGGACAAGGATTCGAATAATACCGATGTAATGTGGCAACAAATGGTAATTTTTAAAATACTGTCATTAAATCAAACAATGTTTTAAAAGCCTATTTTGTTTTTTTGTTTAACCCCGCAGCTGTTAAGCGTTATAGGAAACCTCTACGAATGTACCGATGAGATTTGTGGTGTTGTTATCAACATACGCCACAAGAGCAATAAACTTTGTAAGTTCTATTTACTTATATATAGTTCCATTATTAATTTTTTTTTCGCAGCTCTCTGGACTCGAAACGCGAGTAATGAAACGGCTGTGCTTTCCATAGGGAATACGATTAAGCAGATATTGCCCTTAGGTGAAGCTAAAATCCAGTATCAGACTCATAAGGATGCCATGGAACAAAATGCACCCGTTATTAACGCCAAATATGTCTTGTAAACTGTATATAGCACACAAACATACAACTGACAGATACATTATAACTAGATACATATATTAACATTGCAATATCCTTAACATAACGTTCGTAGATGCTTAGTTCTTGCTGCAATTAGAAATAAGCAATACGAACGTTAGTCTGGATAGTTTTACATACAAAAGAAACACAAAAGACTTATACACACATTTACTAACCACAGCACATTATATACACACAATATTGTAAGTTGCAAAATTCAACAGGAATAAAGGAGCTACTTTTGTAGCTTTTTTAAAACTCCTAGACTGACATATGGCAGTTTCCAGCACCATTCATTTAGGTCGTAAATCCTGCGTGCTGACACACGTGCGAGGTACGATATATAATGGGCCTAGTCATTTGGCAATAATTTTCTTGTATGTCTGGTATCTGGTAAAGAATGTGAACAATATTAGAGCAAGAGGTTTTGTGGGGCTTGATGCCTTACCTTTATTGGACTCTAAAAGTATCTGACGTACTCCCTTCTGTCCCCAGATATTCACATATTGCTCAATTCTCCAACGAAAGCAGCCCCAAGGATATGGAGGCTATATGTATAATGCGAGTGACGCCGATGAACTGAGAAGGGGAACACCTTTCATTCGTTTAGCAAAAGTCTAAATAACCACAGACTCATATCTCGAAAGGTGTATAAGTACAAAATGTACCACCACATACCACGTTGTGATATGGAGGCCACCGGCTTGGGAGTCGCGGGAACAAGAAACTCTGGGCACACCAACCAGCATTTTCTAAGCAGTATTCTGACTGAACTAAAGATTAAATCCAAATTGGATCAGACAGCCAGAGTCAAACTAAACATTTGGAGTAAAGTCTACTACAGTTGCATCGTGGTATAGAAAAATACTCCTGGGTACAAAGTAAACTGGCGACGAAACCTTCTGCACCACCAAACAGCTGAGACGTTAAAGGTTCCAGACGAAACGCAGACTAGATCGACACGGCAGGCCAAGCCATTCTTTGCTTCCTTGTATAAGAAGAAGTAGAAGGCTCTTGTAAGAAGCTAAACTTCCAGCTATAGAATCTCGATCTCAGTCTGTCAAACCAAACGTGAGAAGGGGGAAAAAACCCACAAAAACCTTCATACTGTGATGCTGGAATCTGTTAGCTCGACAGATTTTGTAAGACCACGGAGGCAAAACATCGAGATGAAACACTGTTGTGTAAATTAATAAATTCGAGTGTCTTCAGTCCTGTGTCCAACGCCGGTTGCAGCTCAGGTCCAGAGGTGAAGTCTCGAATGTTCTTTATGTTGTAGTTGGAATGCTTATTACAGCTTTCCTATCACTAGCCTTGTGGCTTAGCAATAAAACAGTATAATTATTAACGGCTATAGCCGGAATATTATGTTTATTAAGTACAATTATATTTGTTGTAAAATATGCTTGATACAGAGCCATTTATTAGGTACAATTATATGCGTAGTAAAATATGCTTGACACAGAGCAAAACCTTTCTGTTCAAAGCCGCGTTGTAAAATAAAGAACAAAGGAAGTAACACAAGTGTGTGTGAACTGCAGCGTTGCCATCTTAACAAACATTGAAACCATGCAAAACGATATATATCGCCAATAAATGGACAGGCGCTGCCGGACCTTTTCATATGTCATCGGGAATATGGTTCATGCATGTATGTTTGTTAACTTGTATTGCTACAATAAAAATCCTTATTACTAAACTAAATGATATATAAATTTAGCTCGTTTTAAATAGGCGACGAAAAGCTTGGCATTTGACTTAGTTTGACTTTTGACTTCTACAATTGAAATCGTTGCCAGTTGAAGTTTTTGCCTAGCGGTAAAGTCAAAAATGGAAAAATAAAATAAATTTAAAAAAAAATTTGTCGAGAATTATAATATGAGCTCCACAATTAAATTTAAAAAGCGAGTTATGGCCCCGGGCCACAAGGAGTTGAGCCGCGGCACTACATTTGAAGGCCCACAGTTACCTATGGAACCCAAGAAAAAGAATCTGGAGCTGAAGGTAAGTGACTCGCTAATCACTGGACAAGTATTATTTATAATTTGCAATGTTTTTGCAGCCGCTCCGTCATGAGCTGGACAATGCCTTAGACGTCCTGCACCTCGAAGATGCACAGCATGTAGCCAAAGTGTTGCCGGCACATGCCTGCCAGTATTGCGGCTTACACGAGCCAACCATGGTTGCGATGTGCAACTCGTGCAACAAGTGGTTTTGTAACGGACGTGGCATTACCACAAGAGCCCACATTATAGATCATTTGTTGAGTGCCAAGCATCGTGATATCTCGCTACATGCCGATAGTGCCTTGGGCCAGAACATACTCGCATGTGACACCTGCGGCAGTCGGAATATTTTCGACTTGGGCTTTATCCCCACAAGGCTGATAAGGCTGGGATAATTCTGCTTTGCCGTCCTTGCGGTGCTCCGCGCTTAGAGTGGAAGCCCGTTGTAGAGCAATCTTGCATTTCACTCTGCCTAGTCAAGCAGCCCAGTGAGCAAGATCAGAAGCGTGTGCGTCAGTTTTCCACCTCACAAACGAAAAACCTGGTGAAGTCCACTGACATCAAGCTGCTATCAGTGCTGCTGCAGTACACCGATGCGGCTCAATATGAAAATATTTTTGGGCTATTGCTAACACGGCAGGGGTTCTATGAAAAGGAGCTCATGGAGCAAGCCACACAGACGAATATAAAAATTCGCTGGCACCTAGGTCCATATAAAGCAATGATCGCGAAGTTTACATTAGCCGAAACTGATCCCAAGCAGAAAATTATGCATGGCGATGAGCTGCGCCTGCGATACTTAGACTCGGAGTCCATCCCCTGCCAGGCATTTGGCAATGTGGTCAAAGTGCCCGACATTCATAGCAATAATGTTGAGCTAAAGATGCAAAAATTCTGCGTAAACATGCAGTCTATAGAGACTGTATCTGTGGAGTTTATGTGGATTCGCGGTCCAATCAGGCGGATGAAATACGCGATTAAATCTTTTAAAAAGAATCGCAACGCATGTTCACAATACTTAAAGAAGATTATATTGGGCAAAGCAGCTGCTGATAAGGATGCCACTTCATTTCCGGGACCCTGGCCAAGGAAATGGAATGCGCCAAACTTACCAGTTCTAAATAGATTTCAGGAGCACGCAGTTCAAGAAGCCGTAAAACAAGAACTAACCTTGATACAAGGACCTCCGGGCACAGGTAAAACCGTCACTGCGGCAAGCATTGTCTACCACCTGGTAAAGGTGCATGGCGGTCGCGTTTTGGTCTGTGCGCCCAGCAATATAGCCGTTGACTTGCTGGCAGAGAGAATCCATAAAACAAACGTAAAGGTTGTGCGTATTTATGCCAAAGGCCGTGAGAATATGGAAACTCCAGTAAGCTTCCTGGCGTTGCACAATCGAGTTAGCGAAATGGAGGGGAATACAGAGCTCAAGGAGTTGCAAGAGCTTCGAGAGAAAATCGGATATCTCAGCTCGAATGATGAAAATCGTTACACTTGCTTGCTGCAGGAATGTGAGAAGAAGATCCTGTTAGGCGCTGACGTCATATGCTGTACCTGCATAGGTGCTGGATACACACGTTTCATAAATATTGAATGTCGTGCTGTGTTACTCGATGAAGCTGCACAGGCCACAGAACCAGAGTCCATGGTGCCTATAATGACAGGAGCCAAGCAACTTATTTTGGTCGGTGATCAGTGCCAGCTGGGCCCAGTGGCTTCGTGCAAGGAGGCCGCAGACGCTGGACTATCACAGAGTCTCTTCGCGCGTCTGATATTGTTGGGCCACCGCCCAATTCGTTTGGCTATGCAGTATAGGATGCACCCCGAGTTATCTCTGTTTCCATCCAACCAATTCTACGAGGGCTCGCTATTAAACGGTGTCACAGCTGGTGATCGCTGTCTGAAGGTGGAATTTCCTTGGCCGCAGCCAAGTCGTCCCATGTTTTTTTTGGCCACGTTGGGACAGGAAGAAACTGCCGGGTCAGGTACATCGTTCCTAAACCGGATCGAGGCCGTAAATGTGGAAACCATTGCCACACATTTTCTCAAGGCTTTCGTCAATCCACAACAAATTGGCGTAATTACTCCCTATGAGGGACAGCGCGCTTATTTGGTCCAACATATGGCCTTTAAGGGGCGTTTATACGAGGACATTGAAGTAGCCAATGTGGACGCATTTCAAGGTCGCGAAAAAGACCTTATAATACTATCATGCGTGCGCTCTAATGAAAACCAAGGTATTGGCTTCCTCAATGATCCACGGCGACTTAATGTAGCTATTACTCGTGCCAAATACGGGCTTATCATTGTGGGCAATCCGCACGTTTTGGCGAAGCAGCCGTTGTGGGCTCATTTACTTAATTATTATAAAGAGCGGAAAGTTTTGGTTGAGGGATCGTTGAACAATCTAAAAGAACTGGAAGTCCATATTCCGAAGCCCAAGAAATCTCGTAATGATGAGAGTATTGATACAACCTGTAAACCGAACTTGGTAAAGATCACCAAGAAGCAGCAGGTGCCAGCCGTTGGCTCAGCAACCCAGTTGCCTCGTCATCAAATTGGCTCCAATTTGCATAACATACCCGCACCCAGAAGTGTTTTAGGAAATTTAACCATTGATACAGCCAAGCATCTAGGAGTAACAATAAAGGCCGATCGTGGCGGCTCAGCAACCCAGTTGCCTCTTAAAAAAATTGAATATAAAGCTAATGCTCATACGGCAGCCTCTATGCATAACATACCCGCTCCCAGAGGTGTGTTAATGAATTTGAGCAAGAACAAAAATCCGATGACCACTGAGGTAGCGAAGCGTTTTGAACTACCAATTAAGAAAAGAAACAATTAATTGTAATTTTTACCCAAATATTTAAAATTAAAGACACATCTGGAGTAGAGAAACTTACAACTATTGGACTCCCCAGTTATTACTCATGAAACTATACTACAATACATTTAACATTGGACTCCCGAAAAAAATTGTCAAAAGACTACCTAACAAATTTAAGCAAATAATTACAATATATATGTCAATAACTAAACCCTGCTAAGCTTTGGCCAAAGCTCAATTGCAGCTGTGCCTCTTGCACTGAGCGAGATATATTAGAATTAAAAGTACATCGATCTTAAGCAGACCCTCTGCGCGCGTATTCTCGGTTGCATACAATTTGCAGCTACACAAACAACCACTGTACAAATATGTAAATAAATAGCTAAAACACAAGAACAAAATGCTGAAATTTTTACTAGGGGTCACACAGAGGGCAGCTGGGACAATTATATTATCACAAAAGAGCACAAATTTTGGTAGTAGGAAACCCCCCTTTTGTGTTGTAGTTTCATTCATTTCGATCATTTATAGCAAACTGAGCTTGCTTCTCAATTTTGCAGAAAATTTATCTATCAAATATGTAAAGATCGTCGACATCGAAGAGTTGGACTAAAAGCTAATACGCTTCACTTAATTTCGCGCATATACCCTGCCCTTTGTCTTTTAAATACATTTGTTCTCTGCGTACTGGCTATAAAAAAATTTTCTTCAGTTGAGTTCGTAAAGTAATTGAATTGGAGGAAAGCTATAAGTAGAGCTTAAAATGAAATCAATTATGACAAAATTATAGATTTTCTTCTGATCTGCTTATTCTTCTCTTTGCAGCTAATGTATCCCTTCTGCTTTGCCAATAGGGTATCCAAATTATTGTTTAAGCGCTTAAATAAGCTAGACAATAAAATAATTCTCAACTTAAGATGGATATGAAATGCAAATATGCTTGCCATATCATTTGTGTGTAATTTATGCAGTATAAACACAACCAAAACAATAGCATAAATTTGTACACCTGCATATTTATATACAAGTATACTAAGTCCATTAGGGTGGCCGCTTATATGGCAAATTTTGAAACAATCGCCTAAAAAGTTTCCTTTTTATCTGCATATAGCGCCTGATAAACGCCAAAAAAATTAAAATAACTTTTTGGTGGCGTTTTGATATTGTAAGAAGTTGCAAAAATGGACAGTGAAGAAAGAAACTTATTTAGAAACAGTGGGCGAGGTAACTCTTAAAAAACTTGAACAAAACCCTAAACTTAAGAAGATATTTTATATAACACTAGCCGGCCTCCGCTGCGCTCCGGCACGCTCGCTTCGCTCGCTCGTCTAGATCTGGAATCTTTCCGATTGGAAAACATCGTCCGATTGATCGATGAGTGGATTAATTTCATCATAAAATTTTCAACCACTCGTCGTCTTTACATTTTAACTATGTTTGATGGAGATTTGGTAGTTTTCTTCTCGGCATTGTAAGCAGTACCTGATATTAATGTTTTCGTGCACTAATAATGTTAACCTATAATGGCGACAGGATGTCTTTTTTTATTTTTTCACGTTCAGTCAAGACAAACCACTTATTGAAAAATATTGCGTAACGCGCCGTCCGCGAAAGCCGCGAAACAGAAGTGTGGAAGGCTTCGCGGCTAACTTCGCGCCCGTGAACACACCATGAAGGTATAGTCGATAAATGAAAAAAAAATGTTAAAAGTGGCAACCCTTATTAGGGGTATGAAAAATAGATGTTGGCCGATTCTCAGACCTGCCCAATAAGCACACAAAATTTCATGAGAATCGGTCTAGCCGTTTCGGAGGAGTATGTTCACACAAAAACCAATATTCACAATCCCACGAACCAACTCATCGCAATAGGCTTAAAACTTCCGCATTGACCTCTAACACACGCAAAATCAGATTCATCAACTCGTTGATGAGAACACCCATAATACGTAAAACATAAGTTTCTTCTTATATATAAAATTCTAGTTTCACAATGTTAGTTACCATACTCCTCCGAAACGGCTGTACCGATTCTCATGAAATTTGGTGTGCCTCAATAAAATAAAATTTATAACGTTTATAATTTTTGTGTTTCCTTTCGTCAAAAACAATTTACTAAAAAATATTAGTTAATCTAACAATGTACACAATGCCAACCTAAATTAACAAAAAAAATGTTGTATTGGAAAATCAAATTGTCCTTTTTAGTAGTTTCGTCGCAATTAGCGGACAAAATTGTGAATCTAAACCATTCTCAGATCCCCTTGAACACAGACAAAAAATTTCATCAAAATCGGTCCAGTCGTTTAAGAGAAGTTCAGTGACATACACACTCACAGAAGAATTATATATATAAGGTTGTCAAAAAAGTCTTGCGGTATTTCCGCAAGCTTGTCTTTGCAAGCGCGTAGTTCTAGATGTATTCGTCGCATCGGTTCACGCTAGAGCTTTTTGGAAAGCTCTTTTCACGTGCTAACACGTATTTGATTAATTGTTGTTTGCTTTTAGTCGTTCGTGAGTTATAGCGTCGCAAACATGGAGCAAAATAAAGAGAAAATACGGCATATTTTACAGTACTACTACGATAAAGGCAAAAATGCATCTCATGCTGCCAATAAAATTTGTGCAGTTTATGGACCCGATACAGTTTCCATTTCCACCGCACAACGATGGTTTCAACGTTTTCGTTCTGGTGCAGAGGTGATCGAAGATGCGCTACGGTCCGGAAGGCCTGTTGTCGAAAATTGCGATAAAATCGCTGAATTGATCGAAAGAGACCGGCATAGTAGCAGCCGTAGCATCGGCCAAGAGCTGGGCATGAGTCATCAAACCGTTATAAACCATTTGAAGAAGCTTGGATTGAAAAAGAAGCTCGATGTATGGGTGCCACACGACTTGACGCAAAAAAACATTTTTGACCGTATGGATGCATGCGAATCGCTTCTGAATCACAAAATCGACCCGTTTTTGAAGCGGATGGTGACTGGCGATGAAAAGTGGGTCACTTACGACAACGTGAAGCGTAAACGGTCGTGGTCGAAAAGCGGGGAAGCTGCCCAGACGGTGGCCAAGCCTGGATTGACGGCCAGGAAGGTTCTTCTGTGTGTTTGGTGGGATTGGCAGGGAATCATCCACTATGAGCTGCTCCCCTATGGCCAAACGCTCAATTCGGACCTGTACTGCCAACAACTGGACCGCTAGACCGCGCCTGAAGCTCCGGGAGCTCGGATGGGAGGTTCTTTTGCATCCACCGTATAGTCCGGATCTCGCACCAAGTGATTACCACCTATTTCTGTCCATGACGAACGCGCTTGGTAATCGGAAGTTGTCCACAAGAGAGTCCTGTGAAAATTGGCTCTCCGAGTTTTTTGACAATAGGGAAGCGAGCTTCTATAAGAGGGGCATTATGAAGTTGGCATCTCGTTGGGAACTCGTCATCGAACAAAACGGAGCATATTTGACTTAAATCGCATTATTATAACCAATTTTATGAACAATTGAAAATTCAATAAAAATACCGCAAGACTTTTGACAACCTTATATAATGGGCCTAGTCATTTGGCAATAATTTTCTTGTATGTTTTATGTATGATGGTCTCTGAGAGCGTGACCACACCGTTCATAAGCTGACCGCGCTGATAAGTTCATGTCAAAAATTCTTCCGGTATAGCCTTCAGAGCGCGCGCCGATTCACGTTGAATGTCCTCAATCGACTCAAAGCGGTTTCCTCGAAGTGGTCTTTTGAGTTTTGGAAATAGCTAGAAGTCACACGGAGCCAAATCAGATGAATAAGGTGGTTGCGGAACGATATTGGTTGCATTTTTGGCGAAAAAGTCACGAAAAATCAGTGCAGTGTGAGATGGCGCATTATCGTGGTGTGGAAACCAAGAATTGTCTATCCATAAATCCGGCCCCTTTTAACGAATAGCTTCACGCAAACGACGCATCAGATAGTATTCCTTCTTGACAGTTTGACCAGGTGTAAGGAATTCATAATGCACTACACCACGAAAATCGAAGAAGACAGTCAACATCACCTTGATTTTTGAGCGACTTTGACGCGGTCTTTTCGGTCTTGCCTCACCTTTGGCACGATATTCACTCGATTGGCCCTGCCAACTCGTCTTTTGAACTGATATTAATTTTAATGTTTTAATTTATTAGGTATGACAAAATTATTTTTTAGCATAGCAAGTAAACTTTAAAAAGAGCATAAAAATATTGAGCTGCACAAATCCTTGAACCTGTTAGTTTTTTTTTGAAATGATGATGGTTCATCCCGAGAGTGATGTTCTTGTTAGTAGCAGAAAACTTTATTCAGCGGACCTAAAATCTTTTTGCTGAATGTTACAAAAAAAAGAACTGTTTGGTCCAGCAGCTGCTATTTAATTTTAAGAGCTAAATTGTTGCTTTTGTAACTTGCCCTGCGCGGCCAGAGAACCTTAACCTTAACCTTAACCTTCTCTTATTCACTTGTAAGCTTTCGCGCATGCGTTTAAGAGTTAAAGCTTCGGCTGCTGCGCTAAAGCCTCTCCCGCAATTTGTCGCTTTACATTTGTCGGTCTACCTAAGCTGCACTTTGCACATGAAAAGGCAGTCTCTTATCTTATCGCACCTAAACCTATTTTCGTTTCGCCTTGCAATTCAACTTAAATCATTTTCGCTTATTAAATCAAATAAAATGCCTACTCGCTAAGAAAACCTAAACATACATTAAATTATATTAATTACATAAAACTCGTTTGTTTTTCTAAAAAACTAAAGTGCTAATAAAAAACATTGTTAGCCCAACAAGAACCATTCCAAATAAATCAGTTTGTTTAAGTGTAAAAGAGTGGATTCTTTAACTTTCCATATGCATTATTATTTGGTAATTATTAATAAACATACTGTTCGGCTATGGCCGAACCCAAGCTGCAAAATTATTTACCCGCCCATGTCAAATCATAAATAACATATGTCGCAGCCGCTATCGGCTCTTGTTTTAATCAATCTAAGATCAGTTCTTACCGCATGCCCAGTGCACTCAGGTCAAGCCTACTCCGCCCAGCGCGTTTAATTCGGCCTTACCAGCTAAGCCGCCGATATATATAATAATAAAATAAATAATAAATAAACAAAAACATTGTACACAAATTAAATAATTATCGTTTAGTTATGCACGGCCGGCGAAAAAGCTCGTTGGTTTAACACATACATTTTTGCAAAAGAAAAACTTAAATTTTACAATTCAACGAAAGTAAGTTCGTCGTTGTAGTAAACCACTTCACCGCACTGGGGGCACGTTCCACGCATATTCCACCAGATGCAAAGACAAGTCTTGCAGAAAACATGGCCACAAGGGGTTGCTAGCGGCTCTTCTAATAGGCTCCAACAAATGGGGCACTCGAATCTGGTTAAAAATTTTGGCTTAGTACCATCATCCTCTCCTTTTTGACCATGATCCTCCATTTGGTTTTCGATAAGCATATTGGAGATTGCAGAACAAATTTTTTAAAAAACTGCTTAAATATTTTGTTTGCTTTGTTAAAATTGGTTACTGCTGTTTCAATAAATCCAAAATGACCAATGAGAAAAAGTCTACTAAGTTAACAAACATGACATATGAAAAGGTCCGATGACATATGAAAAGGTCCGGCAGCGCCTGTCCATTTATTGGCGATATATATCGTTTTGCATGGTTTCAATGTTTGTTAAGATGGCAACGCTGCAGTTCACAGAAAGGTTGTGCTCTGTGTCAAGCATATTTTACTTCGAATATAATTGCACTTAATAAACATATTATTCCGGCTATAGCCGTTAATAATTATACTGTTTTATTGCTAAGCCACAAGGCTAGTGATAGGAAAGCTATAATAAGCATTCCAACTACAAACATAAAGAACATTCGAGACTTCACCTCTGGACCTGGGCTGCAACCGGCGTTGGACACAGGACTGAAGACACTCGAATTTATTAATTTATATACAAAAATCAAAAAGCGTCAAAACAATAAAATTTTTTTGTTCCAAAAGTTCGGCTAATACTTTTTTAAAGGATACAAATAAATAATTCAAGCTTTATTTATTATTTAAGTAGAACATTTTAATCATGGCAAATAAGATACAAAATGTTAACCAAAAATAGTACATACATAAATATATTATTAAATTATGTAATATCTATATATGAAATTCCCGTGTCACAATGTTAGTGCGCATACTCCTACGAAACGGCTGGACCGATTCTCATGAAATTTTTTGCATGGGTTAGAGATTGTCAATACGGAGATTTTAAGCCTATTGCGATTTGTTTGTGTGTATTAGTTCGTTGTTTCTTGATTCCTGGGCTTCACTGACATCTCCCCAATGAGTAGGCAATGATATTCTATTATAGATTGGCCATTTGCCAAAATTTTGTGAAGTGTGGAAGCTAGTTTCTTTCCCGGATATTTTTCCATTTGCAGCTCTGCAGTCTTAGTCGAATATTCACCAAATTTACTGCCGTTAATTGTTTCCTTGCAGTTAAGAATATTTAAATTAACCAATCTATTGATAATTTCTTGATTCACTCCAGTTATTATTTGGCGGTGTGGGTATGCTTTCCTTAATCCTTTTAAGGCGCAAAGGGCTGCCATAGGCAACCGCTTTTGCTATAGGCGTCCTTGTTTTTTCATCGTCCTCCTTTTTTTTTATAGAACCTCCGAAAGATAATTCGTTGCTATATCGACTGTGGCATCGACGAGATTTCTCTTTCGAATAAAATTTGAGCACTTGTCCAAAGATTTTTTAGGTCTTCCTCTGTTTCGGTGCGTAGACGTCTGAGGTTCTTCTGACATATTTTCATTAAGGCTAAGTCCTTTTAGCCAGTTTTCGTTTTTCTTACTAAAATTTTCTTGGTTGCGATAAGAGCTTTGCCACTTTGTTTTTATTTTGGAATAAATAAGACTAAGTTTGCTTTGTAAGGTATCAAACTTCTTTGTATTTGCTTTCTCAACATTAGTTCCTTTCTGAAGCCCGAAACGAATTCCTTCTCGATTAGTTTTTGAACAACTCATACGAATTATATTATTAATTAATTATATTTAAAAATACTTTTTACTGCAATCTGTGTTCTTATAAAATCAAAACAAAACTATGATGTTTTTGAAGTATTCAGGCAATATATACAATTTTAAAGCCTATATCCAGAAAGCGTGTAACAGGAACAAATTAAATTGCATTAAATGTTTTAGAACTACCTGGAAACACAAAAAATTGGATGATAAATCCTTTTTCTCTTATGTTACAGGCTTTCAAGTGAAAATATAAGCAAAAACCTCTGAATTTAGTTGCTGCTTCTACTGCGTGCTCTTCTTCTTATACCTGCGGCAGCATATTTTGGAGTTGGGTTTCTAGACTTTTACTGGTCTTTCAGCCAGAGACGCAAGAAGTCGCATACAATTTTTTTAGAGCAGGTAAATCATTTAACAGCTAAAACATTTGTATTAAAATAAAAAAGGGAATTTTTGGTAAATGATATAGTTTTTTCTTCCTAAGTTGAAAAAAAGGCCCAAATATAGTGGTACAGTTAAACGGAAGTATTGAAAAAACTAGAAAAGATATAAGGTCATATTTTCCTTCATTATATTTAAATTGTATATACCTTTTCATAGAAATCAAGAAAATTGCAATTGGATGCATCGTTTTTTTATTCAAAAAATTTACATTTTTTTATAGTGGAAAAAATACTCAACTGTGAGCGGCTGTAGCAATTAAACTTTTCTTCCGAATTGAATAAAATTTGTACATTCTTGATCCTTGGAAAATTCTAAATCAGATACGTGTATTGATTTTATAAAACGATTACATCAAAATTTTGATTTTTGCAACGCTTTTGCGGCTGCCGTGCCACTGTGCGTCGGAGACCCTATAAAGTTACCTAAAGTATGATTATGGTGACTAGAAAAGTCGATATACCCACGTCCGTCTGTCTGCCTGTCTGTCAGTCCGTCCGTCCGTCCATCTATCCGAACGAATGTTTTGATCTCCTTTTCCATAGGAGACAAGTTTATTTTACTTTTTCGATATCGGGGTTACATTATATAGCTCCCATAGGGGTGTTTCAGAGGATCTCAAAAAAAAAAACCAAAAGTTTTGGATGGCTAATTCCATCGAACCATCACCAAATTTGGCAA
>JBAMAX010000259.1:0-52480 GCA_037043745.1 Chymomyza amoena
CGAATCCCGGTAGAATGGCATGGCAATAACAAGCTAAAAAACACAATTTTTTTATTTATTTTTTTTTTTATTAATCCAAAGTATTATATATTGGGGATTAATCCAATATATATATATATTTTTTTTTGTACTTATTTCCAGTATATTTGTTTTTAACTTCAACAAATAGTTCACAATTAACTTAATTTTAATAATTACTTTTAACCATAAAAAACTATTGAGGACCAAATTTTGTTACGATATCTTCATAAACATACGAATTATCCATCTAAAACTTTTTTATTTTTTTCGAGGTCCGTAAAATAAACTTGCCTTTTGGTTTTTGTTTGTTTTGTTGATTAATTTTGGCAGTTTTAATTGAATTGCATGCTCATATCGGTAATTGTTGACAATAAAGAACAGAATCAATCGTTTTACGATTCCTTTCCAATCTCACCAGATGCACAGCATTACTTATCAGATCGATAGCGAGCAAGCCACTATTTTTCTAGTTGCAGCATCGTCTCCGTTATTTTCAAAAATTTTTCAGCCTGAGACACATTCTTACCTTGTTATAATAGAAAAGAAAAATATGATGAAAACGTTCAAAATTTTGATAAAATTTTTGAACAAATATAACTTTTCAGAGAACAATGCGATTTTAATAATGTCTTGTAACAAAACAAAGCCTAAAATGTCCCCTTGCTTGGCTACTTATATTTCTAGAGACATTGCATTTAACATCTATCTAGCGACAATTTGTAACCGAACTTTTGCGAGTATATAGTATATAAATATATTCACAGAGATTAAATATTATATTTTTAGGTTATATATATTATTTTTCACTTTATCACTGGATCACATCTGTGTTAAGCAGCAAATATCAAATTATTCATCCCATATGTCCAACAGAGAGCTTTATATATCATCTGTTCAAAGCTTTTATTTCTAAAACTAACTGTTGTATCACACGATTTCAAATCAGAGCTTACCGCAATACAGATGTTTTTGGGACATACGCTACAATCGTATGATCGAACATCTAGGCAGAGCTTTAATATCGGAGCTTTGTGGCTTTTGCGTGAGTGGTTTCTAAAGTTTGTTAGATTTCAAAGAACCGAATGCGTTGGTCTTGAAAAGATTCTCTTAGTAATATGGTATTGCCATATTTATTTAAATATTTCTAACTTGACATAGTATACAGAAAAGATTGCAGAGGCAATATAATCGAAGATATATATTAGATTCATTTGCATCCTAATAATAATAATCCTTTTATATAAAGCTTGGACTCAGTTACCCATATGCCGAAGGTAGCAGAAGCAAATTAGACTTTTCGTTGCAAAATTGCCATTATGTACTACAAAATCCTTTATTATTTGTCAAAACTTGTTTTTTATTATTTCATTCTTGATTCTAAATAAACTCACATAAATAATATTGATAACACAGTACTACAAAAAAAAAAAAATCAAAACATCTTTCAAGTGACCTAGTGTACGTTGTTGGTCTTGACGAGTACATCACGATAATGTGTTTCAAAATTGTCTAACACCCCGAAATTTTCAAGTTATTGCTTAAAACCCGTTTTTCGTGTACTGCGCGCTCCAACAATCACAACGTCGTCATTTTTCAACCGATTTTCGATTGCTTTAAGGTTTTATAAAGAAGAAGATTCAAGCCTTAAGATGATCTACATTTATTTATACTTCATACGAAAAAACTACGAGATTTTTGAAAAGTTATCTAAGATTTACCCTTTATTCCCGTTTTTCACAGTTTGACGTCTTTTTTATATATCATTTCGGTAAAAAACCTTACTTTTTTTACATTTTATCTTGAAGAAATATTAATGCCGAGTAAGAAAAGTCATGGTTTATCAAAATCGGTCGATAAATGTTTAAGTTACGACGCTTATTGTAAACAAGAAAATTAAATTTCCATCGAAAAAAAAAAGTTTGTCAGTCGGCGTCTTGCTAAGTTTTTTGCAATATTATTGTTTTTTTATTTAAGTCACTTTTTTTGCTACTGTATTTACAGTTTATTAATAGTATTTACTATTTGCACTTTATTTAAAGTTGATTTATTTTTTTATTTGACCTCGTCGCCAATGTAATGTATTTTACACCAAGATGTTTGAAACGGAAGTGAAATTTATTGCCGGGTTCTTATTCTAACATGGTTCTTATTTTACATGGTTATTAGGACTACGTTGTTCATTACCTATTAATCGATGATTAGTCGATTACAATTAAGTATTAATGTTTAATATTCATCAATATGCATCCTCGCACCTTCAAAACTTATAATGACCATAACCACCAGAAGTTTTTGCACCATCACTAGTTCCTGAAATCAGTACAGACGACACCACCACAGCGAGTACAGGCACAGAACAACAAGTACCACTGGCTTTGAGATCACCTAGAACCAGACGACCTGTGGACAGATTCATGCCGTCATAAAAAATAAACAAATTAAAATACTCAAAAGAGATCTGATTGGTGTAGATCATCGATATCATCGCTTGAGAGACTAACACACGATGATTCCGCCTACAGACGCTGTGGCACGAGCACGTCTATAACAAAGTTATATTAAATTAAATTTTGATAAATGAATGTCAATTGTTTAAAAAGTCAACATAAACTAAATGTTTTCAATCCAACTTAATTGTTGGCTATATTTTTTAAAAATTGAACATTTGAAAAATAACATCAACATCATGCATCCTGGTTACTTGCATTGTTCCAACAGTCGCACTTGGATGGATCATTGTCAGTGTATGATGATGATATATGATGGTCAATCCCCCATTTGCCGACGTTAACATTGCATCTGAAATGACAGATCCACGTATTCGTCGTCTCTCATTACGTTACCAGCTCCGAGCTCAGAAAGAAAACAGAAATATGTATCTAATTATCGATAATTCCATTTTGGGCTCTGCATTTCTGAAGACGAAGACAAAAAGCGTTGATATTGATTATGGCAAACATAAAAGTGCCCCTAGAGTGACATTTATTTCTATCCACCCAATGAAATCGAAGAACATATAAAAAAATGAACCATGTGCTCCTGAAACTCCTTGGTTTTTATATTTCGGTCTTATGCATACGTTGGATTTATCACTATCTAGATGTGGTTTTTTTATTTACTTACCCAGTTTATACCTATTCCTTTTGCATCATCGGATGCTGTCGTATATTTAATTTTTTTTTAATATTTTTTTTTAGCCCGAAACAAATTATGTCTATATTTTTTGAACACTTAATAATTTTTTTTTTAACACAATAATTTTTTTTTACCAGGAAACTTTTCCTACTGCTTGGTACAACGAAAATAACAAGACTGACTAAAAACCTGAACAAAAACCTTTAAACTAAAATTGAAACTTCAAAATAAATCATGGCACACTTGTTACTTACCATGGATGGTTGCTTAGTTAAAAATTGTAAAGTTATCGATTAGGCAGCAGTGACGTCATGTGTCATTATGAGAACTAAACTAGGTATTATGTAAATAATAAATTATTAATATGTGTAAACTTGGAATATGTACATCTATCCTAAAAATTATTGTGGGACGGTTGACCCTCTCTGAAACGATTTCAATTTTTAACCCTGGTGTGTAGATCAATGGTAGAGTGATACCAAGAAAGGTTCAAAATCATTGTTAACAGTTTGTTTTGTGTAACTTGAATTCTAACATATTATCGTGACATTTAGCTATATCAGCCCAGAAGGGGGCTCCATAATGCTTGAAAAATGTATTTGTATACATAGATCCATTTTCTTTTTCAAATTGAGACTAAAATATTTCTATTGATGAGTGGGTTCAATAGGGGAATTACTCTCCAAAATTAGTCCTAAATATTTAACATTGTTTGCCCACTTAACATCAACCAGATTCAACTTGATATGACTAGTCGGAAGCAAGGACGGATCCAGGGATCAAAACCTTTGAACGCTCTTGAGAATCTCGCCAAACGTCACACAAAAAAAAACGTATAAAATTATAGTTCGTGTTGTTTGAAATAAGTATAGAAATACGTTAATCAACATGGAGAGTCTGAATATTGATATTTTTAAACACACTATAAAGAAACGAATATCCCTGCGATACAATTCTTAATACATTACGAAGAATTAAGACGTATTTACGTATCAAGAGTGGAGAGGAACGACTCAATGGGTTCGCGTTTTAACTTCAGTTGTTGTATTCATTTATTATTATTTTATACAATTTTTATATATTTGTTTCTTGTCCTCCAAAAAATTGACAATTATTTAATTCACTTGGCTATGTATGAAGGAGATACAAATCTTAGCTGAAGATAAAAAATTAAAATTTTAAAAACGCATTTACTACCTTCCTTCAATTTGTTTTTGTTATTTTTCAAAATTCCAAAAAATTAAAAAAAAAGGTTTACTAAATTTTGGATCTGCGCGGAGCTCAGTTACCAGGCGAGAAAATTTTTATTTTTAAATTTTTTTTTAATGTTTAACAGAAATAAAACAGAAGTGCTTGGAAAGCTGCTTTGATCAAAATGATCCCGAAAAACGAATGTGGATGCATATCGTCCAATCAGTCATTGGAAATATGTTGAAGAGGGTCCTTCTTGACAGAATTCTAAAGTTAACGAGCGTGATTGAAGCAATATCCAGCCAGATCGGCTTTTGAAAAAGTCGCAGCGCGCCAGAACAACTTCATCGAGTTGTTAATTTCGCCTTGGAAGCCATAGAGCACAAGGAGTACCCTGGCGCAGTGTTCATGGCCATAGAGCAAGCTTTTGTATAAATTGAAGGGTCTGCTTAATAATAGTAATTGAAATTGTTGTTGTGGGTTTGGCATAGGCCTATATGCACTGCGACTAGCTTGATCTATTATACACCCCTTTATATTTAGACCTTTACTGTGTCGAAAAAACTAACCAGCTCTTTCACATGAAGCTTATGAAGGTCTTCATCTTCTAGTAGGAATGCACTTAAAATTTTGTGTATCCTGTGACCTAGCGGTTCACCGTTTGTGATCAGCTGTTCCATAGACTTTTCCCCATCACAGCAGTCTGCATGTGATCGAATCCGATATGTCTAATCTGTGTAGATGTTTATTGCTGGCGAAGTGGCCTGTTAGTGCTCCAGAGAGTGTCTTGCGACTTTTCTCTTTTTTTTTTTATTGTGGCCACCCAGTGGTTGAATGCGTTACTGCTATCTATAAGGACTTTAGAAGTGAATGTGCAGCTTTTTAGTGCTTTAAGGACTGATTGACTGTCTAAGAGTATTTTAATTTTAACTCTCTTAAGTCCTCTTTTGGACACCGTTCCATTTGGAAAATTGTGGTGTTAGTGCTTAAGGTAATTAATTTGTGTGCTCTGGGGCCCTCAATTCGTCCTCGTGAAGCGTTTTTGATCCATCTGTATACCATTTTTGTGAGTCGTCATGTAACCAGATTGGGTTAGCATTCCATTCCTCTCTCGATGGAAAAATGACTTTGTATCTCTTGATAGAATTGGTTACTGTATTTGTGTGGTCATTTGCCTGTCAGGATTTGTAGATGACCATTGAGATTTCCTGGTTTGAATTTTTCTTTCAAGAGCATTGAGAGTGCTTATATTGCAGCCTCTTGCTGTATTGCTAGGTGTACCAATGGCAAATTTAGTAGTGCTTCCTTAACAGCAGTTGGGGTAGTTCTCATTGCCTATGTGACGCTTAGGCATTAAGCCTAATTGTCCTTTCATGGTGATATTTACTGATATGTCGTCTGCATATCCCATTGTTTTGTACCTTCTGTTATTGAGGGCTTCTATTAAGGACCATAGCAGAGGTGAGAATACCTCCTACTGCGGAAATCCTTGTACAACTTGAACGCTAAGTTCGATTTGTTCTAGAGATGCTGTGATTTGTCTTTGGTTTAGTTACATTGCTTACTCATTTTACTATCGTTGGATCTACTCCTCTGCTGGAGAGTGCCAATTCTAAAGCAATAGAAAAGTTCGCGTAATCAAAAGCCACTTCAATGTCCATGAACACACATAAGGCAACTTCCTTTAGGCTTAGCGCATTTTTTATAGATCGATCAATTGTGTGAAGCGCTGCGACCGTTGATTTGCCTTTTTGATAGGCAAATTGCAACATGTCTAGCGGAGTGTTAGATATAACCTCTTCTCTTATGTAGCATATTTTCCATGGTTTTTAGCATGAAAGACGATAGGCTGTTCGGTCTGTATGACTTAGGAGATTCTGGGGATTTATTTCCTCCCTTTGGCAAAAAAATTACATTAACCTCTCGCCATATCTTACGAACATATCCCACTGTTAGACTAGATATAAATATTTGAGTATAGTACGTTTTAGTCTCATAGATCCTTTAGTGCTAGGAATATACCATCTGTTTCTGGTGATTTAAAGGGTGTGAACGAGTTTATTGCCCATTCTACTCTTTCGCAGTTGACTACCTTGATAATAGTAGAATTTATTGCCCTGAGATTGTTGTTGGTTAATGCCACTTAAACTTTATCATTGGTTGCGTTTATCCGACCGTCAGAAAAATTAATTTTAAGGAGAAGCACAGTGAAAGAGTTTATGAAGCTACCGTCCGGTACCTTTTAACAATGACTTTTGTATTCTAGCGGTGTATCGAGACATCTTTAGGTTCCTCATAGAAGTTTTTCCATGAGTTCCATTTTGTTTTCCTTAAATTTTATATAAAGTTAGGGACTTTTTATACTCTTCCCATATGTTATTCTAATTTGCGTCGTTAAATTCCTGTCTTACTCTGTGACCCAACGTAACAAGTTCTTTATTTTACCAAGGAGCCCTCTTCCTTGTGGACTTCACATTGAGTGGATTCCATTCGTGAAATTATGGAGTCGGTCAGTATTTCGACTGATGCGTTCAGTTCCTCTGTCGATTTGAATAGAAGTGCGCTTCTGGTTATGTAAGACTCTAGTCATTCTGAGCATTTCCCCCAGTTCTTGGCTGGCACAGACAGTATTCTGAGCGTTTGCATCACAGCCAATTATTAAGGTCTTATTGTGGGTCTTATGGTATTCCACTAGATGATGGTCGGTGATGGTGCTTCGTTTGTGACTCTTGGAAAGTAAGCTGAGGTTATGGCAACCTCTATTTGATTTCCACTTGAGATTGCTGCAACAAATACTGTTGCCGTGTAAAAAATTTTGACAAAAATTTAATATTGGTATCAATGGCAAGTGCAGCCCTTGGTTTGACTGCACCCATGTCATAAGTTACCTGAGTGATTGGTATTTTAATGC
This sequence comes from Chymomyza amoena, assembly GCA_037043745.1. Taxonomy (NCBI): domain Eukaryota; kingdom Metazoa; phylum Arthropoda; class Insecta; order Diptera; family Drosophilidae; genus Chymomyza; species Chymomyza amoena. The sequence continues at coordinate 7,259 of JBAMAX010000259.1, forward strand.
TTGCTATACTGCCTCTATTTATCCAAGGCTCTTGGATTAACCCCATGTTACTCCACAGCTGTTTCAAATTGTAAGCAGCTTCCGAAGAAATGGGACGATTTGTGTAGCAGGTGACGGCGCAAAACCAACCAGCAGAATAATGTGGGCTGGCCTCCCACAAGGTAGTGTACTTGGTCCCACCCTTTATTCAATTTACTCTGTCGATATGCCAACATCAGAGGGTATCTGTCGCAGAGGAGAACGATGTCCTCATTGTAACCAATGCTGACGATACATCTGAGCTGATCAGAAGCTTCTCCCTTGGTGTGGCCACAGAAACCTTGCAAGTATAAGCAAACAGATTCGAAAGGTGGGCGCTAATTTGGAATATCGGCATCAATACCAGCAAGTGCGCCAGGGTCACCTTAACCAACAGACGAAGTTCTTCTCAAGGTATATCAGTGCTCGGATCTATATATATCTCAACAGGATAGGAGGCTCACCTTCTCGAAGCACATAGCAATAGTGCAAACAACTGTGCACTCTGTATTTTTATTTTATAGCAGCCAGACTACCAATAGTTTAGATTAATTCCGACTTTACTTTTATGTAAAACACATTTAATTTTAAGTTTTTTGCACTCAATTTATTGTATTTTCGGAACATAAAATATAGCAACTTGTATATATGATGTTATAACTATTTCTCCGTTGTAGTACTTCGTAACTATTTGTATTTTAGATCTAACCCCATATCTAATTAAGCTCTAGTTTTCAATTTCCAATCTAATCTATTATATTTCCCTAAATTCGATATAGTGTGACCCGACTGACTCTTCGATAGTTTTGGTTATACCGACTTTCTTGTTTCGACATCTGGTTTTAAATAGGGACTTTATTAAAAGAGTTTGGTTATCCAATTTGTTTTAATTCCCGAAATATCATTTATATCAGCCTTACTATCGAATAATTCATTTCAATCTAACTTTTTATGTATATCTACTATCATTAAATTTAAAGATTTGTGCATAGATTTTTATGCAATTAGCTATAATTTTATTAATCGGACCCTGACTATGTTGTGATTATTCGTGGCTTCTTTGTTTCCTTATCTTTAGTTGGTTTTTTGACTTCCCTGCTTCTTTTTTTGTTCATCCTAAGCTAGATTTTGGGTTTTCATGTCATTATTTTGCCTGACTATGGTATTAGTTTTTATGGTTGCTGTTTGTTTTTTTCTCATAAGTAATGCGCTAATTTTTATCGTCATCTTTCCAGATATCCTTAATAGAATTTAGCGCCTTTTCAGTTTCTTTAATCATTTCCTGCTTATCTCGGGCGTGCTCTACATGAATGCGTTCAATCTTGCGCATAATCGGCAGGAAAACCTGGTAATTAACAATTTCATCAATGTCCAAGGAAGTATCCATGTTATGTTTGGCATTTTCCTTCTTCTTAGTGGCTGACTCCGAGCTATGTTTTCCGGTTTCTGGCTCTGGATCTCCCTTTAATTTTTTAATGGACTTAACTGTCTCGCTTATCAGTTGCTGCGCTGCAATTTGCTTGTACACTACGTCCTTCAAGTCTGAACCACGCCATAATGCTAAGGACCCATATTTTTTACTCAGCTTTTTTTTCATTCCGAAAGTAGATCCACAACTATTCATGCCCGTGTCGGTCGATACGGCAGCATCTTTCACCATGCCCATGTTACGTCCAAAATTATAAAAAGGATCTTCAGCCAGCTGCGTTTTTTTAAGGCGTTGCAGTTCGGCATCAGACTTTATCTGGCGTCTTTGTTTCTGTTTTTGCTGGGTTGGCGATTCTAAATCTGGCAACACTACATCTATTGAGCTTTGTTTTTGATCACGACGGCGAAAAGTCTTCTTATTCTGGCGCTAAAAAGTATAAAAAAATATAGCATAAGCTGAACAAGGAGCATACGATTTTATCGAGAAACTTGGTTTATAAAAATATCATTAGAAATCTAGATTATCTGGAAGATCTAGGCGGACGCTCAAATAGCTCAAAGTGCAGTATTTCTAAACTCATTGAAAACTTACCCTTAACTTTTGCTCTCGGAGCTCTTCCAAAGATGAATCTTCATTCATGGTACGTTGCGGATTTTGAAGGCGTTGCAGTTCGGCATCAGATTTTGTCTGTCGTCTTTGTTTTTGGTATTGTTGGGTTTGCGATTCTAAATCTGGGAACACTCCATATGTTGAGCTTTGCGTTTGATCACGACGGCACAAAGTCTTACGAGTGTTCTTATTCTGGCGCTAAAAAGTATAAACAAAAATTTGGTATAAGCTACGATTTTATCGAGAAACTTTGTTTTTAAAGATTAGATTATCTGGAAGATCTAGGCGTACGCTCAAATAGCTCAAAGTGCAGTATTTCTAAACTCATTAAAACTTACCCTTGACTTTTGCTCTCGGAGCTCTTCCGAAGAGGAGTCTTTATCCATGGTACGTTGTTGTTTTTGAAGGTGTTGCAGTTCGGCATCAGACTTAGTCTGGCGTGTTTGTGTCTGATATTGCTGGGTTTGCGGTTCTAAATCTGAACACACTCCACTCTGCTTTTGATCACGACGGCGCAAAGTCTTACGGGTCTTTATATACTGGTGCTAAAAAGTATAAAAAAAAATTTTGCATAAGCGAAGCATACGATTTTAACGAGGAACTTGGCTTATAAAAATATCTTAGGAATTCTAGATTATCTGGAAAATCTAGGCAGACGCGCCAACAGTTCAAGGTGTAGAACTCCTAAACTCATTTGTAACTTACCATTTGCTCACTGAGCTTTTCCGTAGAGGATGGATTATCTTCATCCATTATAGCTCGTGAGCTTGTAATATTTCTATGAAATAAAAAATAAATATATTTATATATATTACGAAGCTGACAATTTTTCCAATGCCAACGAATGGCTTTATAATTATTGATGTAATTTGAAGGCAAAAGCGTTGGTCATAAGATTAAAAAAAAATATACATTGAACTATTCGGGGTAGTGTGCCTACGTAGGTTCTATTCTAACAATAAAAAAATATTGTATCTGCACCAACTCTCTGCGGAAAAACTAAAATCTTTGTAAGCAATAATTTTTTTTAGGCCCCACACCTAAAGGCCAGTATGCAACCTCGGAAATCTAAGCCAAAACAAAAGCTGCAAAATAAGTTGCGAAACACTTACGCAGATAAAGGCAGTTTCAAAATTTACGACCGTACTAGAAAAACTTGGAAACAGATAACAAAATAAAAAATGGTGTACGTAAAGTCGGGCGCGGACGACTTTGGGATACCCTGTACCACTAGCTTGCAATAAAATCCGGTTACTTCACAAAAAACCAAATACAAGAATTTTTTAACAAAAAATTTTTTTTTGACCAATCGCTTCTATGGGAGCTATATGATATAGTCAACCGATTTCAATAAAATTTGACACAGTGATACCTTAAAAAAGATCTTAATGCTGAATTTAGTTCAAATATATTTACAAACAAATGAAACCCAATGGATTTTGTATAAAAAACGTTATTTTGGACCGATTGGTTCTATGGGAGCTATATGATATAGTCAACCGATTTGAATTAAATTTAGTACAGTGCTTAGGAACTATTACGAATATCAAATTTGGTCCTAATATCTTAACAAACAAACGAAACACAACAAATTTTGTTAAAAAATCGATTTTTTGGAAGATCGGCCCTATGAGAGCTATATGATATAGTCAACCGATTTTGTTCAAATTTGGCACATTGCTTAAGGGCTCTAACACATTTCCAAATGCCAAATCTAGTTACGATATCTTTATTAAAAAACAAAATATAGCGAATTTTGGTTTAAAAAAGTTATTTTGGCCGATCGGCCCTATGGGAGCTATATGATGTAGTCAACCGATTATTATGAAATTAGGTACAGTGCTTGGAAACCGTAAAAACTTTTGAATACCAATTTTGGTTACGATATCTTCATGAACAAACCTCTTTTTTTGTCGAGGTCGTATCAAACACCCATTTGGGAGCTATATAATTTATTCCCGATATCACAAAAATAAAATAAACTTGTCTCCTATGGAATAATATGGGATCTAGTGTGAAAGTTTGGTTACTCTAGCTCTTACCATCTCTGAGATCTAGGCGTTCAAACGGACAGACGGACAGACGGACTGACGGACAGACGGACATGGGTATATCGACTTCTCTATTTTTGGTGGGGCGTCTCCGACGTCTCCTTCTATATGTTACATACATTTTCGGCTTGCACAAACTTAATATACCCTTTGTACCATACGGTACAGGGTATAAAAATAAAAGCATTATTTTCAATTGCTCTGAAAAAGTGGTCAAGTTATAATATATCAAGCGAGTATTTACGCGGTAAAACAAAGTCTTCTCCTAATAAAACTGTCTCGTCTGGGGTTTTCGTCGTGCCTTTTAAGTTGGATATCATCATATTTATCCAATCGAGTCCAAAAGGTAGTTTTTAAAGGCTGCGAATCTACAGAAATTAAGGTAACGTCAGGGGTACGTCCCTCTTCTTTTTAATTTATTTTTAAATATTCTCCCTCAATTAAACTCATCTTCTCGCATTCTTATGTACGGATACGGATATGTTATACGTATGATGTTAAGCTCCGTATGTTCTACTTTGATAATAATAAGTACGTACTCAATATCAACCAGCTCTTTCTCAACTAGTCCAAATTTAATGTTTTGACGTTTTATCGTTCTGCTCCTTTTTTGGCTACTTGCTCTTTAGAATCTTCTACCTTAATACCTCAGTGTAGCGGATGGAATGAATGAATGAATGTGAAATTGAATGTAAGTATTATTTTTTATTTCTTTTTTGGTATAAACTGTTTTAAATTAGTTTAACATATTCATCATAGTAATCATAGAAAAAAAATGAATTTGGTTTTTGCTAATTGAATGACTGCGATAGCGATCACTTCTTAGTTAAAGTTATTCTGCGTCATAAACTCTCAAATGTCGCCAAAACTAAAGGAGTGAAAAGAATAAGATGGAACACGACCAAATTATCAGAACACAGAATAAAGGATTACCAGGAGGAAATTAACAAGGAGCTGAACAACAAGACTATCTCAAAAAATATCGAAAAAGAATGGAAAAACGTAAAAGAAACAATAACAGACGCTGCAAAATCCACGATTGGCATTGAAAAGAAAAAACCGAACTCAGATTGGTTCGATGAGGAGTGCATAATCGCGATTGCAATTAAAAACGAAGCGAGAAGCAATTGGCTGATAAAAAAAACAAGAAACGGAAGAATTATATATAGAAAAGAGAAGAGCAGCGACAAAAATATGCCGAAAAAAGAAAAGAGAAGCTATGAAGAGAAGCATAGAAAGTATCTGTGAGGACTTTACATCCAAAGAAACCCGAAAATTTTATAGCCAAATTAAAGCAGAGAAACAAGGCTACCAACCTCGCATAAATATCTGTAAAAGCAAGAATGTCGCGATACTTACAGAACAACAGAAGATAGTTAATAGATGGCTAGAGCACTTTAATGAGCTGCTGAATGCTGGCGATGTAACGTATATGGAAGACAACAACTCACTTACCGATAATGACGGTCCTGCTACGGATTCACCAGATGACCAGCCACCAACTAAGGACGACATCAAAGAAGCTATTAACTTTATGAGGAACTTTAAGTCGCCTGGTGAAGATAATATTACGAATGAGCTATTAAGGAACGCAGGCACTAAATACATCGAAAGAATACAACACCTAATCACATTAATTTGGAATGAAGAAGCAATGCCAACAGATTGGAACACAGCAGTAATAATACCGATTCTTGAAAAAGGTGACAAAACCAACTTTAAAAATTATCGAGGGATATCACTTTTGAGCACGACGTACAAAATATTCGCAAGAATTGTGAACAAAAGGCTTATAAAGTACGCTGAAATGGTGCTCCCGGAATACCAATGCGGATTCAGGCCAGGAAGCTCAACATCTGATCAAATATTTGCTCTAAAACAGTCAATGGAGAAATGCTATGAACACAATACTAACTTACATATGCTCCATATCGATTTTAAACAAGCATTTGATAGTATTAATCGAAAGATTATTCCCATCATATTTAAAAGATGCAAAATCCCAGATAAATTAATAAGGATTGTCATGATGACTTTACGGAGTACCAAAGCGAAAATAATGATACAAGACTTAAGATCGGAGGCCTTTACTATACAAACCGGTGTAAGACAGGGCGATACCCTGTCATCTACAATTTTCAATCTCTTGTTATGCAGCGCAATAGACGAAGTAAGTGATGCTAAAAGAACCGGACATATTCTAAATAGGACAACCCAAATATACGCCTACGTCGACGACATCGCAATAATTAGCAGGGACAAAGCCGATCTATCACGAACGTTTTATGATATCGAAGCAGCGGTGGAAAGAATAGGACTGAAAATCAATGAAGAAAAAACAAATTATATGCTGATGCCACGGAATAGAAGCAAAATGGTTGCAAACACAATAAAGATCGGGGAATACGCTTTTAAAGCGGTAGAATCTTTCACGTATTTGGGCTGCAAGCTAAGCAGCGATAACGCAATGCATGCCACAATTGACGATAGAATCCAAGCGGGCAACAGATCATACGCATCACTTATAAAACTCTTCAAATCACGGCTCCGCAGTAGAACATGAAATTAGCGCTATATAAAACTGTAGTCAGGCCAGTAGTATGCTACGGATCTGAATCTTGAACACTGAGTAAAAAAAAAAAAAAAGTTAATGGTATTTGAAAGGAAAATTCTAAGAAAAATTTTTGGCGCTATTAATGACAATGGAGAGTGGCGAATTAGATGGAACGACGAGATAGATCAGCTTATTAGAGGAGAAAACATTGTACGTTTCATTAAAGCACAAAGACTAAGGTGGTTAGGCCACGTGTCACGAATGGAACCTTGTAGAGCCCAAAAGAAAATCTTAGATGCAAAATCATACTACACCAGAGCAAGAGGCAGACCAAGATCGCGATGGATGGAACAACTAAAGGAGGATATGGATAAGATTAAGATAAAAAACTGGAAAGAGTCAGCAAATAATCATACAACCTGGAGGCATTATGTTCAGCAGGCTAAAGCTCACAAAGAGCGCCAAACGATGATGATAAATCATAGAAAAAAAAATGAATTTGGTTTTTGCTTATTGAACGACAAGAAAATTCGTTTTGTGGTTTTTTAGGTGATCTGAAGTTGTAGTTGTTGTTTTAGAATCACGGCAAGCGTTAAAATGACATAATATTCGGTACAGGAGTGTTCCAGTTTTTTTCTTAGCACTTTACACCAACTGGCAATGCATAGTTGCAGCTAAAGATATGCCTGAGATAAATGATTATATGTGCATTATTTAGCTACAATTAAAAGTACTCTAAAAAATACGACATTTAGTATCAAGTTCCACAAATTAGTTCTAATTAAAGGTGCAGTGCTGTACCTTTTAGCTGTCATCCTTGATTTTCGTTGGCACAAAAACAGTCTTTATTATTTAGCAACGCTTATAATTCTCAATCAATTTAAGCATCCACAACAATTAATTGTATTTTCTTGAATTTCATTTGTGTCTTTTAATATTTATTGCAAAATCTGTGAAAAATCAGTAACAAACTTGGTTTTAATTCCAAAATTGCGAATTTTTTAGCAAAAATATTTTTTTTTGACCAATCGTTCCTATGGGAGCTATATGATATAGTCAACTGATTTTGATCAAATTTGGCACATTGCTTAAGTGATCTAAAACATTTCCAAAAGCCAAATCTAGTTACAATATCTTTATTAAAAAACAAAATATAGCGAATTTTGAATTAAAAAAGTTATTTTGGCCGATCGGTCCTATGGGAGCTATATGATATAGTCAACTGATTTTGATCAAATTTGGCACATTACTTAAGTGATCTAAAACATTTCCAAAAGCCAAATCTAGTTACAATATCTTTATTAAAAAACAAAATATAGCGAATTTTGAATTAAAAAAGTTATTTTGGCCGATCGGTCCTATGGGAGCTATATGATATAGTCAACCGATTTTGATGAAATTTGGTACAGTGCTTGGAAACCGTAATAACTTTTGAATACCAAATTTGGTTACGATATCTTCATGAACCAACCTTTTTTTTTTTGTCGAGGTCGTCTCAAACACCCATTTGGGAGCTATATAATTTATCCCCGATATCACAAAAATAAAATTAACTTGTCTCCTATGGAATAATATGGAATCTAATGTGAAAGTTTGGTTACTCTAGCTCTTACCATCTCTGAGATCTAGGCGTTCAAACGGACAGACAAGAAAATTCGTTTTTGTGGTTTTTTAGGTGATCTGAAGTTGTAGTTGTTTTTTTAGAAGCATGGCAAGCGTAAAAATGACACAATATCCGGTACAGGAGTGTTCCAGTTTTTTTCTTAGTACTTTACACCAAATGGCAATGCATAGTTGCAGCTAAGGATATGCCTGAGATAAATGATTATATGTGCATTATTTAATTGCAATTAAAAGTACTCCAAAAAATACGACATTTAGTATCAAGTTCCACAAATTAGTTCTAATTAAAGGTGCAGTGCTGTACCTTTTAGCTGTCATCCTTGATTTTCGTTGGCACAAAAACAGTCTTTATTATTTAGCTACGCTTATAATTCTCAATCAATTTAAGCATCCACAACAATTAATTGTATTTTCTTGAATTTCATTTGTGTCTTTTAATATTTATTGCAAAATCTGTGAAAAATCAGTAACAAACTTGGTTTTATATTCCAAGATTGCAAATTTTTTTCCATCTAAGTGAACTAAAAACTATAAATAGTAATTTTAATTAAAGTGATTAACTTTTTTAACTACGATAGTGGCTATTTTATCTATTTAATATAATCGATATATTGCTCAATGCATCTGTTTATGATTTTTGTTAACTTCTATGAAACCTAGAGGCTTGACCCGGTCTCCTGGTCGTGGTGGCTGTGTTCTTATTGCTGTAAAAGTCGCCTTAGAATCTCATTTACTATCTTCAAATTCTCCTATTGAGATATTGTGTGCGATAAAAGTGTTTTTTAACATACTGACATGCTATAGTTTTTTGAACGACGGATTCGGGATCAGCGACCCAATTTTTTTTTTAAATTTTTTTAAAGAAAGTTCTGCTGTATTGAATAATTTATGTGTCGAGAATTTATTTTCACCGATAGAGCTTCAAATTAAAGTATCCAAGCTTTTCTTCCAAACAAATTTGTCTTGTTTTTACTCGGGTTATCTGTCTGTCTGTGCCTGATGTGTATATTTTTTTTTATTTTAACAAAATTAAATATAGTATTTAACACTAAACTTAATACTAATTTACTGAGCACTAGCAACTGGGGCCTTCGACTCGCAAAATGGGATTCTAAGCCGATTATTCTCAAGTATTTGGTATGGGGTCTGGGATCCGAAGAAGGCAGCTCTAATACTCTCAAGATATGGACACGAAACCAGAAGATGATCCACGGTAAGATTGTCTCCACATAGTACGCAAAGGGGCCCTGCAGCTAGTTAATAGACATTCAAGTGTGCCTTGTGTATGTCCTATTCGAAGGAGTATAAACGTTCGGCAGGCAGGTCTGTTGAGGTTGGCAGGCAGAATGAGTTTTGCGCAGCTGGGATTGATTGTTGAGAATCTATGATTAAATAGTCTCCAATTAGCCATTTTTCTTTACATTAATGTGATGTAGGGCTAGATTTTTTATGTCCTTGGAGCTGATAGGAGTACAGAACATGGATACTGCGGTCCTCATATATTGAGCAGCCGTGTCGGCATTCTCGTTGCCAGGGATCCCTTGGTGGCTGGGAGCCCAGAAAATGATGATTTTGATTTTATGAGCTGTAACGAGCTTTCTAATTTCTTTGATTGTTAAATCGCTGTGTTCCCAGTTACATACTGCAGATATTGTGGAAAGACTGTCGGTGCAGATTACAAACGATCCCGAGTTTCTAGTAGCGAACTGGCAGGCTCTTTAGAACAGCATATGCTTCAGCGGGAAAACGGTTGAGCCATCCACCGGCGACAATTGTGTTATCGCTGTCGCGACGGCAAAGGTAGTTTAGGATGGCGGTAGCGATCCACCGGCGACAATTGTGTTATCGAGAGTTGCATCCGCCGTTTAGCTCCATCAGTATAGAGCCACGACTTGTTACCAAGTATGTTTTTCGGATAAAAATGGGCCAAAAATTCGTGGCTTGTAGTAAGGCGTTTGGCTGAGTTCCATAATTTGATGTTAATATTATCAATGTTGGAAGTCCAGTACGGTGGTGTCTTGATGGTATTGTCTGTAGTTGGCAAAGGCAGACCAAGAAGTGTGCTGTAGTTGGCGCAACGCCTTAAAGTTTATATGCATTTATATTTCCGCCTCTGTTTAAACATGTCGGAGAAGTCTTTAGATAACAGACGATTGGTTGAGGTGTCTAATCTAGGTAAGAGTTGAACCGTTGTCTCTTCAATGCGATCCGGGATGATGGAGGCCTGCTTCTACAAGTATGCAGGCAATGGGAGATGTGGGAAATGCATTGATAGCTCGGCGAATAGCTCCGTGGTAAGGAGCGACCTCCATTTTTTTGATGTGGGACCTAGCGCACCATCCGTAGATCGCGTGGCCATAATCTATTTTTGAGAGTATTAGTGCACGTGTATGTTTATGAGAGTGTTTATATGAACCTTGGTGTATTTTGATGTTAAAAACTTAATTATATTGTAACGGGTTTCTAGCTGTTGTCTTAAATTGACGCAGTGTTAGCTGCACGAGTGAGCTTGGAGTCGAGAGTGTTTTTATCCCCAATGGTGTATTTTGAAGTTATCAATCATTTTTAATACATTTGTTCTTCAAGTTTTAAATCAGAAAAGTTACAATTGTGTTTTCGACAAATATGCAGTGTTTGACATTTTTCTATGGCAAGAGGTGCGCCCGATTGAGATCCCCGTGAATCGAGATCTTGTAGGATGCTTAGAAGTTTAATTTTTACATTGTTAACTTGTTTTGTCTTTGTAGATATAATTGCGTCATCGGCGTTAATGGATACGTAGATAATTTTGTGTCTTGTCAAAATGGTGTTAATTTGTTCAAACGCTATCGTGAAGAGAACGACAGAGAGTGGAGAACCTTGTGGGATTCCATTAAATAGCTTGTGGGCGTCAGAATTAGTGTTGTTAACACGAACTCTGAAAGTGCGATTGGACATAAAGGCTTTTATAAGGTTATAAGGCCTAGGACCAACGACATATCGCTCGAGTCGGCAAAGCACTGCATGAAGCCCCAGGCGACCGAAGGCTCTTTCAAAATCCGTCGCCAAAATGGTGACATGATTTTTTGTGGAAAGAGCGTTGACGCGAAGTGTTGGATACGAAGTGTTGGATACGCAGCAAAGTGTCCATTGTGCTGTGTCCCTGCTTAAATGCTACTTGGTTATGTGAACATCAGTCTTCGTGCTAAAATTTTTTCTATGGTTTTGCCTATACAGGATAGAAGTCAAATAGGACGTAAACTATTTACATCGAAAGGCATTTTTTTAATCAAAAAATATATATTTTTGCGACCAAACATAAAATTTGATGTTTTTTCCCCTTGTAAAAACACTTTCTTGACAAACTGTATGTTTTTTTGTACTAAATTGTGATATGTACTGTATGTCAAGGAATAAAGTAAAATAATAAATGCCAAATTATTAATATCTCAAAATATTGCAATTTTTGAATCTCCTCAAGTTTCGTTCTTTCTTGTTCTTTTATGTATCGTCGAAAATAAAAATTGCCAATTTTGTACTTGTAAAGCTGTTATACTGTCAAACTGTTGTATAATAATGAACGTAGCCATTATTAGGAAATAATAATGGCATACTCTATATAAGAAATTAGTTTTAAGACACTTTGTTATACTGTCATACTGTTATACAGTAATAAACGTAGCCATTGCTTGTATAGGCAATGAAGTTATATAGCATATATAGTATAAAAACTTCGTTTTAAGTTATTTGTATAAAATATATTTATTACAGCAGCCTAAACATAATTTACTGCATAAAATATAACGCTAACAAGCGAACATAAAAAACTGTTATACTGTATATAACAACAAGCGGACTTATTTCGTTTGTTATATTATTTGGTATTATTTAGTGTTTTTCGATTAACAATATTTTTGGTTTTGGATGATAAGGTCACCCTTGTTTAAGCGTCACAATTGCAAGGCATTCAGTTTAAGACTTTATAGTAATTTAGTTACTTTGGAGCTGTGAAGTGTTAAAGTGATAATAAGTTTCTAAATTTCTTAAGAACTAATACGACTACGCATCAAAATTTTGGTTCTACAAAAAAGAAACAAAAAAATCTAAGAAAAGGCGAAAACGTGATAATAGTTGAGGTGATCTATAATGTAGTATATTGCAGTATGCACTTGAACAATTTAATTTGCAGAAAGCGGCATCAGCAGTGAAACTTTCAGTGCCAGTGCGTTGGACACAGGCCAGAGGCTCGCATGCTGATTGAAAAAGTGCTGCCAATCAAACCTAAGCGTCACGAGTGCAGGCACAATAAGACGTAAAGTAACCTACGCAACCAACAAGAAAACTTTGTTTCTACAAAAAAGAAAAAAAAAACTAGCAAAAGGCGAAAACGTGATAATAGTTGAGGTGATCTATAATGAAGTATATTATAAGCAAGTATGCACTTGAACAATTTAATTTACAGAAAGCGGCATCAGCAGTGAAATTTTCAGTGCCAGTGCGTTGGACACAGGCCGGTAGCTCGTCAGCCCATTGCAAAAGTGCTGCCAAGCAAACCTACGCGCCACGAGTGCAGGCACAACAAGACGTAAAGCCGCCAGCGCAACCAACAAGAAAACTGTTTCTACAAAAAAGAAAAAACTAAGAAAAGCGGAAAACGTGATAATAGTTGAGGTGATCTATAATGTAGTATATTATATGCAAGTATGCACTTGAACAATTTAATTTGCAGAAAACGGCATCGGCAGTGAAATTTTCAATCCCAGTGCGTTGGACACAGGCCGGAAGCTCGTCAACTGATTGCAAAAGTGCTGCCAAGGAAATCTAGCAAAATGGTACGTAAAAAAGCATTCCAGCTTCGCTTTAATATTAAATTGAACAGCCAATTATGGCAGAGTAAGTCGGCCCGCTGAGGCTCATAAATTTTGTGAGAGTAAAAAAAGTGAGAGAGAGTACACACACACACACACACACAAAGGACGTGCTTAGCGCTCCTATGAACAGTCACAATGAAAATGAAAATTATGAGCCCAGCCAGAGAGTGCTACGTCAGACTTACTCTACCTTACATTAGTAAGTGGTCGGCATGGCCCTATGCCAGAGGTAGGCAATCTCTTAATTTACATAGTTCGCCAGGCTATTGCACCAAAAATCTGCAGCAGCGCAGTCGGCTCATGCATGGTCCAAGTGTGTAAAATGTGTCTCTCATTCTTGTGCATTTTTGTACTGAAATACTTTCGGAAAATTCTCTGGCGTTGCCACTTTTTTTCTTGAAGCAACGGACACAAAGTTGCTTGTGCATGACTTCAGCTTTTGTTGAGAGATCTCGCTACTCTTACTGAATTACAGCACTCGAACATTAATATGCCGTCATGGTATAATAAAAACAGGTAGCATACTAAGGCCGAAGCTTCTTAACGATGTTTACCAAATTTTCGTCTCGTAGCGACTGTGCATAAGGAGAGTGGTTTAAGCGCATATTATTTTGATGTCTCTCTTTTTCTAGCTCTCACTACAATTTGGAGAACAACGTCAGCAGCATTACTCTATATGGTTTATTATACCATGTGCATGACCTCGGATCTTGTTGAGATCTTTCGTTGCGGTCAATCTTGCTTATTTACTCCCACAAAATAAAAGCGCTCCAGCATTAGTATGCCTAGGCTTTGATGCTGTGCTGGATACAAAATCAGTTGACCACTGTAGTCCTCCCATTGCAGTACGGGGCTGCACCTCAAGCCGTCTCCGCTTCACTGCCAGCAGTCTGTACCTAGTCAGTCCAGTTCAGCTCGTGACAAAGACTAAAAGATCTGACTTCATTGTGCGTTATAGCTTGTCAGACTGTTTCTTGAGATTAGAGCAAATTTTAAGTAAGATCCATGCAGACCTTGCCGCAGTAACGTTTAAAGCATTTTTAGCTAATTTGAAGACGGGCTTACTAAAAATTCGTTTAGTTTTCTGAACCAATGGTTAATACGCTGTAAAAATCGGGAAAAGAGCTTCTCAATATTTTTGAGATACATCCTGCACAAACTACCAATTTTATGAAACTGATAGAAGTGTCCTTTCTACTCGAGTCAAGCACCCTTACCAGGGTATCCACGCGGAGATTTCCGAACTATCTGATTATTTGGACCGACATTTGGCCCATACATTTGACAGGTTTTTAGAAAACTTCAAATATAACTAGTTTAGATATTCTGATAGAAGCATCCAATCTAGCCGAGGCATGCAACATTGTCAAGGTTTTAAATCGGGAATTGAGGAATTATTAGTTTCTTTGGTTTATACACAACTAATTTCGAGATTCTGAACCTATGTAAATGATCTTGTTCAGCCAAGGTTTTAATTCAGAAATTTACAAGCTATTTGTTTCGTTGGACCCGCGTTTGGTAGGAAAGTTTTCGAAATCCAGACTGTGTCGGATTCAGGATCAGGATTTCATCATTTTATTATTAATTCTTTGGCATTCAGTACATATCACAATTTAGTAAAAATAAGAAAAATTGAATACTTAATGTATATAATGTAACTCCTGATCGGAGCATAGCGCGGTCCCGTTTCTTGAATAAGGTGGGGTTACTAGCCCAATGCAAAAAAACTTAATTGCATTTGGGTCGACCGTGAGGTTTTGTACCGGAGTAAGACTTCTCCAGCTTGTCTGGTCCGCGGTAGATATTCATTTCCCTCCTACCGCCCATGTCTGGGAGTCTTTTCCATATTCGACACCTTGGGGATCTGCCCTTTAGAAACTACAAGCTCCCTTGAAAGCGGATTTCACCATGGAGGTGGGTTATAATAATAATATCGGACAAATTAGGGTAATCTTTTACTTTAAATGCTACAGTCACTTGTCAAAATATTAATACTGCTTCATTTAAATTTTTTATTAAAATCTGCCTGCATTTTGGAAAGAAGTGAAAACTTCTTATATGATAGATATAATATAAACAACTTGCCGAGTAGCCCATTTATTTTAATCGCAAATTGTATTTTTAATATACTGTGTATTATTTTATGTAGCTTACCCAGAAACATTTAGCTTTAATTCTTATTGTCAAGCAATATCAATTTGCTTATTGACTTCGCTAGTCACCCTGTTCTCAATTAAGACAACTTTGGGGGTTCTCCGAAATCTCTTCTGTGTAACATGTGTATCCTATTTTTAAAATATTTCGGCATACGCGGAAGTTTCGGGTTCATTAAAATTTCAAATCATTCCGCATGTTTTCACAATCTTTACCGACCTACAGGGATTTTCGTCTCGTTGCCAGTTTTGCTATTAACCATGATGGAGCACGCAAGAACTAAGTCGTAATGGGCAATCGTCTTCTGAGAATCTAAAAATCTATTTTAGGTAGGCCTGCTCTTGTGTTTCAACCTTTAGCGACTTTCTGAAGATGTTTGGCCTTGTTCGCTTACTTACTGAGTGTGGATTATTTATCGATTTATGTTAAGTTTAAATCAAAAATTCCATTTTCTGGAAGTGGCCTCTAATCTGTTCGAAAGCCGAAAATAAAGCCTTAGCCATGTCTAGGGCGGCCCTCTTGCCCTTATAGGAACTTATGTATCTATCTGGAGCTTGACGCGTATTGAGGCTAGATCAGATCCATCAATTCTAAGAATTGCATGCAAACGGTTCCAGGAATTGTGCTATTTCTACCGAGTATTAGCTGAATACAACTAGTCGTTCGATGATTCAACATCTAATACCCTTTAAATTTGTCTTCGTTACAGGCCTTCAACAATTGGCAAGCATCGCAGCGCGTAAATGTCATCAAGCCTGATGTTCTTCCGCCGAAGGAAAAACCCGGACAGTACACAAATCTAATGCACAAGTTCAAAAAGACGGTTCTCGATCTGTTGAAAACCAAAAAGTATGCCGAGATTTTTATGAATCCAATGAAAGTGCGTACACCAGCCACGCCCAACTACTTGATATTATTAAGAATCCCATGGATGTTAATACTATTATTCAGCGCATAAATAATTGCTACTATCAAAGCGTTACGGAGGCTGTAGATGATTTTAAACTTGTTATAAGCAACTGCTTTGAATATTACCGCTTAGATACTAAGACGCGTAAAAAGGGAAAAATGTTGGAAAAGTTATTGAAGATAAACAAATGGCAAAAATATGCATGACGGACTTGGAGGTACCTTCGCCAAAAAATCCACTACTTTTGACAGAACCCAATACGGTATTCGCAACAACAAATGAGACGCAGGTTGCCTGCCATGACCATCTGGCAAAGGTTTTCTACCACACGAGTGCGATTGAAGAAGAAACTCTGCGAGATTTCTTTCAGAAGCATTGGAATCTGCTGAAAACAAAAGTGGAGGAATCTCAATTTAGAAACATGGAAGAATTTATGGCAAGTGTGGAAAGTGTTTTTAAGACCTTCCAAAATGTCGGCACTCGTCTTTACACGGATTGCTTCGCGTCTCATATAAATAGTGCTCCAACGGAGCAACAGCAACCGTTGCCTGCTATAAACATAAGCCAGGAATTGACAGAAATCTTTAGAGTACACTATGATGTCAACAGCTTGATGGGTATTGATATGATGGCCAATTGGAACAACCGTAGAACCGTAGACTAAACCATATTATTGGAATTTAGAAAAGTTAAGGATATCTTATAGTCCAGAACTCTCAATATAATTATTTTACACAAAATTGTTTAGAAATTAATTTAAGAGCGCGAACCTTCAATGTCTTAAAAACGGAAATGGAAGCAGAACTAATGTCCCAAATAAGAGACTACACAATTTATTTTTAATATTTAAAATCAACTCGGAAAATTCGTTGTGTACTTTAAGAGCTGAGTTTCTTTGCTGCTGGGCTATTTGATTTAACGTACTAAACTGTTGTTTGGGAATAGCCAGAGCCAAAAGTTGCACAACAAATACACAGATACACACACACACATATAGACACAGATACACACGCACAACTGTACGTTCCCACAGGGCTAAAAAGCGAAATGTTTGTAGCAACAAAAAATAAAAAAATATAAAAATAAAACAACGACTTTGCCAAAGCATTTCATTAAGAGGTTATGTCAAAGGTTGCCTTTGCCAGCTGCCCAGGAATGTGGTAGCAGCTAGTGTGTGTGTGTGTTTGTGTGTATCTATGAGAGAGATTTTAACTGGAGGGAGAGATCTAGTAAAAGTAGATACGTTAGATACACGCATGGACAGAAAACACTTGAAGCCATTTTCATAAATTTTTACCCCACTCAACAGACTAAAAATAGTTGCAGTAGTTACAAGTGGCAAGGCCATAACCCTGGCCGGAACAGCTTACTCTGAACGGGGCTCGGAGCGCTTTGTGCCGCTTTGTTGAATATGGCAAATTATATCATTAAAACTTTATCTACACACTGCTGCCCGAAACAAAACCCACTAAAATGGTCAAAACCAAAAATTTATATTAGTCAATTTTGGTTACGACATCCGAATACACTGCAGGAACTTGGCGAGAGGTCAACATTGCTTTATTTGTTTATTATATCAGGTTAGTCAGGATTTACTTTTAAGTACTAACTTGACTTCATTTAATCAAACGAAAACAAGCCGAAAAATACTTGATAATCGATGCCTCAAACGATGATACTCGTTGCGAAAGAAAAAATAGTTGCCATGATCTGTAAATCGCTCAACCCTCCCACTGCAGGGTATACATTTTGGAAAATACATTTTAATAATATTTATAAGTTTTATTTTAGTTATAATAATTTATTTTAGTAACAAAATTATATCAAAGCTTGTGTGCTTTAGAGGAAATTTGAGAGCATGGAGGATAAAGAAAAAGTCATCGATTTTTGGTTTATTAGGCGCACATGAATCTACATATAAATTCTGGAGCTGTTACCTTATACGCTCTTTTTTAAGTTTTTACGCAATTTATAGTCGAATTAAATAAAATACCATCAAAAATTTTATATTTATTTATATTTTATAGTATTTATAGCTTCGAAGAATGAGGCTTTTAGAAAGGGCAACAAGATCTTAGGTGTTCAAAGAGTTACCTTCCCAAAGAAAAGGATAGAGTGAAAACCAAGAGAGAAGGTTATCAGATGTTATATTCAGCAAAAATTATTCAAAAAAGAATGATACCAGCTAAAGCTGGTGTACTGTGAGTAGCTCTAAAAGCTGACGAATTTGGAATTTGTGTTAGCTAACCTACTCAACCCACAACCTAGCTCTTCGTTTCCCTCCTAAGGTACCACCGACTCTAATGAATATGTGTCTCATTTTATTTATAGTTTATATAACGGACATCAAAATCATTTAAAAAAAAATTTATGACAATAGCTCTATTTTTTTTTTTTTCCATTTAGTACTCCTCCATGGAGCTTAGGGCTTCAACAAGTACTTTCCACCGGACTCTGTTTGGCGAAGTTTGCTTTGCTGTGTCCAAGCTGATGTTGTGTTAGGACAGTTCGTTGAGTGTTGTCCAACGCCAGGTGGCCTTTGGCCTTCCCACTCGTTTGCTTCCTTGGGGGTTCCATTCCAAGGCCATCCTGAAAATCCCGCTTCGATTTTTCCTAAGGGCATGGCCTATCCAACAACACTTGCGTGTTCTTATCTGATTGAAGTTCCACTAGTACAGTGTCATAGTTCCGCGTTTGATATCCTGTTGTGGCAGAATATCCCTTATATAATCCTTAGGGACTTGTTGACGAATGATTGCAGTCTTGACATCATTCTCTGCGGGGCCATCCACGTTTCGCTGCCGTGCAACAAGATGAATTTGACGCTCGCATTGAAGATCCTCAGCTTTGTTCTTCTGCTTATTTGCTGGTTTCTCCATATACGGAATAAGTTTCCAAACGCTAATCGCGCTTTGCTAAGACGATTCTCTATATCCTCATCCACCCCACCACTGGTGGAAATTGTGGTGCCAAGGTATTAGAAACTTTTCGCGCAGATGGTTATGCTACTTTGGCTGGTGTGGTTGAGGCGCATTGCTTTGGTTTTGGATGCGTTTATCGAGAGTCTAACTTTGCTGGCAAGGATCTCGAGATCATTCACTTTGGCTTGGATATCACTTAGTTTCTGAGAGATGAGACAAATGTCGTCAGGTCTTCCAAATGACTGGTGAGACTCCACGTGATCCCACGCCTAGACCTGTAGCTCTATTACTTTCCAAAATTTAAGCGTCCATACAGACTAAACAATTTGGCTAAATCGGGTCGGTACAAATCATTTTGGTATTAAAATACCAGATCTTATGTGTAAACTAGAATAGAGATGAGATCAGGTCGACAAATCTAGCAAAATGAACTTTATCTGTATGAAAAAGGATTTCATAATGCGACAGATGTGCGAAACATTTTCATAATCTTAAAGTTCTTGCAGCTTTCGGAATTCACTCTTTCAATAATACTAAATTTTCAATGATAAAAATAATACATTAAAAAGACTTAAGTTGAACGGAGAGCGGATGAAATATGTAGATTGCAAAAACTTTGTTGGGGTAGTGGGATCCCCGTAAGGAATGATGTTGCTTGGACTAATCGATTCTCTAGAAAATAAATAATGTAAGTGTCATATAATATTTTAGCAGAAGAAGTCGTTACCTTAAACAATATATAAAATATTTGTAATAAACTGAGTATCAAATATAAAAAAAATACCAATAAACCAAAAATATTTATATTGTTATTTTGGGCCAAGATATACATTTTTTATGGGGAATATAATAAAAATTCATTAAATATAACTTAGGAATCAGTAGCGATATAATAGTATTTCTGTTGTGAATATAATTTCTTGCCCCGAATAATTTAAAGGCTAGCTTTATATTATAGGAAATAAATTAAATTTTTCAATTTAATAAAAAATTAAGGTATTTATAAATATCAGCTTACAGTAAAATGTATGCTCAATATATTTTACTAGTTTCCATAGTGAAATGGCACGTTAAAACCCAAAATAAATTCCACAAACTTTTTCATGGAACGGATTTCGAGACATTAAAAAAAAATTCACTTTTCGAAATTAAAAAAGAAAGTGTGTCCACGAGCCATTGAAAAAGTTGTACGTAAACAAAAAATATTTTTTTAATCCTTAAATTTCAAAATTTTACAAAAACTTACGAAAATTTTAATATAATAATGCGTACATTGCCAAGCCGTAAGTATGATCGGTAGGTAATTTAACTATCTACAGTTTGGACAAAAAATATTCCAAATTTGTTTAGTAAAGCGAGAGATATTTGTTTCCAAGTAAAGACTTTATTTTTTTCCATTTCGAAAAAGTTTTTTTCGAATTATCTCGAAATCTGTGTTTTTCTAGAAGTATAATTGAGAATACCAACATTTTAAATTAGCGTAATTCACTAAACATAAATAAATACAAAAAAATCACACCAGTTGGTATTAGAATACAAATTTGTAAACAAGGAAGCTAAATATTTATAAAAAATTATGTAGGACGTGGTAATAAAAAAAATTTAAAAAAAATATAAGGTATTATATAATTTTACTAAACAAAAATATATATATACCTACTAAAAAATATGAAGGACGTGGAAATGAAAAATATATAAAATTTGTAAATATTTATTATATATTTTAGGAAATAAGTTTAACCAGCTTAAAAGCTTATTTTGCACTGGGTAAAAACAATTTAATTGAATTAAATTAAATTAAAAATTAAAAAAATAATAATCAAAAAAAAAAGGAATAAAAAAATTCCAAAAACAAATAAATTTAAAAAAATAATATTGTAAATAAATAAAAAAAGTAAAAAAAATAATCCAAAAAATAAATTAATAAATAAATAAATAAACAAATAAATAAACATATAAATAATTAAATAAATGAATTTAAAATAAATAAATAAATAAGTAAATAAATAATTAAGTAACTTAATAAAAAACTTATAATAATTAAATAAATGAATTTATAATAAATAAATAAAACAATAAATAAAACAATGAAACAATAAATAAATAAGTAAAAATAAGTAAAAAATAAATAAGTAAAAAAATAAAATAAGTACAAATAAAAAAAAAATAAATATGTAAGGCTGAATGAATGATACAAAATTTTTAAAATATACCATAATATCGGGTTTTTTAATAGGGACGTTGCAAAAGTAGACCGATAGGGACAGCAAACGACGCCATAGTTTTTCCCGCTCTCTTGACATTTCTCTTTAGTATGGTTTGCCATTTCATCATGAAAAGATATACGATCCAAGATGGAGTCGGAATTATTAAAATTTACTACCGATATTCGGAGCCAGTGGCCTCAACTTTAAAAGCGCTACGTCCAATTTTTGGTCGTCATAATTGTCCTGCCAGATCAACAATTGAGCGTCTAGTGGAAATATTTGAATCCACAGGCAAAGTACAAAATGTTCCCGTGCCAGTGAGACAAAAAAGTGTCCGTAGTAACGAGAATATTGCTGCCGCTAGCGCATCAATTGAGGAAAACCCAAATCAGTATTTCACACGTCACTCTTGAGCGTTGAGCATCTCTGTGACGTCATTGTGGCGAATTGTGCGAAAAGATCTTGGCCTACATCCTTACAAGATCAAATTGACGCAAGAACTGAAGCCGCTTGACCACCAGAAGCGTCTTCTGTATGTTCGTGAATTGGGCTGAGCAGCAACTTGAAAATGATCCGGATTTTCATCAAAAAATCATCTTCAGCGATGAGTCTCATTTCTGGCTGAATGGCTTAGTCAATAAGCAAACTATGCGTTATTGGTTAGGCAGCAATCCACACGTACTCCATGCGTCACCATTGCATCCTGAAAAAATTACGGTTTGGTGCGGGTTTGGGCCGGCGGCGTCATTGGACAGTACTTCTTCCGTGACGATCAAGACCGGCACGTTAAAGTGAATGGGGATCGCTACCGCCCAATGATAACATATATTGATATATGAATATTTTTGGCCCGAAGTGGATGATATGGGCTTGGACAATATGTGGTTTCAACAGGACGGCGCCACAAGCCACACAGCGAATGTCACAATCGATTTATTGAAAACCAAGTTTGGTGAACGTGTTATCTCACGAAATGGCCCAGTCAAGTGGCTGCTTCGGTCGTGCGATTTGACGCCGTTGGACTTTATCCTACGGGGCTACGTCAAGTCTATGGTCTATGCCAACAAGCCAACGACGATTGATGAACTTCGTACGAATATCGAACGTGAAATTGCAGCAGTATCGGCCGATTTATGCTTGAAAACCGTCGAAAACTGGGTTAGCGTCTGGACTTCTGCAAGCGTGCCAGTGGCGGCCATGCAAAAGAAATCGAGTTCCATGCACAATGGCATCAAATGTACAAGAATAAAGAATTTCATTGATATCCAAACCGTTTATATTTTATTTAAAATTTTTAATAAAAACATTTGTAGAGCTCTTATTGAAAAACCCTTTATATAATATTTTATATTAATAAGCTTAATCAGCCTTAAATTCTATTTTGCTCTGGCTACAAATTCTTTATAATTCTGAATTAACTTTTACTTTATAAATAAATAAATACTAAGCAAAATTCGTCCAATGTTGAATCTGGAATTTGAGTCGACTTTAAAAATTTTAAGACCAATACTCTAACAAGAGAGCAACCACTATTTTCGTCTACTCTATACACACAAACAGCATACCTCATTTTGTTTTGTGAAGATAATTTCGCTATAAACTATAATTAATTCCCAAGACAAGCCGTTTTGGGGGGACAGGATGCTATGCTAAAGATACTCCAGATCGGGTATTAAATTTTGTACCTATTTCCAACACTAAACTGTATGTGTAGCAAAAGTAACATGTAGTTTGAAATAGAGCATGACTCTCTCTACTCCTGCTCCTATGCCTTAACAAATCTATAGTACTCTTAAACCCTATGATTAAAGGGTATCAACTAACAACAATGACAAACAAACGTACCGAAAAGCAACGCACAAAACTAAAAGCAACATGGACGAAAATTACCAAACATTAATACCACTAAACACACACACACTGACACACACAGAGACGCTTTTACAACACTGGAAGTTACAGTTGGAGTTAGTTTTTCGGTTCTAGTGAAATTAGGTGTGCCAAAGCGATTACGTGTGTGTGTGTGTGTGTGTGTGTATGTGTCTGCCACTTGGGGCATGCCACAAAGCGACAGCAAAAACTTTGCTCCGCAATTGTGAGCAAGTTTTTTTTTATAGGCACTTGAGACATGCTTATAAACATATCTACTCGTACGCAGTTACTTTCCACTTTCCAGTCGGCACTAATATATCTTTAAGCATGTATCTAGGCATCTAGTATTTTAAGCACTGCAACGAGCACTGGACCCGTATCCGCATCCGCTTCCGTATTCGTATCCTTATTACGGCATTTGCTGCACTTTGCCACACTCACTTTTGGGCTCTAATTTTCACTCGAGTGCACGTGCTCAAGTTTTATTTTTTACTATTTTATTTTTAGCTCATTTTGCCGTCTATTGCTTGTTTTATTTTTATTTTCGTTTTATTTTTACGATTTTCAACACTGCCGTTGTTTTAGAAATGTCACAAGAGATCAGCTGTTGGTGCTGTGGTTGTGGCTTTCTCTGATTCTGACCACACACATGTTCAGTGCTGCGGTTGCCGACAGTGTCATGGCGGTAACAGCCACATCCTGTCCCAGGAGTAGAGAGCAGTGAAGAGACAGATAGAGATAGAGAGCGACACAGGGAGAGAGAGAGTTGAAGAGCACGAGCTTTTTTGGCCAGTGTGTATTGAATTTACTTTTGCTGGGGTTTGGCAACATTGTTGAATTAAATATAAATAGTATACACTTGTGGAAATGGGAACAGCCAAAAGAAAGCTCATTTAGGCGTGAAAAGTATTTTGGTTATAGGGTATGTTAAAGTCGGAATAGCGCCATTTTAAAAGTTAGATTTAAAGCAACTACTTTGAGTTAGTTGGTTAGTTCCATATGTTGCTTTATGGAGGTTGACTTACCTTTTCTCTGAAAGCTTGGAATTGTCCATCTGTCCGGCATGTAAAAGATTTGCAAGAAAGATAAAATTTAAAAAAATAACAAAAATAAACCAATTTAAAAAAAATAATTAAAGAAAATGAAGCAGTTGGGTCACACTTAAAATCTTGACTTCAAAATCCAGCAAATGAGAGCTAAATGCATTACAAATATTTTTTTTATTTATTCTCAAAAAATAATAAATTGTAAAAAGATAGGCTTCTAGCCTCTCTTATTTAAATAAAACTAGTGGGCCCGGCAGACGTTGTCCTGCCCAATATTTTTGTATAATCTTAAAGTGTATAAACATCGTAAGATTCTCTTATTAGCTTGAGTATCTAGACAATCGTAAGATTTTTGGATTAGTTGACTTTCATGACTCTCTAAAAAGCCGTATGGACGAACTCTAATAAATTAATGCCCCACAGAAACTATATTTCAACCTCTTTGCGTTACGCTTCTGTCTGCACTTAATGTCCTCTACCCGGTGTTGAACTAAATTCACAAAAATGAGTATATCTCAAAAATCAATACATATAATTACAACAAAATAGGCTTAAAACCACTGTGTTGACAACTTCTAACATACTCAAAAATCATATTTGAAGTTTTTCAACGCGTTCATGAGAACACCCGTAACACGTAAAACATTAACATTAGTTAATCTGACAATGTACACAATGCCACACAAAAATAATAAATAAAAAAAAAATTTGTCGAAAAATTAAAAAAAATGTTAGGGGTGGCAACCCTTATCTCTTAGGGCTATGAAAAATATATGTTGGCCGATTCTCAGACCTACCCAATAGGCACAAAAAATGTCATGAGAATTGGTCTTGCCGTTTCGGAGGAGTATGTTCACACAAAAACCAATATTCACAAAAATGCGTATATCTCACGAACCAATTCACACAAACACATTGCTTAAAACCTCCGTATTGACAACCTCTAATACACGCAAAAATCAGATTTGATATTCATCGACCCATTCATGAGAACACCCATAACACGTAAAACATAAGTTTCTTCTTGTATTTAAAATTCTCGTGTCACAATGTTAGTTACCATACTCATCCGAAACGGCTGGACCGATTCTCATGAAATTTTGTGGGCACTAACATTGTGACACGGGAATTTTATATATAAAATTAGCAATTTTAAAGATATTATGTTCAGACAGAAATTGAAAAAATATTTTAAGACGGCAAATAATTAACAAAAAACGCATGCAAATTGTATATTATAAATCATTTTCATTTAAATTCAGCAGAATTCAGATACTTCCCAAGTATTTAGCTTAAATATCAAGTGCAGTGTATCTGAACTTTGTTATTGTTCGACTAGTTTGCTCTTTGTGTCTTGGTATTGAATAAATGTGGGCATAAGATTTTCACTACAATAAATCCAAATGGTCTTAGATATAACCCAATGAAGTCCGACTCTCTACCGCAGTCCAGTTGATTTCTGGCTCTTGTGGTCTTTGTTTTGGATTTCCAACCAAATTATCGACCATTTTGTGATTGCCTTTAACGAAAGTGTTTATAAACTATTTGAGTTCATTTCAATTGAATATTTGTGGCATTCAACAAAACATATTTAAATTCTGTAATTAAAAAAGTTGAAAATACAAAGTTGAACAATTGTCAGACACGTTTTTTTTAGTATTATAATATGTATTTAGAGCATTTTGGTTGCGGGTAAAAAAGTTTAAACTAAGGGTCGTAATGCTATTAACAGCTTGAAAGCTTGAAGACTTAGACCTTAACTGAACATTTTAAATTTAAAGAATTTCTTACATGTATACCGATTGGAATCTTTCCAACTTAAACAACTTAATTTCAAAACAATAAGATAATTTTATACAGATAATTATAAAAAGTCAGACAGTAACGATTGGCAGTATTGAAAAAAAATAATAATAAAAAATATAAATCAATTGTTATTATGTAACCCCTATATCAAAAAAGTAAAATAAAGATCAAACATTTTTTTTTTTTAATTTCAAATATTTCTATTTCAAATCTATCTTTGACATAAGTAACCTTTGAATAGTTGCTCGGATCAGAACGTACAATCAAAAAATAAATATATTATGTATAAATAGTACGTATATAGTACTCATATTTTGTAACGTGTGAACGATCATCAATAAAAAGTACCGACAACAAGAAGGTAAGTATTAACTTCTTCGAATAACAACCTCTACAGAACTCTCTATGTATCCAAAATAGATGGGCAACATTATAAAACGATGGTTTGCGGCGAGGGATGAAGCAGCTCAAACTGAACTGCTACAAGAACTGCATCAACCGCCAGTAGTCCTTAGGGAGGATAGGCGCCGATCGGCAAGCGCACCAGCCCGTATGTGTACGCCATTGGCAGAGGTTTCGAACCGAAGCAGTGGACCTGCTTTACAAATAAACGGAGACTCAACAGTTACTAACCAATTAAATGATTTGCCGTCAACATCTTCTGAGAGCCGACCGTCACGCAAAAGACGTCGTACGAATGAATCGTCTAATGACACGGACGCAGAAAATAGTTCACCCACAGGCAGTCCAGAACCCAAAAAGACAAAGAAATAAGATGCTGTCGTGAAAATATTATTGTTTTGATTGTTAGAATTCTGTTTTTTTTTATTGTTAAACTTTTTAACACAAAACGTTCGTGGCCAAGGATTAAGAGATAAAAAAATTTTAGTATATAAAGGCGTTTAAGCCACATCAAACCTAAGGATCTATATGATTTTTTTTCTCTAGTGCGCTGTTTTAAGTTCTTAAATTTATGGAAGGCATGGCAATGCCTCAGCAACAAAGCTGTCAATGCCACATATATAAGTTGAAAGTGTGACCAGACTGTTGAGTTCACAAGTGTTCATTGTACTTGTAGTTTATAAAGCTTTTTATTTATCAGTAATCAATATAGTATTATCCGTCGTCTAAAATACAAAAAATTTATACCCAGTCATTTTTTGTTTACAGTTCAAAATTTATCCAAAATGAAGTGTGTCAACAGACATGTGTACGAAGTGTGTTCAAAATGTATCGCGAATTTTGTGATTTTTCAAAATTTATTTATTTATTCACGAATATCTATTTTGTCCCCTTCAAAGTAGGAGTGGTAGTAGATATTATACACTTGTGCCAACGGTTTTTTCAATCTTATTTTTTTCATCTTGTTCAGCACCTCCTTCGATGACGTCTTCATCTCGTCAATCGTAGCGTAGCGTCGTCCTTTCATGGGCCTCTTCAGCTTAGGGAACCAGAAAAAGTCACAGGTGGCCAGATCTGGGAAATACGGTGGCTACGGCATCATTAGTGTGTTGTTTTTGGCGAAAAGTCGCGCACAAGCAACGATGTATGAGCAGGTGCGTTATCGTGGTGCAAAAGTCAATTTTTGTTCTTCCACAAATCCGGGCGTTTCTGGCGGATTGGTTCGCGCAAATTGCGTATAACTTGCAGGAAATACTCCTTATTGACCGTTCTACCCAGGGGCAAGAGCTCATGAAGCAAAACTGTCATACTCGCCGAACTTGGCGCGCTTTTTTCGGTCTTGGTTCGTGCGGCAGCTTCCATTGAGATGATTGAGCTTTGGTTTCCGCGTCATAACCATAAACCCACCAGTTATGACCCTCTGGAGCAAATTTGGGTCGTCGCGGATAGAGTTCAACATCTCATTAGCAATGTTCATGCAATGCTGGTTTTGGTCGAAATTGAGCTATTTTCGGGGCGACCCGTCTCAGTCCCAAATCATTGATAAAAATCGAATGGCACGAGCGAATCGATATGTCTTGGTCCTCAGCAACTTCTCTAACGGTGATTCGACGATTGGCCAATACCATTTTTTTCACTTCATCAATTTTTTCGTCTGTTGTTGAAGTGCTTAGGCGTCCGGTCCGGCACGCTCTTCGTCGTTCACATCTTCTCGACCTTCTGAGAACATTTTGTACCACCGATAAACGTTGCTTTGGTCCAAGGTAGCTTCTCCGTATGCCACAGTCAACATTCGGAATGCATCCGCGCAGTTAATTTCGTTTTTCACACAAAATTTGATACAGGTTCTTTGATCCGTTTTTTTGAATAGGTAAAAATCGAAGACGAGCAGCTGTCAACAATTAAGTGAACATTCAAAATGGCCGAGCTTGTCGGCATAAGTGAGAGACATGAGTACCAACATAACGCCACTTAAAATCCAAATTTTAATATACGTAGACCGCAAAAATTAAAAATTCGCGATGCTTTTTGAACACACCTGTCAGAGTTTATTTTGCAGGGAATCCGAATACGGAGAAAAAAAACCTTAATTTTAGGTATTCGAAAAGGTTCGGTTACAAAATTGACCAAAAAGAAAACACATTTTTCTTATATTTAAAACAAACTTTTTCAAACGAATTAAGTGCCGTATTCATCGATAAACATTTTTGGCCTAAAACCATAATTCCATAAGTTCAGAACTCTTAATTTTATAAGCGAAAAACTGATCTAAGTGTGTTTTGCAGGCTTTCACGCAATTTAAATTTACATCCTTAAGAGACTTTTGCAGAAATCGAACCAAATGGTAATCTGAAGGTACAAGTTCCGGCTAAATGCATCAAAACTTC
The DNA here is from genome assembly GCA_037043745.1 of Chymomyza amoena. Taxonomy (NCBI): domain Eukaryota; kingdom Metazoa; phylum Arthropoda; class Insecta; order Diptera; family Drosophilidae; genus Chymomyza; species Chymomyza amoena. The sequence goes on from JBAMAX010000259.1 coordinate 36,098, forward strand.
CCAGCTAACCTCTTTTTTTTCTGACGACTCATCAAAGATGTGTGTGTTTTTTGTTGATCAATTATGGTCGTTATAATTGTTGACAGTGGAGAACAGAAAAATCCTTTGACCAGGTTGTAGAAGCTCATAATGAGCACTTCCTTTCCCATCACACCGGATACACAACATTACTTATATTGGTGTCAACCTTGGCTTTGCTACCGTTTTCGAAGCTTCATCTGCTTCGACCACGATCTTTCTCACACATTAATGTTATTCGTGATCCACTTTCATTGCCTGTAATCATTCGCTTCAGAAATGGTTCGATTTCTTACCGTTTTAGCAGCGATTTTCTTCAAATGGTTGATTTCTCTTTGGTGATGACTGATTAGTTCCCTGGCCATGTACATGCTCCTTTTATGCCGGTCTGGCTCAACTCTTTCAGTGATTGTGAGAAACCTGTTAGTACTGGACTATATGTTTTTAATTTGATGAATAATAAACTCTTAAATTCATTTTTAGGAGCGATAGGGCAACAATAAAGCAACTGCCAAGAGCACAAAATAAATCAAATCTGGTCACACTGCGTACTTTTTGGTTATTCTGCCATCTCTTTGAGACAAATGAAATACATAGAAATGTGGCTACATTGAAATTATGACAGCTCTGCGCAGACGGCCAAAAGTATGGCCAAAGCATTTGTGTAGTCTGCTCAAGGTAAAGTTGGTCTGGGAGCTGTACAAGGAACAAGTTGACACATTTCGGTTTTTTTTTTTTACGATGCTACAAGTGGGTAACATAAAACTGAGCAAACAAGACGAGCTGGGTGTCCAAAAGGAGCGGTTCCGAGACGCTAACTAAAATGTAAATGAAATAAAAATGGGTTATTGTTGGGTGGGCCTTTTTTTGGATGCACAAGTTCGAAGGAGAGTCAGCTTGTCTGTGTGTGTGTGTGTGGAAGGAATAGTGTTAACACAGAAAATGTCACGGAAATAACTGAGGATTAGATTGATGAGTTTTGCTGCTAAGCCAAACGGCTTAACCAGACGTAGTACATGGCCATGCTTCTTGTTTTTAGTGCTCAACTGTCCGGGCTGTCCGTCAACATTTTGAGGGTCCAACAGCTGGCCCTGTCATAAACTGGGCACAGCCGGTTCACCTACTTCAAATGGTTACACAGCCTTATCTTGGACAGCGACAGATCTTGGGGGTCGAGGTCGGCGACTGTCTCTACTACATTTGCGATGATAAGTTTATATAGTTGTTGTTCCTGGTGTTATCTTTTAGTTTGACAAGAGTAATTAATTTCATTACAGCTACAGCAACAACAACAACATCAACAACAACAGCAACTAAATCTTTTAGTAAAATTAATTTGCTAAAGGAAATGTTGACAGCAACAAAAACAATGTAAAAACGCAAGGACGCCAGGACTATACTATATGGTGTATAAATATATACACTAGGTGTGGACCACAAAAAAAGTAGTGTGTGTGTGCGTGTGTTTGTGTGTGTGTATTCTATATATACCACATATACATATGTACATAAACAGAAAAAAAAAATAATGTCTAACATTATCGTTGACATTTATTAGCCGCCTTCCCCTTAGTCGCAGAACTAACAAACTAAGTGAATTTTTTTGCTTCTGTCCTACAATAATGTTGCGGCTGCTGTTGTTTTTCCTATAAGCGAGGGTAGGCCGTAAAGTTGTGGAAGGCCATTTTGTTAGCTTTAGTTCCTTTAATAGAGGAAAGTCACCAAAAATGATATTATGGTAAAACTTCCACTCCAGATAAAATTAAAAAAATGTTGTTGCTTATTTGCAATAATATAAATTAATTTGAAAATATTGAGTAAATTCATTCATTGTGTGGCCATGACAACCCGTTCTCTGGGTACGGCCGACCTCAGCAGCTCTTGCCAGGCGCCTCTGCTTTGCGCGCGCCTTCTCCAATTAGAAATACCAAGGGAGGATAGGTTCTCCTCCACTTGATCTTTTCATCGGAGTCGTGGTCGTTCCCTTTGCCTTCCTTCGTCGGCTTTCGCTTCGAATACCTTTTTCGCTGGAGCATCGTTATCCATACGCACGACATATCCGAGCCAGCGCAGACGTTGTATTGTGATACGCTGGACAACATCTATGTCGTCGTAGAGCTCGTACAGCTCTTGGTTCATCCGTATGCGATAGTCATCCTCAAAACGAAAGGGACCGAAGATTTTACAAAGAATCTTTCTCTCAAACACCCCCAGCAGCAGATGTATCTGTCCGTGACACAACCTATGCTTCTGCGCCGTATAAAAGCACGGGCAAGATGAGCGTCTTGTGGAGTGTTACATTTGTTGTTCGAGAGAGGTCTCTGCTGCACATCTGCTTACTGAGACTATAGTAACGCCTATTGGCAAATGTGGTTCTTCGCTTTATCTACAGGGTGATGCAATTTTCGGTGTTAACGGCGGTGCCAAGGTACGTGAATTCCTTGACCACTTCAAAATTATAGCGGTCCACTACAACATGGGATTCCAGACGCCATGCGTCTCTGTTCGTAGACAGCTTATACTTCGTTTTGCCCTCGTTAACCACTCGACCCACTTTCGCTGATTCCTTTTCGATTACGGAAAATGCGGCAGTAACATCTCGCTTGCAACGCGCGATGATATCTGTATTATCAGCGTATGCAAGAAGCTGGACACTCTTGTTAAAGATGGTGCCTTTGCTATGTACACCGGCCTTTCGGAGTAACCCTTCCATCACGGAATTGAAGAGGTCGCATTATAGAAGGTCGCTTTGTCTGAAACCTCGAACAGTATTGAAAGGTTCGAAGAGGTTCATTCGTACCTTGACAGAGCTCATGGTGCCGCTCAGTGTCATTCTGCAAAGACGAGTCAGCTTTGCTGGAATACCGAACTCAGACATGATGGTGTATAGGCGATCCCTTATCGGGCTATCGAATGCAGCTTTGTAATCGATGAAAAGATGATGGTTATCGATCTGTTTTTCATGGGTCTTTTACAGGATTTGGCGTAGAGTGAAGATCTGGTGTATGGTGGACTTACTAAGTCTGAAGCCGCACTGATACGGTCCGATCAGTGTTGGCATATGGCTTCAGTCTTTTACATAGTACGCTCGATAGGAGCGTGTATAGTATGGCAATAAGACTGATTCCCCGATAGTTGGCGCATATCGTCGAGTCACCCTTCCTCAGTATAGGACAAATATCAGGACAATATTAAGTAAATTAGTCACATTAAAATAAAAATGTAAAATGATTATTTTTTTTAATTTAGACCCAACGCTTTAAGCTTTCAAACATACATTTTATACATTTATTTTTTGGTTCGATTTAAAGACAAGAAAATAAATCGTCTCAATTAAGTAAAAAAGCAATAATAATAATAAAGGTATAACCTATCGAAATATGGGAAAAAAATTAATTTTTGGAAAATTTCACACTAGGTGTGCCCCTTAAAACATAAATATTGGTTATTTTTTTTATGGGTTCGATTTATAGGTCAAAAAATATCGTCACAAAAATCACTTTAGTGCTTTAAGCCATAAAACATAAATTTTATGAATTTTTATTTGGTTCGATTAAAGACAAAAAAAATCGTAAAATGTACTTTTTATAACTTCATGCCTTACGGATATATTAAAAAATTTACATTTGTCTATTTTTATTTAGGTGTGAATATTCCCAGTTGGATTTTTTTTTTATTGGTAATTTGCTATAATATTTTTATTTCACTAATTAATAGTTAGTAAATTTATTTACAGATCGTAAATAAAATATGAAAACAAATATTTTTTTACATTAACCAATTAAGGTTCTTTAAAAACTGTGTTACTTTTTTTAACGTTCACAATTTTTTCAAAACGCAAAATGAAATTTTTTCCCTCTTATGCAATTAAATATTTTTTAAACATTTTAACTCTTCTCTATGATTGAAATTTTTTTTCTTTTATACATCAATCAACATTTTTTTTAACTTTTTTCCACTTCTTTACTTAGTGAAATTAAAATTTTTTCCTTGACCAAACAGCATTTTTATAACCTTTAAGACTAACATTTTGTTTTAAAAAATTGTGTTTATGTGTTTTAAATAAAATGTGATGACAAATTGTTAAAAATAATACCTAATTAAAAACCAAAAAGGCTAATTCCTACGTTGCCAGCGTTTAAATAATATTTGCAGCTAAACCATAATTAATAAATTATAAAAAAGTTGCTTCCTATTCTAAAATAATGCCAAAAAAGAGCTTCGCTTGCTGTCTAATTAAAAATTTTATTTTAATGCAAAAGTTGTAAACCGCTAATTAGGTTAGTTTGGCACTTTTGCATTTCTGCATCGAGGCACAATTTTGTAAACTATTCTGCTATGCACAAAAATGATTTGTAACTTTTTTGCTATGCCAACCCTCGTTTTTGGCATAGTATACTGTATGTGTTTGTGTGCGTGTGTACGTGTATCTGTGTTTGCTCAGCACCCTTCCATATTAAATATGCATGCGCCTGTGTGCCCGTGTGCGTGAGATTAAATATTAGTGTGAGTGTCCTGTTAGCTTTGTCACGTTTAGAAGCAACCCTGGGCCGCTGTCTGCATCAAACCTGACCAAAGTTTTTGTTGTTTTCGTTCTTTTTTGTTGTTGCTTTTTCATAATGGCTAAATATATTGTATGTTAGTGTGTGCATGTGTGTGTGTGTATCTGTGTGCGGTTTATTGTCGCCAAAAGTTTGCGTGTTATGTTATTAAATAATTTCAATAATATTCACACATATACACCTACAGCTCCAAAAACACACACACACACCCGCACACATACTCATGCACATACTTTTAAGATCCGTCCTTGGCCTGATGAACATTTTAATGGGTTGCCTTGCTTGCGCCATATCAGATTGATATGATTATGAAACTATTATATTGCACATAAATCTATTAAATTCGTTTAATATCAAAAAATAAATATTGAAATCGTTTGAGTTTAATGCAGCAGTTTATCAAGTCGACTAGGAAAATTAAATTTAAAGCAGCAGCTTAAAGTATATTTCAGAAGGACCCAGCTAGTGCTAGTTAAATTAATATTAAGTTTAGTTTAAGTACTTAATTTAATTTGAAAAAAAAAATAAAGTAAAGCAAATACAATAAAGTAAAATTAAATTAAAAAATATTTCAGATGAATCTTTCGAGATTCTTTAAACATATGCTCCATTGGCAGCTTGTGGGACTGCCACCTGAATCTCCTAAACTATTCCCATTCAATGCGGATCTAGCTCAATTGGTTATATTATCACTAATGTTTTATGGATCACAGATAATAAAGAATTTTTTTTCAAAGAAAAAATCAAACAAACTATCATATAAAATATGCTTTAACTATTAAGGAAGTCAAGTTAGTCATCTCATTATACGAGGTGTTTTCAAAAAGTATCGCAAATTTTGAATACGTATATTCGAATTTCGATTTTTTTGTGGCGCGATGTTATTACTCATATCTCTCACTTATGCCGACAAGCTCGGTCATTTTGAATGTTCACTTAATTGTTGACAGCTGCTTTGCTTGCACATGTTTTGGCTCGTCTTCGATTTTTACCTATTCAAAAAAATGGATCAAAGAACCTGAATAAAATTTTGTGTGAAAAACGAAATTAAGTGCGCGGATGCATTCCGAATGTTGACTGTGGCATTCGGAGAAGCTGCCTTGGACCGGAGCAACGTTTATCGGTGGTACAAAATGTTCTCAGAAGGCCGAGAAGATGTGAACGACGAAAAGCGTGCTGGACACCCGAGCACTTCAACAACAGACGAAAAAATTTATGAAGTGAAGAATATGGTATAGGCCAATCGTCGAATCGCCGTTAGAAAAGTGCTGAGGACGTAGACATATCGATTGGCTCGTTCCATTCGATTTTTATCACTGATTTGGGCCTGAGACGGCTCGCCGCGAAATTCGTACCAAAATTGCTCAATTTCGACCGAAAACAGCATCGCATGAACATTGCTAATGAGATGTTGGACTCTGTCCGCGACGACCCAAATTTGCTCTAGAGGGTCATAACTGGTGGCGAATCGTTGCTTTATGGTTATGACGTGGAAACCAAAGCTAAATCATCTCAATGGAAGCAGCCGTACGAACCAAGGCCGAAAAAAGTGCGCCAAGTTCGGTCGAATGTGAAAGTTTCGCTTACAAGTTTCTTCGATTGCAGGGGTGGTGTGGTGCATCATAAGTTCTTGCCACAGGGTGGAACGGTCAATAAGGAATATTACCTGCAAGTTATGCAATTTGCGCGAAGCAATCCGCCAGAAACGCCCGGATTTGTGGAAGACCAAAAATAGGCTTTTGCACCACGATAAAGCCCCTGCTCACACATCGTTTCTAGTGCGCGATTTTTTGGCCAAAAACAACACACTAATGATGCCGCAGCCACCGTATTCCCCAGATCTGGCCCCCTGTGACTTTTTCTTGTTGCCTTAACTGAAGAGGCGCATGAAAGGACGAAGCTACGCTACGATTGACGAGATAAAGACGGCATAGAAGGAAGAGCTGAACAAGAAAAAAAAAAGAATTTTTGACGTGCCTCGAAAATTGGAAAAACCGTAGGCACAAGTGTATAATATCTGATGGGGATTACTTTGAAGGGGACAAAATAGATATTCATGTATTTATTCATAATAATTTTGAAAAAACACAGAATTCGCGATACTTTTTGAACACACCTCGTATATGTACAGTGTGGCACAAAAGTCATAGTACAGCTGGCGATTTGTCAATAAAATGTGAATTCTTCCCATATTGTGTTAATTTTAAATAATTAGCTGTAAATAAAAACCACATTTCAATAACAAGTTTCCTTAAATTCTAATAAAAGCTAAAAAATTACATTAATTCAGCGCCACAAAAGTCTTCATACACTTAAACGGAATACCGAACTTACGTTTCCATTGGCAAAAGTTGCCTTACTAACTGCAAATATGACGCGTAAGGAGCTCACTATTGAAGAACGCAAAATAATTTTAAATTAACATGTAAATGATGGAAGATCGTATTCCGAAATTTGGGAAAATTTTGTTGAGACCCCGGTCAAGTAACCAAAACTATATAAGTCGTTTTTAAAAGAAGGTCGGGTAAGAAACAAGCGTATGAATGGTTGTCCGAGAAAATTAAATGATAGAGACAAACGCAGCTTTAAACCTGTTAGAGGTATTCACGCTTTGTGTTGAGTTGAGGAGTTGAGCACAAAGTCAACAGGCCAAAGCGGGAATCCCTCCTGTTGAGTTGAGGAGTTGAATTGTTGAGTTTTCTTATTCTTCGCAGAGTCTGTTTACATTTGTAAATTGGTACAAATTGAATTAAAATTCAAAAAAAAAAATCTATTGCAATTGAAACTGTAGCTGTATTACATCGATTTTTATTATTTTATTGCTGCAAAAATAAATAAATTGCTGAAAAACCAAATTTGAGTTTTTCTGAGACTTTCCTTTGTTTGTTTACGATTGTAAATTCGTACAAATTGCATTAAGATTCTAAAACTTGAACTAAAAATGCCGAGACAGAACATGAAATCCACTTTAATTGAAGCTGTAGGAAAACTGGTATTGAATAAAATCAATTTTACTGAAGGTTTGTCTTCTAAAACAATTTCATAGTAAAAAAAAGAAATTTTATTCAATGCACAAATTCATGAAGTTCTAGATAATTACATAGTTTATGAAGTTCTAGATAATCATTTAGAGGACATGAATGCAATAATATTCTCGCGTCGCACAGTGGCACGTCAGCCGCAAAAGCGTTGCAAAAATCAAAATTTCGATGTAAACGTTTTATAAATCAATACATGTATCTGATTAAGAAATTTTCAAAGAATCAAGAACTTACAAATTTTATTTAATTCGGAAGAAAGTTTAATTGCTACAGCCGCTCAAAGTTGAGTATTTTTTCCACTATAAAAAAAATCCACATTTTTAGAATAAAAATGCAAGCTTAAGGTTGTTTTGTAAAAAAACGATACATTCAATTGCAATTTTCTTGATTTCTATGAAAAGGTATATACAATTTAAATATAATGAAGGAAAATACGACCATATATCTTTTATAGTTTTTTCATTACTTCCGTTTACCTGTACCACTATATTTGGGCCACTTTTTTAACTTTGGTAGAAAAAAATATATAATATTCCAATAATTTCCTTTTTTCATTTGATACAAATATTTTGGCTATTAAATGAGATATCTGCTCTAAACAAATTGTATGCGACTTCCTGCGTCTATGGCTGTAAGACCAGTAAAAGTCTAGAAACCCAACTCCAAAATATGCCGCAGGTATAAGAAGAAGAACACGCAGTAGAAGCAGCAACTAAATTTAGAGGTTTTTGCTTATATTTTCACTTGAAAGCCTGTAACATTTAAGAAAAAGGATTTATCATCCAATTTTATGTGTTTTCAGGTAGTTCTAAAACATTTAATGTAATTTAATTTGTTCCTGTTACACGCTTTCTGGATATAGGCTTTAAAATTGTATATATTGCCTGAATACTTCAAAAACATCATAGAACACAGATTGCAGTATAAAGTATGTTAAAATATAATTAGTTAATAATATAATTCGTAAGAGTTGTTCAAAAACTAAATGAGAAGGAATTCGTTTCGGGCTTCAGAAAGGAGCTTAATGTTGAGAAAGCAAATACAGAGAAGTTTGATACCTTACAAAGCAAACAGTGCAATTTATGCCAAAATAAAAATAAAGTGGCAAAGCTCTTATCGCAACCAAGAAAATTTTAGTAAGAAAAACGAAAACTGGCTAAAAGGACTTACCCTTAATGAAAATATGTCAGAAGAACCAGAAACAGAGGAAGACCTACAAAATGTTTGGACGAGTGCTCAAATTGTATTCGAAAGAGAAAACTCGTCGATGCCACAGTCGATATAGCAACGAATTATCTTTCGGAGGTTCTATAAAAAAAAAGGAGGACGATGAAAAAACAAGGACGCCTATAGCAAAAGCGGTTGCCTATGGCAGCCCTTTGCGACTTAAAAGGATTAAGGAAAGCATACCCACACCGCCAAATTTAAAACTACATCAGAAATAACTGGAGTGGATCAAGAAATTATCAATAGATTGGTTAATTTAAATATTCTTAACTGCAAGGAAACAATTAACGGCAGCAAATTTGGTGAATATTCGACTAAGACTGCAGAGCTGCTAATGGAAAGATATCCGGGAAAGAAACTAGCTTCCACACTTCAAAAAAATTGTCAAATGACCAATCTTTAATAGAGTATCATTGCCTACTCATTGGGGAGATGTCAGTGAAGCCCAGGAGTCAAGAAACAAGGATTATACAAAATTCAGAGCCATAAATACTTGTAAAATATCAAGATCAATGGAAAACCAGGATATATGTTGAATATGTACAATATGATGCCAGCCTTTTCGGATCCACTAGTTGCATCCCTTAGACATGTGAGATCCAAAACAGAATTGAAAAGTTATTCAAAAGCAAAGCTAAGTCGTTTAGATATCCTCTCAAATGTAAATGTGAATGATTATTTTACAAAAAACTACTGATATAGCAATTTTTGTTATATTATAAACAAAAAGTATATCAAAATTTTCTTCATAAATTTGGCAAATATGGCACAGGCAACAAAACCCAACTTCAACAACATATTGCGCAGCTCTCATATATCGTATCAGCATATATGAGTACTTATTTAAAAGCCCAAACATATTCCTTTAAATTACAATTTATTTTATTTTATTAAAATATAAAATATTGAAATTTAATTCATAAAAATATTTCAATTGGTTTAGAAGATATGATTTTTGCAACGGATTTTCAGCATCCGTGCTACTGTGCTACGCTTTTCTGCACCCAATGTCCAATACCCGGTGTTGAACAACTTTATACTATGGTATACTCACTATATTATTATATCTCACGAACTAATACACACAAACACATCGCAATAGGCTTAAAGTCTCCGTATTGACAATCTCTAACCCATGCAAAAAATTTCATGAGAATCGGTCCAGCCGTTTCGAAGGAGTATGGGCACTAACATTGTGACACGGGAATTTTATATATAGATATTACATAATTTAAAAATATATTTATTATTATTTATTATTTCCTTGACAAGAACAATATAACTGTAGTTGTCGCTCTTATACAGAGCATAGGGCGGAAACAAACTCCTTCCATCGATTTCGGTTGCGAGCGAGTGTTTTCAGTTGTCGCCACGATCGTTGCGACTCATTCCGCACTGTTCTTTCCCATGTCATTTTAGGCCTTCCTCTTCTTCTAGAACCTTGCGGATTCCACTCCAGCGCCATTTTTGTTATATTATTTTGATCCTTCCGTAGGGTGTGACCGATCCAACGCCATTTTCTATCTTTTATTTCAACTTGAATTGGCTTGCTTTCGGCCAAAGTAAGTAGGTCTTCGTTGCTGATGACGTTCGGCCAGTATATGCCACAAATTCTCCTTAGGCAGCGGTTTACGAAGACGCGTAATTTATTTGTGGTGGTGTTTGTAACTTTCCAAGTTTCGCACCCGTATAAAAGAACCGTTTTTACGCTTGTATTGAATATTCTAAGTTTTGTGCCATATTTTGCTAAGTTTGTAGAGCGCGTGGCGTGCTTTGTTGATTCTGCTGTTGATGTCTGCTTCAGCTCCGCCATCCTTCGTGATCATACTACCAAGATAACAAAATTGTTCCACATCCTCTATTCTTAAGCTTTTCCCGTTGTGCTGAATTGTTAGAGGCGTACTGATGCCGGTTTGTATGCGCATTAGTTTGGTTTTGGAGAAGTTGATTTTAAGACCTACTCGTTGGGCGTTCTGCATTAGAGCATTTAGCTTGTTGTTTAACATATATGTTCGAAGCTATGTGCGAGAAGGCAAATGTCGTCGGCATAGTCGAGATCTCCAAGAACCTCGAACGGACCCCATTGTATGCCTGTGTGACAGTCTTGATTTGTTTTCTTCATGACCATATCCAAGACTGCAAGAAAGAGCAGAGGCGACAAGGCGCAGCCTTGTCGGACGCCTTTTTTCAGCGGAAAAGCTCGACCTTTCTTTCCTTTATAGCGCACGGCACATGTTGAATTGTCGTACAGGGCATTAATTAAGTTGATTATATGCTCGGGGACTCCCATGGTTGTAAGGGCATCCCATATTGCGTCCCAGATCACTGTATCAAAGGCACGTTCGAAGTCTATAAAAAGAAGAAAGAGGGGAGATCACCACTCGACAGACTGTTCTACAATTATTCTTAGTGAGTTTATGTGGTCAATGCAGGATCTATTAGGTCTGAATCCATTTTGTTCGCGCCGCAGAACTGTATTTAATGGGCCGCTGATTCTGTTCAAAATGATTGCAGTTATAATTTTTTGGGTAGTGTTTAGCAATGTGATCCCCCTGTAGTTTTTGCATTGACTTAAGTCTCCCTTCTTTGGGATTGGGATTATAATGCCTTCAGACAGTGTGTCCGGGAATAAACCTGTGCTCCAAAATTCCCTTATAAGCGGCGTAAACGCTTGTGCAGCTACTACCGGATCAGCTTTAAACAGCTCTACAGGGACCCCATCAGGGCCGGCAGATTTGTTATTTTTGAGGCCACTTATAGCTTTTTCCACCTCATTGACATTCGGTGCTGCTGTTGAAATCTCTCTCATTGGGTTTCTGCGGGACGTCGTGCCCTCGTTTGTATACGGGATAGATGGTTGGTTGTCTTCGAAAAACTCACTCCATGTCTCCAGTTGTCGGTCAACAGTGGTTGCTAAGTTGCCTGAGCTATCTTTCAATGGCGGGTTTGTCTGTTTTTCTCCCGTGATTTCTTTTATGCGCTCATAAACTGCTTTTAGGTTACCAAGTCTTGCTGCTGCTTCTATGTCTTGGGCTTGTTCATTTAAGAAAGTTTCTTTATCTTTACGGGCACTTCTTTTAACTCTTCGTAATATATTTATGTATGTACTATTTTTTGTTAACATTTTGTATCTTATTTGCCATGATTAAAATGTTCTACTTAAATAATAAATAAAGCTTGAATTATTTATTTGTATCCTGTAAAAAAGTATTAGCCGAACTTTTGGAATAAATAAATTTGATTGTTTTGACGCTTTTTGATTTTTGTATATAAATTAATAAATTCGAGTGTCTTCAGTCCTGTGTCCAACGCTGTTCTTTATGTTTGTAGTTGGAAAGCTTATTATAGCTTTCCTATCACTAGCCTTGTGGCTTAGCAATAAAACAGTATAATTATTAACGGCTATAGCCGGAATAATATGTTTATTAAGTACAATTATATTCGAAGTAAAATATGCTTGACACAGAGCACAACCTTTCTGTGAACTGCAGCGTTGCCATCTTAACAAACATTGAAACCATGCAAAACGATATATATCGCCAATAAATGGACAGGCGCTGCCGGACCTTTTCATATGTCATCGGACCTTTTCATATGTCATGTTTGTTAACTTAGTAGACTTTTTCTCATTAGTCATTTTGGATTTATTGAAACAGCAGTAACCAATTTTAACAAAGCGAACAAAATATTTAAGCAGTTTTTTAAAAAATTTGTTCTGCAATCTCCAATATGCTTATTGAAAACCATACGGAAGATCATGGTCAAAAAGAAGAGGATGATGATACTAAGCCAAAGTTTTTATCCAGATTCGAGTGCCCCATTTGTTGGAGCCTATTAGAAGAGCCGATGGCAACCCCTTGTGGCCATGTTTTCTGCAAGATTTGTCTTGGTATCTGGTTGAATATGCGTGGAACGTGCCCCCAGTGCCTTGAAGAGGTTTACAACGCCGAACTTTACGAATTTTAGTTTTTATTTTGCAAAAATGTATGTGTTAAACCAACGAGCTTTTTCGCCGGCCGTGCATAACTAAACGATAATTATTTAATTTGTGTACAATGTTTTTGTTTATTTATTATTTATTTTATTATTATATATATCGGCGGCTTAGCTGGTAAGGCCGAATTAAACGCGCTGGGCGGAGTAGGCTTGACCTGAGTGCACTGGGCATGCGGTAAGAACTGATCTTAGATTGATTAAAACAAGAGCCGATAGCGGCTGCGCTTGGCTTCCATATGGCAAGCGACAAAGCGACAAAGCGACAAATGAGATAAGAGATGATAAGCAAATAACTGTTACAATAGTTGCTCTTACATAATATCGCTGCGCAGAGCGATTTACATATGTTATTTATGATTTGACATGGGCGGGTAAATAATTTTGCAGCTTGGGTTCGGCCATATCCGAACAGTGTGTTTATTAATAATTACCAAATAATAATGCATATGGAAAGTTAAAGAATCCACTCTTTTACACTAAAACAAACTGATTTATTTGGAATGGTTCTTTTTTTTTGTAACATTCAGCAAAAAGATTTTAGGTCCGCTGAAAAAGTTTTCTGCTACTAACAAGAACATCACTCTCGGGAGGAACCATCATCATTTCAAAAACAAAACCAACAGGTTCAAGGATTCGTGCAGCTCAATATTTTTATGCTCTTTTTAAAGTTTACTTGTTATGCTAAAATATAATTTTGTCACACCTAATAAATTAAACCATTAAAATTAATATTAAAAAATTTACAATATTTAGTCACCTATTTATTCAAGACTAATAAGTCCTAACCAATCTGCATTAGATATTCAAGCAACGATTTCCGAAGCGACCAAGGATTATGAACTAGCATTTGGTACTGACTTTTTCCCAATTTACTACTTCATCGCGTTTTTTTAGAGGTTTGCAACTTTGAGTTGGCAACACTGCTTTATCTGACAACCCATTTTAGTGCTGATACTTGCTTTTTTAGACTTACACCAGACCATTAATAAAATAATAGGCTAGGTTAGGTTAGGTTACACTGGCCGGCCACAACAGAGTGCAGCCTAGCATAGACCTTTTGGTCCTTAGCTGTGCCAGATTTGAGGTTATTACGCAAAGTGATGGTCGGTTAAGAATTTTACTTTTTTAGCGAAATTAAGTAGCCGCCCAACTTGCAGCCTGGCCACCTCTTCTGGACCGACAAACGCTGGTTCTCCTAGGGTGGTCAAACGATGTCTAGAGATGGCTGGGCAGTCGCAGAGTACGTGTGCTAGGGTCTCAGGGACTTCCGGATCCCTGCAGATCCTGCATAATTCGCTTGCTGTTAATCCCATCCTATGCGCATGCTTCGCTAAAAGGCAGTGTCCTGTTAGCACACCCGTGATGGTCCTGCATTCAGTGCGTGAGAGTTTCATTACAAAGTTACTTTGTTTTCTGCCGTAATGAGCCAGCATGATTTTCGCTGTGTGACAGCTGTCTAGATTTTTCCATCTAGCTTCAGCTCTGCGCTTCATGTTGCACTCCAGCTTAACGTAGAGATGTTTGATCGGTCGGCGTACGTCGTGTATTTGTCCCTCCGGAAGCTCAACACCCCTTTTGGCAATTGCATCCACCATTTCATTCCCCATTATGCCTTTATGTCGAGGCACCCAGTAGATATGCAGTTTGCGAGCCGCAGCTAATCTCTGGATGACTGCCTGGCATTCAAGGACGTGGAAGGAGGATGTACAGTGCGATACAATAGTCTTGATAGCGGCTTGACTGTCTATAAAGAGGTTAATCTTTGTTCCAGTTGAAGTGTTGGTGAATGCCTGCTCAGCCGCCTTCATTGCGGCGAATACTTCAGCCTGGAAGATGCTGCAATGGTCCGGATGCCTGCAACTTTGACTTACATTAAGCTCGGAGCAGTATACTCCAGCACCAACGCCCTTTTCCATCTTTGAGCCGTTAGTTAATAGGTTATAGGTAAGGACTGCCGGATTCAGTACCATAACCTCGAATTAACAAATTTTCAATGAAATTTAATTTCAATTTCAATATTAATCTACTTAAAAATTTGTACATTTACAAGTAAAATATGGCTTAAGGCACCATCCGAATTCGCTTGCATGGCCGGTCATAGACCAAGAAGACATCTAAAACGACTTCACCCAAACGACCTCAGAAGGCGTGTCCTATCATAGAATATACTTGATTTTTTAAAATATTGTGTATATAGAGTAATCAAAGCCATACCACACAAAAAGCTATATTGAGTGTATAGTGACTTACTTTGTTTTTATTATAAATGTTGAATTACAACCCTTAGAATCAAGGGTTGATTGCCAATAATAAAAATTCGAGAAAAAAAATAAATAAATGTAAATTCTTTGATGTCGTTTCTACGAACATTTGCTTTGGGAGTACAATCTTTAAATTAATTTTAAAACAAAAATATTATATAATGTAATATGCGGACTACTTTGGGATACACTGTACCACTAGCTTGCAATTAAATCCGGTATACTGCTTAAGGATACAAAGTGACATTTGATAGCCAAATAAGATTACAATACTTACGTAAGCAACAACCTCTGAAACACACCTATGGTGGCTATATAATGTAACCACATATCAAAAAAGTAAAATAAACTTGTCTTCTATGGAATAATAAGGGATCTAATGTGAAAGTAGCTCTTATCATCTCTGAGATCTAGGCGTTCATACGGACAGACAGGCTGTCGAACATGGGTATATCGACTTCTCTAGTCACCCTGATCATATTTTTGGTAACTTTGAGGGTTCTCCGACGACTCCTTTTGTGTGTTACATACATTTTCGGCTTGCACAAACTTAATATACCCTTTGTACCATACCGTAGAGAGTATATAAACTAAGCCAAGCGTTTGGTCACACAACTTGTTGAAAAGTAGAAAACTAGCATACGAACGATACTTATAGTCCGTGAATTCGATAGTTTAAGTTTTGATTTCAATAAAGTATTATATTTATTTTATTATTATCATAGCCCGCTATCTATTATTATATATATTATATCAACGCAACCAGCTCCCAAGATTTTGCAAAGAATTTTTTCCTCAAACACCCCAAGAGCAACTGCAGGCTTCAACACTGGAAGGATGACGGTCTTTTCAATATTAACTTCATCTGTCGAAAGAGAGCTCAGCTATTCATTTGCCTACTAAGCCCTGTTAGCAGGAGTTATCCGTCGTGATTCTTAGCTGACAGCAGGAAGGAGTTTGTATACCTTGGCAACAACAAAAATGTCAGCCTGGAGATTAAGCGATGGATAACTCCTGCTAATAGGGCTTAGTAGGACTATAAGTATCCTTCGTATACTAGTCTTAAACTGAACTGATTTATGCTGTTGCATTAATTAAAAAGGAAACCTCCGATTCTTGGATGGTTCCCATGGATTTATGCTGAGCTGGCCTGGTTCCCATGGATTATGCTGTGCTGGTTTGTTTACATTTTAGGTTTTTCCTTACAAGTCAGAACTGTCCAAGATTTTAATTACGCAGATCTGCAGATTGTTTATTATTGCATGTGCGATCCCGGCA
>JBAMAX010000262.1:0-25381 GCA_037043745.1 Chymomyza amoena
ATCTTTTTATACCCTGTACCGTATGGTCCAAGGGTATATTAAGTTTGTGCAAGCCGAAAATGTATGTAACATATAGAAGGAGACGTCGGAGACATCCCAAAGTTACCTAAAATATGATCAGGGTGAATAGAGAAGTCGATATACCCATGTCCGTCTGTCCGTCTGTCCGTCTGTCCGTCCGTCCGTCTGTCCGTCCGTCCGTCCGTCCGTCCGTGTGAACGCCTAGATCTCAGAGATGGTAAGAGCTAGAGTTACCAAACTTTCACATTAGATCCCATATTATTCCATAGGAGGCAAGTTTATTTTATTTTTTTGATATCGGGGTTAAATTATATAGCTCCCATAGGGGTGTTTGAGACGACCTCGACAAAAAAAAGCGTTTTAGATGAATAATTCGTTTGTTTATAAAGATATCGTAACCAAATTTGGTATTCGAAAGTTTTATCTAGTTCCCAATCACTGTACCAAATTTGATCGAAATCGGTTGACTATATCATATAGCTCCCATAGGACCGATCGGCCAAAATAACTTTTTTAAAGAAAAATTCGCTATATTTCGTTTTTTAATTAAGATATCGTAACCAGATTTGGTGTTTGGAAATTTTGTAGACCACTTAAGCAATGTGCCAAATTTGAACAAAATCGGTTGACTATATCATATAGCTCCCATAGGTCCGATCTTCCAAAAAATCGATTTTTTAACAAAATTTGTTGTGTTTGGTTTGTTTGTTAAGATTTTGGGACCAAATTTGACATTCGTGAGTATTTTATAGTTCCTAAGCACTGTACTAAATTTAATCCAAATCGTTTGACTAGATCATATAGCTCCCATAGGACCAATCGGTCCAAAAACACGTTTTTTATACAAAATTCGATGTGTTTTGTTTGTTTGTAAAGATATTTAAAATAAATTTGGCATTCATATCTTTTTTAAGGTATTTAGGCACTGTGTCAAATTTTATTGAAATCGGTTGACTATATCATATAGCTCCCATAGGAACGATCAGTCAAAAAAAAAATGTTTGCTTAAAAATTCTTCTGTTTTTGGTTTTTTGTGCAGAAATCAGACTTTATTACAAGCTAGTGGTACAGGGTATCCTAAAGTCGTCCACGCCCGACTTTACGTCCGCCATTTTTTAATATTTATATGCTCCTTCTGACAAAATACATATGTCAACGCTTTTTCCAATCTTCGAAACATTTTTCAGGCATAGGCGTTGGCCGGGGCATTCAGCTCACTCGTCGCATTCTGTTTTATGGTGGAGTCAAAACGGGTTCCTGGAGTGAAGCTTATGAAAAGTCACACGGGGCCAGATCTGGCCTGTACGGTGCCTGGTCGATGGTTTTTATCGAATTTTTTGCCTTAAAAGCTTTCACAATCGTGGCTCGATGAGATGGCACATTATCGTCGTGAAAAATCCATGAATTGTCTGCCCACAATTCCGGCCGTTTGCCCCTCTGGAACGTATTCATATTGCACCATACCACGAATATCAAAGAAAACCATGAGCATCACCTTGATTTGTGAGCGACTGTGGCGTGGTTTTTTCAATTTCGGCTCATTTTTTCAAGCCATTTGGACGATTGTTGACTTGTTTGCATCTCGTACTTGTAGACCCATGTCTCATCACCAGTTATGATGCTTCCCATAAAGTTTGGATCAAAATTTTCACGATCCAACATGTCCATTGCGATCTGCATCCGTTACTTTTCTTGAAGAAAATTCAGTTGGACCGAAGCAAGCCGAACGGCAACGCGTAGCGTACTCAAATTTTTCACTAAAATCAGTCGAGCCATTTCACGAGACATGTTGAAGTCCCGAGCTAACTCTCTAACACGATCTCTATGACGATTTTCGAGGACGGTTTCCCTTACTTTTTCAAAGTTTTTGTCGGTGGTAGAGGTGGAGAACCGGGCGGAACGGAACGCGTCTTCTAGGGTCTCCCGTCCATCCTTAAACGCTTTATACCACTTGTGTTTTCAATAAAACAGACTCCCCATAAGCCTTCTGCAACATTCGAAGCGATTCCGCGCACAAAATATCGTACAAAACACAAAATTTGAGATAAACTGAAGTTTTTTTGGTTTTTTCTTAAATTAATGATAAATATTATATTAATGATGAATTTTTCTTTGAAAAGCGTTAAATTGTCTGAAAAATGCATAGCTTTAAGTTTCTTAGCAAAATTATTCGCCAATAAAATAAAAACAACAAAATTTAAGTTACCTGCCTTTTAAGGATAGCTGCCTCGCAAGTCAGTGCAACCTACTGGAGGCAGCTAGCAAATTATACTGTATACAAATTTTTTCATTTGAATATATAAATTTGAATAATATAAAAAAAAAAAATCGCTGCTGATACTTAGCAGTTCTCGGAATAGCGCCTTTTCATTGCGACGCTTAGACTCCAGGGGTGCCAATGGTTTCACCATTTTTTTTTTATCAATCCTTGAAGCTGATGGGTTTCCAGCTCGTTGATCGTCTTTATACAAACATGTCTACTCCTGTTCTGAACACCCTTCATTGGTTTGAGCTACAGAAATTCAGTCATACAATTGTACTTTTTGATCCTCTAGCAAACGGAATTATACGGCTTTCATATGTAGCAAATACTATAAATAAAAAATACATAAGTGTAGATACAAAATTTTTATCAGTTTATTGACAAAATATCTACAAATTATATTACAGATAGGTAAAATAGTGAAAACTGCACTCTTATAGTCTCTTTATCAGAAACTTAAATAATATTCGATTACACTTACAATCAACTTAAATATCATCACAAAATACATTATTATTATGAAGCGAAAATGAAAATATTTATCGCCGAAAATAAGTGAAGCGGGCCACTTTTTTGGCGATCTTCTCCGATTTTGATGATTTTTACACAGTTGGTAGGATTATATGCACGTCGTTTAAGTCCACCTCATTTCAAAAATAAACGAAAAACTTTTAAATTTTTATGAATATTATTAAAAGCGGATTTTCTACAGAAAGGAAGAACAAAGCGAGTTGAAAGCAAACGACAGTCGCGTTACTCATACGCCGCATGTGCTACGTACAAATGAATATATCAATTTAAATTGTCTTCCTTATTGAATTATTTGCAACCCCAGGACAGCATAAGTTCTCTACTGCTCCTGCATCATTTGTTGAAGGTAATGCCCACTGTGCTTTTGCCGTGTTTCTATCAGATTAAAAATTCAATAATGATTTAAATATAAATGCATTTTTCGTTTTATTTTTTATTATACCCTGTACCGTATGGTCCAAGGGTATATTAAGTTTGTGCAAGCCGAAAATGTATGTAACATATAGAAGGAGACGTCGGAGACACCCCAAAGTTACCTAAAATATGATCAGGGTGAATAGAGAAGTCGATATACCCATGTCCGTCTGTCCGTCTGTCCGTCTGTCCGTCCGTCTGTCCGTCCGTGTGAACGCCTAGATCTCAGAGATGGTAAGAGCTAGAGTTACCAAACTTTCACATTAGATCCCATATTATTCCATAGGAGGCAAGTTTATTTTATTTTTTTGATATCGGGGATAAATTATATAGCTCCCATGGGGGTGTTTGAGACGACCTCGACAAAAAAAGCGTTTTAGATGAATAATTCGTTTGTTTATGAAGATATCGTAACCAACTTTGGTATTCGAAAGTTTTTTATAGTTCCCAAACACTGTACCAAATTTGATTGAAATCGGTTGACTATATCATATAGCTCCCATAGGAACGATAGGACAAAATAACTTTTTTAAAGAAAAATTCGCTATATTTCGTTTTTATACCCTGTACCGTATGGTCCAAGGGTATATTAAGTTTGTGCAAGCCGAAAATGTATGTAACATATAGAAGGAGACGTCGGAGACATCCCAAAGTTACCTAAAATATGATCAGGGTGAATAGAGAAGTCGATATACCCATGTCCGTCTGTCCGTCTGTCCGTCCGTGTGAACGCCTAGATCTCAGAGATGGTAAGAGCTAGAGTTACCAAACTTTCACATTAGATCCCATATTATTCCATAGGAGGCAAGTTTATTTTATTTTTTTGATATCGGGGTTAAATTATATAGCTCCCATAGGGGTGTTTGAGACGACCTCGACAAAAAAAATAAGTTTTAGATGAATAATTCGTTTGTTTATGAAGATATCGTAACCAAATTTGGTATTCGAAAGTTTTTTATAGTTCCCAATCACTGTACCAAATTTGATCAAAATCGGTTGACTATATCATATAGCTCCCATAGGACCGATCGGCCAAAA
Source organism: Chymomyza amoena (assembly GCA_037043745.1). Classification (NCBI taxonomy): domain Eukaryota; kingdom Metazoa; phylum Arthropoda; class Insecta; order Diptera; family Drosophilidae; genus Chymomyza; species Chymomyza amoena. The sequence goes on from JBAMAX010000262.1 coordinate 4,268, forward strand.
TAACTTTTTTAAAGAAAAGTTCGCTCTATTTCGTTTTTTAATAAAGATATCGTAACCAGATTCGGCGTTTGGAAATTTTTTACACCACTTAAGCAATGTGCCAAATTTGAACAAAATCGGTTGACTATATCATATAGCTCCCATAGGTCCGATCTTCCAAAAATCGATTTTTTAACAAAATTTGTTTTGTTTCGTTTGTTTGTTAAGATATTGGGACCAAATTTGACATTCGTGAGTATTTTATAGTTCCTAAGCACTGTACTAAATTTAATCCAAATCGTTTGACTAGATCATATAGCTCCCATAGGACCAATCGGTCCAAAAACACGTTTTTTATACAAAATTCGATGTGTTTTGTTTGTTTGTAAAGATATTTGAAATAAATTTGGCATTCATATCTTTTTAAGGTATTTAAGCACTGTGTCAAATTTTATTGAAATCGGCTGACTATATCATATAGTTCCCATAGGAACGATCGGTCAAAAAAAAATGTTTGCTTAAAAATACTTCTGTTTTTGGTTTTTTGTGAAGAAATCGGACTTTATTACAAGCTAGTGGTACAGGGTATCCTAAAGTCGTCCGCGCCCGACTTTACGTCCGCCATTTTTTAATAAAGATATCGTAACCAGATTTGGCGTTTGGAAATTTTTTAGACCACTTAAGCAATGTGCCAAATTTGAACAAAATCGGTTGACTATATCATATAGCTCCCATAGGTCCGATCTTTCAAAAAATCGATTTTTTAACAAAATTTGTTGTGTTTCGTTTGTTTGTTAAGATATTGGGACCAAATTTGACATTCGTGAGTATTTTATAGTTCCTAAGCACTGTACCAAATTTAATCCAAATCGTTTGACTAGATCATATAGCTCCCATAGGACCAATCGGTCCAAAAACACGTTTTTTATTTAAAATTCGACGTGTTTTGTTTGTTTGTAAAGATATTTGAAATAAATTTGGCATTCATATCTTTTTTAAGGTATTTAAGCACTGTGTCAAATTTTATTGAAATCGGTTGACTATATCATATAGCTCCCATAGGAACGATCGGTCAAAAAAAATTTTTGCTTAAAATTTCTCTGTTTTTGTTTTGTGAAGAAATCGGACTTTATTACAAGCTAGTGGTACTAGGATATCCTAAAGTCGTCCGCGCCCGACTTACGTCGCAGTTTTTTTACTTATTTGGCCCATGATATGAAAGTGCAAGCGAGCGAGTTATTTTTAACTCTTAAATCGTACAAAATTATGCGCAAGTTCAAAAGGATAAAGCTCACAACATTTGTTGTTGTTTTAGTTGGAGTAAAGTCCATCGCCGGATATAATGTCACTTAATTTAAATGCACTCAGTTGGGCAAGCATGGAACTCTCAAGTGTTAAAGTAAATGTTTCAACAGCTTAGGGCTACAAAGATTCAAAAAACATATTTTTGCTGCAGAATTATGGATAATTAAAAAAAAAGTCATTAAAAGTACACGTCCATGTACACGGTAGTACATACACAATTTTTAGAAGACTTATAATGGCTTCCACAAAAGTATCCGAGTGTCTTATAAAAGGGATTGTAAAAATATTTTTCTGAAAATAAGATTAAAATGAATGACTAAATTATAGAGTTAATTTGCTTTGGCGGCTATTTTGAAATATCAAAAATTTCCTACGGCTTAAAAGAGAACAAATTTTAAGTCAAAAAATTCGTAATAATTTAAGTGTTAGGAGGAGGTGGCTGCTGTGACACAAAATAACCCATATATACATTAGAGTAAAATGATTGTAGTGACTGAAAAACTTTAAAAGTTCCTGTGGTTCATTCCAAAAACTTTTCCGAACGTATTATTGAAACTAGGACTACAAAAAAATTTCGATATTGCAACAAAACTTTACATAACACGATTGTCACACTTGTGTGAATTTGTTTATTTCTATTGGCTTTGAAATTCACGAAATGTGGCGAATATCCACGAAGTATTTAACTTTAAACATTGTTTTAATGGAATACCAAGCTTCAAGCTGTTCGAAATTAGGATGCGTGTGGATTTTAGATGCTGCATCAAACGTATATATCAATTTCATCACTTTCAAAATAAAAAATTAATTACAAGTTTGCAATTCTCAGTATCTAGATATGGTTAAGAGGCAATTTGTATTGATTTTTAAGATCACAAATGAAAACATTTCGAAATAAAAATTTATACATAAAATTATACTTGTGGCCGTCGGTGACGTAAGTGGTAGCGTACTCGCATCTAAAACCGAAGGTCGGTGGTTTGATTCCCTGCAGTAGCACTGGTGCATTTTCCTAGCACTGGCATCGCTAGCTCAAAGACGCTATTTGCCATGAAAGTCTCTATTAAATTAAATTAAAGATACCGCCGTTCGGATTCGGCTACAAACTGTAGGTTCCTATTCTGTTCGAACAGTTATTAATAGAGATCCCCATGCCCCTCCAAGAGGTGAGGCAGGAATTTATTTTTATATCATATTAAAACCAAAGTAAAATAACCAAAGTAGGCATTGTAAAGACAATAATCTTAGTAGCATGTATTTAAAAATACTATAAACAGTTTATTTCTAATTTTTGGCCTTAACGTAACATAACAAATATTTATATTTTGGATTTTATCAAATCAAATTTATTCAATATTAACTGCCGGTTGACGACTTTCCGAGGCATTTGGCATTCCGATATAAACATTATTGCAGCTGCCTGTAACGATCCCCATTAGAAGATTTTCAAGACCAGCCGCCATTGCTAACACTGAATTGTTAGGATTTGTTGGAATCCTATAGCCAGCTATCCTTTGTCGTTGCCTACCAGGCCAAACTTAATATTCAAGTACCAGGCACTAGCTGCTCCGGCGGCATCGGGTGAAGATTCGTCTGGATATACTTTGCACTAAATCAACAATAATGGGCACGCAATTATGCTGCACATTTGTGCATATGGAAGAAACCAGGCCCTCCTCTACTGTGCCTACAGAACCTTATGTTTCATAATCAACGAGTTCTATTAAAAATAATAAAATTGTAAAGTGTTTTTTAATTATTTCTTGAATGGAGTTAAGCAAATATTGGAGGAGTTGAAGAAAGAGCTTTGTTTGTTGCATAAGAAACAATCAATTAATTACCTTTTTATTATTGACCGAAGGACTTACTGCTTGTAAGATATATTTAACAAAAACAAAGAAGTTAAAAGGTTATATAACAGCATTCAAGAATGATATTTATTTCCTTAATTGTATCCATATGAATTAGCTTGGCTTTTACGCGTAAAGGATTTTCTACCAATCGTCTTCTGTTAAAATAATTTATGAAACAAATATTAATCATATAAGTAGTTTGAAAATATCTTTTCGTATTTTATATGTAATGTAGCTTAAATGAAAAAGTCTATGAAAAACATTTTGCAAGAGTAAATAAATATTGCTTCTTAAATTCTTTAATTAATTATTATTAGTTGCCAAAAATGTCAAAATCAAACTTTTCATATTCGGTTGGTCACTTTTACCTTTTACAATGAGGCCTTGTTAGGGCTGCTCGAGTCATTTTTGCCTTTAGGCAAAGTGAACACCCCCATTGGAAACTATCTCTAAAATCTTTCTTAAAACTGTGACGAATTGCTCGTGAATAGAAAATTGATTGATAAAGGATTAGACTTTTTTTTTTTTCTCACCAGTAACTTTTTTTTTATTCGATTGCCTGTATTGTACTCGTATTTACAAAAAATAATTAAAAAATTTTTGAAAGGTTGCTCTGGTGCATTGGTCTAAGAGGGCTTATCACATTTTTTAAACTGGACTGCACTTGAATTTATTGCTTTTATGCTTCTTTAAAATTTTAAAAAACCAAAAACTTTAAAAATCACCCTTTACAGCTACCTATTGTATTTCTAAAATTGTTGAAATAGTTGCAAATTTCCCAATTTGCTTGACATGCTTTGGTAAAGTTTTCTACAATATTATATCATAAGGAACAATGAATCGTATAGAGCCCTTGCATTTAACTTTTGTTTTAAGGTAGGTAGTTAATAATCCCGATCCCTCCCCTCCTCGCAGCTTCATTGCTATTTGCAGTTGTCTGCTTTATGCTCTATAGAGTCCTGCGGCTGTTAAAGCAACAAAAATTCGCAAGCTCGCTTGAGGTATTTGTATCCCTGGCCACTTTTATCCGCCAACCTGTTTCGTACCGGGCTTGTCACGCACTTGTCGACATAGTCGCCATTGTCACCATTTTCGCCATTTTGTCAATGTAAACAATTTAATTTGCTTAGTTGGCATTATTTTTGCCATTCATAAAATTGTTGAGCGTAAAACTTGAACCAAAGTTATGGGGGCGTCACTTGTAACATTTCCTACACTGCAGCAATCGATTGAAACTCTTGATAGTTTTTAAATATTTGTCACTCCAAGAAATCTCAAGAATTGAATTTTTTCAGCTAGGTTTCGGTTTATTTGAAATACCGAAATCTTCGAAACTTCGATATATTTCTTACTAAATGCGCTGTGCAATAGTTTCATTGAATCCAGTCTAGAGTCAAATGAGAACTAAGGTCCTTACGTCTATAAATAGTTTATAATTGAATATATATTATAGTAATATATATGTACGTCCAGTCTTAGGTTTTTTCTTGCGTCTGGAGAAAGGCTATTGGTGAAACAACACAAGGTCAACATCATTTTGTTTGCTATGCTTACATGGTTAACTCGTAGATCAGTCGAAAATATCAAATGTAAAATTTTAAATCAATATTTGAAACGTTAATTTTTAGGTTAGGTTTAGTTCCCATCAGACGTTTAGAACGCAACCATTTTGATCGGCTCCCTAGCTACCGATAACAAATAGCGATGTTAGAGAAAGCAAGCTAAAAATTGCATAATTGTCAATATGTTCAAAGATCAAGATCACAACAATTCATTTCTTGCAACTAAAAATGTTCCAGGGCCTCTAAATTTTTAATATTCGAAAAATAGTCGAAGGTCAAATTTTCCTCAGAGTTTCAAGTAAAGAACTTTAAAGTTTAAGTTTTTAAATTTTTTGTTGTATAATTTGTTTAATTACTTGAGCATCAATCCATATGATACTAGTAGATCTATTAGGTTTTAGCATAGAAGTCTTAACGCTCTAATACTCATTTAAAAAAATTTTCTTTATGAATGGTCGATAATTTTGATCGAATTTACTTTTCAGCTTCTCAATTAAAAAGTGCCCTTAGTTTATCTGTAAGGTGACAAAATCAATAGTATTAAAAGATTCTGGTATTATTTTTTGTTGTGGTCAATAAAACTATTTTTATTGACATCTCAGAGCCTCAGAAAAGGACACATGTGCTGTGCCTATAAAAAAAAGTATCTTTAAAAACTTTAATCGAATCTTTGCTAGATAAATAAATGCATTTTTCGTTTTTTTTTTTTTAATTTTTTACTGTATTTGGCCCACTCTATGGATCCTACTTCTTCGATGCAAGTAAAACACAATTAACGTGTTAGTCACAGAATTTGTTTAAATGATTTCTGATTTCCGTCACAATTATATGCAGAGTTAGACAAATACCTGCTCTTTCAAATCAATAGACAGTAAGCCACGTTTTCACCTTGCTTTCACAATGCTCAATACCCCGACATACTTACAAAAGCCACGACAATACCAAACAAAATAAGAAAGCAAATTTAATACATACATTTAATATAGCAAAATCATTTACCAATCTGCAATGCGATTACGAACTTGGAACAAGTTATATATTTAATGGGACAATATGCTAGAACATGCTTAAGGAATGTCAACCATATTCTGGAAAGTCTATTAAACGATAATGTATAACTGCTAAATATAAATCTGTTATTACTTTAAAGGATAACACATTTACTAAAGAAAATTTTCAAGACAAAAAATAGCGTTTTCGTTTAAGGATATTTAAAACTATGTGTTGCATCAATTGACTCATTAACTTTGGCCAGGAGACGATTTTCTAAATGCAGAGACCGAGGAACATTTTTTTTAACCCATTTATTATAAATTTAACTAAAAAATTAAATAATTTTTAAGCGTTGATGTTGGGAATATATGTATTTTTTGATTTCGATAAGATATGAGATAGGATAATGGATATCTTTTTATAAAATGTCGTTTAACGATTCTTGAGGTCTGGTTGTTCATCCTACTTGAGGAAATATTTTGATATAAACAATTATTGGTTTGCCGCAAATCCTTTAGATCCTTAAGGTACAAACAATGCATTTTCCTCTAAAACCCTTGGCCCTAAAAATACAATGTAATAAAACAAGGGAGTCAGCTAATTGAACAAGCCGAGCCGTCATTTCAACAGTCTGGTAATAATATTAGCTCTGCTGTCCTCATGCCCAATCTTTCAGGTAAAATTAGACAAATACAACATAAGGACTCTGCTTGAGGACAGATATGAGAACAAACATGCTTTGGAGATGTTAAGGGAAATTGAAATTGTTACTGTCGCTAGAAGACAATGTGGTGGCTTGTTTAGGGCATAAATCAATGTTCGATAAGTCCAACTGTTAAAGCCAATTGAAATGAGAAAAATTTTTTCAAGAGTTTTCTTTAAATAGTAAAATTTTTTAAATCTATTGTGATTTTATAGCTATCTCAATAATCATATAAAAAAACACTAAACTAAAACTAAAATAGATATTGGTATATCGGCAAAACTAGAAGAAAGCTTTTATTTACTTTATAGTTTCTTTTTGTAAAAACATATTTTTATTAGTCGGGAAAAGAGGAAAATAGAAGGTGAGTTGTTTTTGTGGAAAATATAAAAAAAATATTTTTTTAAGATAAATTTAACATTCATAGAAAAAAACCATAGAGACCATTTTTATAGAGAATTTGACGATCTACAATTTTGCTCTGAATACTTTTTTGATAAAACTTACGGTTTTAGAGAAAAATCCAAAAAACCAAAAATTTTGACCTTTGACCCCGAATAACTTTTTTAGCTCACATGGGATCGATGGGGACTTTTGACACTTTGTTCGTCATGGTAAAACTAAGGCATATGCAAAGATTTCTGTCGGGAATTTTCTGTATTTCAATTGTCTAAATTGACCGGACTAATAAGTATTTATAAATAACGTCTAATATTATTGTTTCTTGTGAGTATATCAGAATTTTAAACAGTTATTCTACTCTCCTTAGCTAAGACGACGATTGAATTGTTCGTTTTTTATCAATGCCTTTTTAAGTTAGCATACAAATTTAAAGGGAAAAAAGCATTTAATATCATGATTATATCTTTGTCTGTAGCTTTCATGATCATATGTTCGAATGGACATACGAATATTACGACTTTTTATATATTTGGATAATATTTAGATACTAACATATAACAGGTCGCTCAAAAAGTCCCCGGCCTAACTAAGAAAAACACAATATTTTAGCGAAATTCAATTTTATTTATCAACATAATTTCCATCTAAGGTAATACATTAATTTAAAAAATAAAAAAAATTGTTTTTAAAAAATTAAAAAGCACCATACAGGCCTCAGAATCGTCAATTCGCCTTCTGATAACTTTGAGACCTCAGTTATCTTCTCAATTTGAATTTTACGGTCGGTCAAAACGATTTTTCGAATTTTTATGATGTTTTCTTCGGTAACACCCGTTTTTGGGCGACCATTGCGTTCAGCGTCCTTGGTGTCAGTACGACTACGTTTAAATTCGTTATACCAGTCTTTAATGGTTGATATCCGTGGAGCAGAGTCCGAATAATATTTATCAAGCCACTGTTTAGCTTCTACCGTATTTTTTCCGGTTAAAAGCAATGCTTAATTAGCGCACTAAATTATTTTTTTTTTCCGTTTTAACAAAAACACTGAGGTAGCTTCACATTGACGTCTATAACTAGAGAACGTGTTAACCAAATGACATGAATTTTCGACACATATCTTACGAAGGATGGCGCTATCGAACACCATTTCATTGGTGTCGCCCTCTATATGTCAGGCCGGGGACTTTTTGAGCGACCTGTTACTCTAGGTAATTGATTTTTAATACAAGGCTTAACCCTTTCTAATCAATAATTTTAATAAATATACATATTTTATATCAAAAAAATCTGTTTTGCTATTAAACATAGCTATTTAATCACAAGAAAAAAAAAAATTTAATAAGGCTAAAAAGGCATCAATTTCTACTACCAAACAAATGCAAATGGCGTTAAAAGCATTTTGGTTACATACAGACCCCACACATACACACGATACTCAACCAACCCATACAACTCTGAAAGATTAACCCATGCTGCCTTTTGCTCGTAAATTCTGTCAACCCGTATATATGCAGAGTATCCTTTATATCCAATAACCAAGTAGGTGGTCCCGGCCTAGACAGTCAAGTTCTTTGTCGTAGCCTCCTGACTTGGCTTTGTGCCCGTGGTTGTGTCCTGTGGCACTGCCTTCAACGACCACAATGAGAATATTTTGACTATGGAGATGAAAACAGCAGATTGAGGGATAGGTTTGTGCAGCATGTAGAGGCGGAATAAGATTTATGTCTTCGCCATGCACTCTTTTATGGTCTACCAGCTCAATAAATGTATGTCACATGCTGCGTATGTGCAATATTTTAATTAAGCGCAAATGAAAAATTGAAAAATACACTGAGACAAAAGGATCTTATTAAAAGCATAATATAAATGAATTACATTGTCATTTATAACTTTTTAAGAGGATTCTGAATGAGAGTATGGCATTTAGAAAAATTTGTAATTATGTCTGTTATATTGGTGCCGTCTTCTTTTTTAAATTTGAATAATGCACACCATACTGTTTCAGAAATCTTTAAAACATTGTCCTGGCCGACTTTACAGTAATCTGGCGATCTGTATGCTGCTTTAATTCCCAACTGGAATAGGCACGTTGATAATGGATCCATTGATACTCTTCTATTTAAATTTTTTGGCGTTACCATGTTTACTTTGTGCCTTTCTTCTTTTTGGTTTATGCATTATAACATACCCGTGCCCGCATTGGTGGGCCTTTATTTTGATGCGGGTTCGGATACAATTGTGTCGGTCAGAATAATCGTAATCTTTCTGTGAATAGAGAGAGTATGAATATTTAAAAATGGCTTACAAAATCACAAAATGTTCTTTTATATATGTAGGAGCACAATTTTTATACCCTGTACCGTATGGTACCAAGATATATTAAGTTTGTGCAAGCCGAAAATGTATGTAACATATAGAAGGAGACGTCGGAGACACCCCAAAGTTACCTAAAATATGATCAGGGTGAATAGAGAAGTCGATATACCCATGTCCGTCTGTCCGTCCGTCCGTCCGTGTGAACGCCTAGATCTCAGAGATGGTAAGAGCTAGAGTTACCAAACTTTCACATTAGATCCCATATTATTCCATAGGAGGCAAGTTTATTTTATTTTTTTGATATCGGGGATAAATTTTATAGCTCCCATGGGGGTTTTGAGACGACCTCGACAAAAAACAAGCGTTTAAGATGAATAATTCGTTTGTTTATGAAGATATCGTAACCAAATCAGGTATTTGAAAGTTTTTTATAGTTCCCAATCACTGTACCAAATTTGATCGAAATCGGTTGACTATATCATATAGCTCCCATAGGACCGATCGGCCAAAAACTTTTAAAGGAAAATTCGCTATATTTCGTTTTTTAATAAAGATATCCTAACCAGATTTGGCGTTTGGAAATTTTTTAGACCACTTAAGCAATGTGCCAAATTTGAACAAAATCGGTTGACTATTACATATAGCTCCCATAGGTCCGATTTTCCAAAAATCGATTTTTTAACAAAATTTGTTGTGTTTCGTTTGTTTGTTAAGATATTGGGACCAAATTTGACATTCGTGAGTATTTTATAGTTCCTAAGTACTGTACCAAATTTAATCCCAATCGTTTGACTAGATCATATAGCTCCCATAGGACCAATCGGTCCAAAAACACGTTTTTTATACAAAATTCGATGTGTTTTGTTTGTTTGTAAAGATATTTGAAATAAATTTGGCATCTTTTTTAAGGTATTTAAGCACTGTGTCAAATTTTATTGAAATCGGTGGATTATATCATATAGCTCCCATAGGAACGATCGGTCAAAAATAAATTTTTTGCTTAAAAATTCTTCTGTTTTTGTTTTTTTCTGAAGAAATCGGACTTTATTACAAGCTAGTGGTACAGGGTATCCTAAAGTCGTCCGTGCCCGACTTTACGTCTGCCATTTTTGATTTTGAAATGTAATTCTGCAAACTTTACTATCTGATTGTGTTGACTGGTTTTCTATAAAATAAAAAAATTGCATACGAGTTACTCATTCTTTTCTGTCCTTTTCTGTTATCTGATTTTTTTTTTTGAGGCGGTTTCCCCGACGCACTCCTCAAGTCGTTGATATGTATATGGACGATTTTGGCGTTAAAGAGTTATATATATGGGACATTCTTTTACAATTCGTACACCTTTTTTGACCTAAGATTTTTAAATCTCACCAAAATTTTTTTCAAGGATGATTTTATGAAATAAGTGAACACGTGTATCGGCATTTCACCGAAAAATTTTTTTTAACGATTTTATGAATATTCAAAGTTTTGCTGGTTCGCGCTATAGCACTACATGTAGAATAGATTATCTCCGGCTCTATTTATCCGATCAGTCTATTTTTTTTTATTTTGTTCGTTAATATATTGTCTTTAAAAGGTATGAAGTAACATTCTTTTCCATTGTTAACAATTGTACAATATTAAGCATTCAATTGTTTATTTAACTTTTTAGTGCCGGTCCCCACAGTGAAAAATTCAATAAAAAATATTATCATATTCGCAATTTTATAACCTAAATAACGCATATTTTTAATTAACGGTACCTTTCTTAGTTCACGAGATATTAAATATTTTCGCGCGCAAGTCGTGCGTGCGCCATTGGCACGTGTTCCGCGCGACACGGTCCAGCGTGTTTCGTGCATTGTGATTGAACGTGTTTCACTTCACACGCGCTTCGCATATATCGCTGGCCATACGTACTGCAGGTTGCAAGTTTCTTAATAAGCAATAAAGACAGTATGTTGTAATGTTTTTAAGATAATAGGACAATATAGTGTAACAATACAATACAGTGATTCAAGTTAGTATCAAAAATGCCTAAGACTAAGTTCCGAAGTGATAGGTGTTTAAACCCTTTCAATATGAATCCTCATCCAAAAATCGGCAAAAATCAAATTCTCAGAAGTGTCACGAAACAACAATTGTTGTCATTAAATAAAGTTGTGAGCAAACAGTCTTTAAAACAGAAAATTTGCTTCAGGTGCCGAAGGAAATTATCCAAAGATAACATAAATAAAAACAATCAAGAACCAGAAGTCAAGGTATGTTAAATATATATATTTTTAAACAATAAGCTAAAATAAAAACAACAATTCAATAACAAATTTCCTTAAATTCTAAAAAACTAAAAAATGACATTAAATCAGTGCCACTTAGTAGTACAGTACACTTAGTATGTAAATGCATCAAACAAATTGGAAAAAAGATTTCAAAAGGCTGTAACCGTGAAGGGAACTTTGGGTTATCATTGCATGATTCCAATTAATCAAAAGATGTTGAAAGCAAAGCATTTTTCTTTGGAAGATGATTTCACCGAAATAAAAATTATAAAATGATATTCTATGCTATAGATTTCAATAAATTAATATAAATTGAATTATTGTATATTAAAATATATTATTGCAGACTATTATTATATGCGTTATATTGTTGTAATAAACGAATTGAAAACAAGGTTTTGAATTTGACTTCTAATGTTCCTTAGTTCTCAGGACGCTTCCCGAATTTAATTCATCTTATTTTTTTACACAACATTGTGGCAACACTAAATTTTTTTTTCTAACAATTAAAAATCTTAGCGTATAACATACATCTACGAACAAAAATCTCGTGTGACGTGGGTCGCGAGGAACCCGTGGCAATGGCGCGCGCACGACTTGCGCGCGAAAATATTTAATATCTCGTGAACTAAGAAAGGTACCGTTAATTAAAAATATGCGTTATTTAGGTTATAAAATTGCGAATATGATAATATTTTTTATTGAATTTTTCACTGTGGGGACCGGCACTAAAAAGTTAAATAAACAATTGAATGCTTAATATTGTACAATTGTTAACAATGGAAAAGAATGTTACTTCATACCTTTTAAAGACAATATATTAACGAACAAAATAAAAAAAAATAGACTGATCGGATAAATAGAGCCGGAGATAATCTATTCTACATGTAGTGCTATAGCGCGAACCAGCAAAACTTTGAATATTCATAAAATCGTTAAAAAAAATTTTTCGGTGAAATGCCGATACACGTGTTCACTTATTTCATAAAATCATCCTTGAAAAAAATTTTGGTGAGATTTAAAAATCTGAAATTATATTTTTCCCGAAATCCGTACGGGTTGTAAAAGAATGTCCCATATACACTAGAAAACAAAACAAAAACAGTGATGAAGATTTAGAGAGAAGGTAATGTCGAAAACCGAGTTGATCCAAGATGTTGTGTAGATGCTTACATAAGTTGTGGCATTTACTTACTTAACGGTTTATTTGCAAGGGATGTCCTTTCTTCAGAGCGGCGACCTTGAAGTGAAGTGTGGCATTAGAAATAAACTAGTTGGGAGTTTGCAAGCTGGTAGAAACATTGAGTGAATTGGATTAGAGGAACTTTTAGGTTAGGCGGAGAATATAAATAGGAGATTGTACTGCAAAGTTAATTAGAGAAGTGATGCTTTAATTGTCATTAAAAGTGATAATGAAATAAAATATTGTTAATGTTATGTGTTATAAGAAATGCATTTTATATTTTTAGATATTTTTAATTTAGCTTTTGGAGTATACCAAAAGTTTTAGTTCGATTTTGAAGTCTAACACAAAAAAATCGATATTGCAAAACCAAGAGCAGCAACCTTGAAATATTTAGAAAAACTACTCAAAAACTGCGCAATAGTTGAAAAAAATCAATAAATCAAGTGCAACGAAACAACAACAAGAGTAACACCAAAATCCACAGTCGAGACTTAAAACTTTAGCCATAAAGTGGCTTGGTTTTGGCTTTGGCATTATAACTTGACTTATTTTTATTAATAAAATATTAAGAGAAAAGGTGCAGAGACAGCGGACAAACAGAATGATACGACAGCACATCATCTGGCGGACATAAAGTAAATAAAAATAAAAGAGTCAAAAACGAAAGCAAGTTCAGAAAAAGTTTGGAAAGTGCTACAGCGCTTTTCTTTTATTTAATTTTAATCTTCTCTTACCACAGTCGCTTAGTTGTGTATAGTCAAACTCTACACTGAGAGAAATACGATCAACGAAATTAAATCTCATTTGAATTTTGTTAATACTTTTTTTAAAAACATGCATTTAACTTAATTTCGCCTACTTTTTTTTTTCAGTGAATAAAATATGTAATTTTTAAAAATTTATAAAAAAATCGATCTCAATGAGGAGTAATGAATTTAACTGTTGGCCAGTTCCTGATGAAAACCGCCAAATAAAACCGATGGAGTAGCTGCGTCTGTGGCCGCTGTCAACAATTGCACAGCTAATCACACCCAAATCGAACTACTACGATACATCCATCAGCCGTAAAATACGCTACAGTACATCGACTTTACTGTATTAATTTCGGCGAGCTTTCTTCTGATTTGGAGGTGTTTTAAAGGCGATATTATTATTGTTTACTTCAACCTTAAAATTTTAATTTCGAACATTTAATGCCTTGAAACTTGTTAGCTATTTAAGCCAATTGAAAAAAAAATAATGATAAACAAATTACCAACTATTTTTAAATTTAATTATTTTTTCACCTATTTTTTATTTTTTAATGGATGGAAAATTCCAAAAAGAAATCTACAGTGTGACATATTTATGGGTAAACATGAACATTTTTACTGAATAAAAATCGATTGAATATTAAGAATTATTTAAGGTAGAAGATACCACGAAATGTACATGGCAAAAAATCGGTCACTTAAGCTAAACAAATTGTATCACGCATGGAACTTGATCCTAAGATTAGAAAAGACTTGAAGTTTTGTGCTATCGGTTGTGTATACTTTTGCCACTGTGGCAATTAAAAAGCAAGTTAGTTAGATTTTAAGTTAGTTTTAATTTTTATGGGTTTGTTTTCAAAAAATTCTCTTCTAAAATATTTTATTTTTGTTCGCATAATCTGTTAGAAATGTTACAATCGTCTAAATAGAAAAGGCTACAACCTGAACTCTCCCTAGATCTCAAATTTTATATTACCTAATTTTATGGAAACAAAAAAAATAGTTAAGTTTGTCATTTATGAAAATTTGTTTACTATATAATAGGCTACTTATTAATAATACGATTTAATTATAGGACTTTTTCATTAACCCAATATATGTATATTCGTAGTAAAAATCTCAAGTTTATAATATACATTTTTTATGTATATATACGAGGGTGGATTGATAAGTTTCCGGCCTGACCAAGAGATGGCGCCACTAGGCCTACCTTTGAGGTGGCGTTCTATAGTACCATCCTTAGATAGCTTGTAGCTATAGTTTCAGCCCGATCGCCATGTTAGTTTAGATTTGAGAGCACACTGAACAAGACGCCTCTGTGTTTTTCTTGAAAATGGAAAAGCTGGAAAAAATTTCTACCGCCAATTTGAACTTGTATAAGCGTAATCCAAGCGAATTTTTGCGTCGATTCATAACCGTTGACGAAACTTGGGTCCACCACTACACTCCTGAAACCAAAGAACAGTCTAAACAGTGGATTGGACCAGGGGAACCAACTCCAAAGAAGGCAAAAACAATTTTTTCAGCGAACAAAGTTATGGCTACTGTTTTTTGGGATGCAAGAGGTATTATATACATTGATTACCTTGAAAAGGGTAAAACTATCACTGGTCAATACTACGCAGACTTATTGCAACGTTTGAGCCATGAGGTGAAAATTAAACGACCTCATCTGGCGAAGAAAAGAATCTTGTTTCACCACGATAACGCACCAGCGCACAAGTCAATCGTTGCGATGGCTAAAATCTACGACCTGAAGTTTGAATTGATGCCGCACCCTCCCTACTCACCAGACCTAGCCCCGAGTGACTATTATCTGTTTCCTAACCTCAAAAATGGCTTTGCGGTGAGAGATTTGCGGACAATGAAGAAGTAATCGAAGCTGTAAATGGGTATTTTGAGGAGCTTGACGAATCAGTCGATAGAGATGGCTTACTAGACTAGAACACCGCTATGAGAAATGTATCAGCCTTGGAGGAGATTATGTTGAGAAATAAAAAAAAAATCTTAAAAACGTTGTTTTTCTTGGTCAGGCCGGAAACTTATCAATCCACCATGGTATATAAACCTAACTTATCTAACTATAAAACACATTTAATTTATTGTGTATAATAAAGTAAAACTAGGCTCTAACATGCATTTGTCATAAAAAGCTTTCCAGAATTTGCCAAATAAAAATAAATTCGATGAAGCATCTTAAAGAAATTGAACTTTAAGGACGTCAAAATTATTTTCTCATTTAATTTTTTGCATCATAATTTCTTGCACGAAAACGAGACTTTTTCTAACAAATAAACAGCCCTATCGTGCCCAGAAATGGATAGCGAAATCAACATTAAAGACAAGAACAAAGGCTACGCATTACAAGCTATGTTTACAAACCGGCAAGTGCCGCTTAACTAACGGTATAAGTAAAAAGTCAAAACAAGCAACTGAGAAGCAAGAGAGGGAGGACCAAGAGAGTCCTCCAAAGGGAATCTGAGAGCCACCTAACTAACCTACCACAAAGACAAATTTTAGTAGCGAGTTTTTAGTGCATGAAAGTTAAAGAGAGAAAATTCTTTTAAAAAGAAAACAAAATGGCGCCTGCGTTGTAGGGCAGCCATTTGGCAATACAAATGCAAAAGCGGCCTAAGACCCCACCAAGAAATAGGCCTAGGCGAATCAACATTTAGTAAAAATGCCGCGTAATACAAGCCCAAAGTTTACTCATACACTATGAAGATTACAGAGCATAAAGAGCCATCTGGAAGTTGCGAATTTTTTTAAAACCATGAAGTCTAAGACTGACGAATATGCAGCGCAAATCGAAATAGAGAAAAACAAAAACACAAAAAGTTGTGCGAAGCACGTGTCAGAAAACTGCCGGCATTTTGCGAATGTGTGTGAGAGTCCGTTGCTTGTCTGCGTATTTGGAGGTGGCGAATTATTTTTGCAGACACTGTTTGAGGCAAGTGGCTTTATAAGTAGAAGCAAGGAGAAAAAATGGAAAAATTCAAATTGTTTATGTACTTTCGTTTCTTTTTTTTGTCATAAATTAATTAAAAGACAATTGCATAGAATAAAATTATGGTTATAACTTCAATTTTTTTTGTTTCTATATATCGAGCATAAGAAAATTGTTGTTTGTATTTTTACTCGTTAATAAAGGTCTCAAATTTTACTCGTCATACACATTTAATTCAATTAAAAGTCAGTTACCAAGAAAAGTAGAAATTAAGAATGGCCAATGAACATTCATAAACATGTGATTAATTGCCATGGCCTTCAGTGAGTATCTTCCTGTGATATTTCATTGCGTGACAGCCACGAACATACCTTTTATTGAAAAAAAAGGGCGTGAAATGCGTCACATTGCCACACGCCAAAACACCCAAAGTAAAGGATTAGACTTAAAGTTTGGCGAGGCCGACTTCAGGATACCCTTTACCATCACATGATCAGGCAATTTGATAAGCGATGATTCAGAATATTGAGGAAAAGACAGTACAAACTTAGCATTGTATAAAAGTTTCAATACTTAAAATATAAAGAAAAAATTAACCCAGGACTCAAAACTAACATTTGATTCATACAAACAAAAGTTTTAACTAGAAAATTCTAGAAAATATAAAGTTTTTAGAATTTTCAAAGTTGTTAGGGGGCTTTTGAAGAGAAAAAAATGCACACTCCACAGACATTGAAGGAAGTCAAATAATATGTAAGCGATAAGGTGTATATTTTTACGGTTGGACGTACAGGCTCTTCACCTCCTTTCTACCTTAATTGAAGGTAACTTGAGGTATCTTTTTATATACATATCGGCGAAAATAAGTGAAGCGGGCCACTTTTTTGGCGACCTTTTCCGATTTTGATGATTTTTACACAGTTGGAAGAGCTGCTAGCCATTAGTAACCACGCCCAATTTTATTGCAAAATTCCGATTATTAATCGAGTTATCAATAAGTGAATATCGTTTTTTTAATTTTTGGATTATTTTTTGATAAACCATATCTTCTAAACGTGTGGAATAAAAGATATTGACGCGAATTTTTTCTACCATGACAGACATAAATAGTACAATTTAAAAAAAATATATATTGACAGCGTCAGCGGATAAGCCCTTGACTATGATCAGCGGCAGCGCAGCCGTAATCATAACACATCAAAGGCTGCAACACAGCGTCCAGCATAAGCAGAGTCACCATTTATAAATTATAAATACTCACTGTTAGAATATTAAGAGCTCAGCCATTATATCTGAGAGTTTACACTAAGGTCTGTCGAGGCATTTCCGCTGCAGTCAGGTCTGCCAAGGCTGTCCTGCTGTAGGCGGTTTTGTGTCAGTCCAGTTCTTCTCTTGTTCCAGTTAATTTAGTTTGAGTTTATACTCAACGTCGGTTTCAATCGTCCGAAGTAGTTTTAAGTTAGATCTTAATTTTTTGAATAAAATTTTATTTAAATAAATAAAAAGTGATTTTATAATTCACATATTGAATATACCCTTTACCTTAAGCTACAGGGCACAAAATTTGAAAAGAATGATACTACCATTAATAGAAAGGGGAAAATTAGCATGAGCCCAAAGAAAAGCTGGTAACACGCAAAGGTATTACACCAACAACAACTTATTTAATCACGTGAAAAACAACAGGAAAAGGTCTCAATGGGGCATGAAAAGGAGCATGCAAGATTCGTGCGATAATCATAATTATAATGAGTTTGTGGACACTAACGACGACATTTGAGTGCCTTTAATAAAGAAATGTTGAAATATTGTAATGAGCAGCCGTAATTAATAATAAAGTAAGAAGTTAAGTGACTTTTATAATACATAAATCAAAATGTCGTTAAGGTTAATAAATATATCATATGCAATGATTGTTGATAAGAATTTAATGTCCATTTTTCTAAAAGGGTTAACTTATATACATATAAATAAAAATAAAAAAATTACATTTTATTTTAATTTAATCACCTTAAAAGTAAACATTTGGACTATTAAAGAACTTTTATTAGCATTACAAATTTCAAAATGTACGCTTAGTGTACTGATAAACTTAAGCTCCAAGTTCACAATTTATTTCAAAAAATTATTAAAACAGCAGTCATGCTAAGTGGTATTATTTGACGTATGTACCTATAAAAAACCAAAAAAACGAGGCTATAAATTCTTAATTTAAATCCTAGATTTTAAATAATTATCATGACTATCAATAATTTTTCTAAATGTTATTAACGTCATAATAATAAAAACAAACTTTAATCTTTTATTTATTATATTTAGAATCTACAACTTTAATCACAGGTTTTTTTAATTATGTATAAACAACTTTTTATTTATTTTGTAACAACTTTTCACAGAACACTTTTTTACGCTAAAAAAAAGCCAAAGTATTTATATGCGATTCAGTTTATATTATATTTGCCTTAACCACTGCTCTAAAGAAGGTCTTAACACTTATTGCAATATTGTTTTAGTTTTTTTCCAAAAAATATGACATTTTATACATATATATCCTAATACATGCTAAAGGTCACCATAATTTAAAATTAAAGAAAATAAAAGTTTAAGCAAAACAAATTGAGCAAAATGGCCCAATTTGACATACAGAAAACTAACAAAACTGTGAAAAATGTAAAATCAAAAGCAAGTTAAAATGGGTAAATGTACTCAGTCTCTCTTAAAATCTTTCTCACTGACTTCACTTTCATTTTTCACAAGCTCATTTGCAGCCAACTGTAGAAAACAAGATACTTCATCAGAGTAAAGCCTATATTGAAAAGAAGTTCAAAAAGATTAAGAATAAGATGTACAACACAACCCATAAAACTTAAAGACTAAAAGCAGCGACGCTGACGTCAAAATCGTCGGCAGACATAAAAACGAAATGTAGCTTTAAGGGTTTGCAGAGGACAAGAAGTTCCATATTTCAGGTTCAAGTCCCCTGCGCCATACGCATTGCCAAGCCAATGCTGAGAACAAAACAAAATGTAAATAATTTTTCATTACGTATACGCCACATTGAAAGCAGCAAAAAATAAGAAACAAAACATGAATGAAAGCGAAAATGTCTTTGGCGCCATTTTTATAAATGGAACGCAGACATTTTTCTTAACACACTTCTGCTTAACTGTGCATATGTATGGGTATTAGTGGTTGTGTTTGTTTCTATATCTCTATATGAATCTGTTTTACTTAACTTAACATGCAGTTTGCTTGCACTTTTATCATTGCTGAGGACATAACCTTAACTTTACTTTTGAATACTCTAAGTGAGAACAGAGTACGAGAGACTCAATATAAAACAAATAGCTGGCGCCAAGCCGATTTACAATTTGGTTGATTTCAAATGAAACATAAAGTCCAAAAATTTTAAAAGGTTGTATTAGTTAATGCCAATTTGGTTCTTATCAATCTTATAAACTACTATACGATTTACTTCCAGTAACCGAAAACTTAATCTTTTGTAGAAATATCGTAACACAAAAATTGTGTAATTATTATTTTAAGCTTTATTTTTGTTCACACTTTTCCAGTTATGTTGTCTAATTTTGATAGTGCAAGGTATTGTTGGATACTTCTGCATATCTATCTTTTAGTATATTTGACAGAATGAACACCCCTAATGTCACTTCAAAATAATAATGCGTCATTCGCCCTAATTTTATTCTTTCGGCGACTTTATTTAAAATTTAGGTCAGCACAAATTGTTATTTTCCTTTTTCTGTTGATGGCACTTAATTTAAAAAAGGATAAAAAAAATTCATAGGAATGGTGAAATTCAAAAGTTTAATTCATAAAAAAATGTAATACCAAAAACCATAATGGATTTTTTTTTCGGAGTGCTGGAACAAAGTTTCTTAAGTTTGATTGTAGCTAACTAATTGGACAAACTTTTAATTACATAAATTTATACTCTCATTGTGAATGGAAGTTTATTTGAATTGTATCAAAATTTTTAAAATGTATGTTTGTTTAAAATATTCTCCGTCAGGATTGTATAAAACACAATAGTAATTGCTTATGCTTTAAAATACCTTCCCCCAAACAACAAAAAGGAAATCAAGTTTCAAAACTCTTCGTTTATTAAGAAATCCAAAACTCAATTTTGAAGACATCGAAGATCATTTATTTTTTCCAACCTCTTGTAAACTATTTTGTAAAAAAATATTTGTTTTATTTAAAAAAGATAAACCCAAAAAAATGCTTCACCTCTTTTTCCCATGCACAATTCTTGTCCTTCGATACCAAAGTAGCAGAATACAAAATCAACTAAACAATAACTATGAACAACAATTGCAATATATTTATTCATCCATAAAATCGAAATTCGCTGCACAATACCCTCGCTCAAAAAATATTTCCAATATTCAAACATTTTCATCTGTAACATATTTGCATTGTTTGAGATAAAAATGACAACGAATTGTTGCTGCTGTCACACATCAAAAATAAATATCTTTTCCTTTTTTTATAGAATATATATTTTTAAAGTTTAAAATTAAAAAAATTGTGGTTGATAGTTCGATAGCCCGACTGTCTATATTTGACACTTGTAGCCGATAAATGTCGACTACAACACCAAAAGCAGAATACCACGACATTCATAATACGTATCCGAATGACAACTAATGCGTAATAAATATATATACAAAGTTGTAGGTATCTTACTTTAATTACTGTTCTTCACTAAAATTATATATACTCTACATATATCGTTACTCAGTTTCCAAATTTGTAAACATAAATATTCGCTTTCTTTTTTTAAAACTTTTAATTTAGCTTACACTACATGACATCAGTTAAGCAAGGCATACAT